>VWZZ01008242.1:150114-183733 GCA_013399095.1 Psophia crepitans
CCCGCGGGTTTCAGCCGCCGGTGCCGCTCGGGTCGCCTGCGCGGAGCCGTGCCGTGCTGCCACGGAGGCAGGGCCGCCGCCGCGGAGGAGCGGCGCGGGCGTCCGGTCCTCCTGCCGGAGCGGGGTGCGGGACCTCGGTGGCCGGTGACCGAGGCCGTTTGGGCTCGGGGGCCGCCCAGCTGCCCTGCACAATAGCGCTGTCGGCGGGACCTACTCTTCCCGTCAGTAGGCTTGGCTTGTTCCGTGACAGCGTTTTTCTGACTGCTTTGTTTTTTGTTTTTTTTTTGTCTTCTATGTCTCTTAGAGTCTTGTACCCTCTTCTCTGTACTTTGTACTCCGTTCTCTTAAGTGGTTTTTTGCAGTCTTGGTTATTTTTGTTTGTTTGATCATCTAATGGTCCTCATGAGGTTGCACAGGATGTAGATAAGCGGTCATGTAGACGGTGGTGTGGTGTGGTGTGGCAGCTTGGAAAAATTCCGTTCCCATAAAGCTCGGGTTAGAACAAGAAAGAGAGCAGGCATTGGGAGTAGCTGTAAGGAAGGAAGTTCAAGAGGACCAATGCAGAGGTTTGAAAACAGAGCGAGTGGACTTGCCTACAAAGAAACATGTTTTCCTATTACTCATGTGTGTTTCAGTTGTCTAAATACAGCCAGATGTGTAATTCAAGGAAACTTTGGCCTGTCTTAAGCAGACACTGAAGTCAGCAGTCACGTTGCAACACTTCTAGCAGATGAGGAAACTTTGTAAGACCAGTCTTGGGTGCAATTGATTAATAATTTTGTGTTTTTCGCTCAATTGTGTATAAATTGTGAATTGGTATCGGGAAATAGGGTAGGGAAGTTCTTACAGCTTGTGAGCAGTTCATTAACCGTAAACTCCTTCAAATCAACTTGATGTCTTGCATGAAGACATCTACTGACAAGGGAAGTAGAAGTAGGATACTAATTTTGAAAGAAGTAGGATACTAATTTTGAAAGGTTATGTTCAGTCAGAAGGGAATTTATTTTACTGTAGATACATAGTTTTCAAAGAAAATCCCAGAAATCCATAGATGCCTCTGAAAGGCAACTTGTACACAAGTGATAGGTGACTAGATAAAACAATTTCATTTATTTCTGCATATTTTATTTCATAAATAGTTATTTTACTAATGAGTAAATAGCGCCGAGATGCTATTTTATAGTGCAGAAGAAACTTGATTTTGTTTTTCTCATCTTTCACCATATTAAAGCTGTAATAGTTATCCAAAGAGTGAAATGCATTCTGACTGGATATATGACATGTTTATTAATTATTACCACAGAAGAGAATGTGTATAAATATAAAATATAGTATGTATAAGAGATGTGATAACTCTAGCATTACCATGGGGACTGAATTTTGTGAAAGTTGTGTTTTATAATTTGTCAAATGGCACACTGCATCATTATCATTGTCATCAGTGTTGTGTTTGTAAGTAGTATGTAGGCAGTTTGGCTTTTAAATGTTTGAAGATTCTATTATGTCCTTGACTTAAATGAAGTCACTTACACTTTATACTTTCTAAAATTTTTGCAGCTAACTTTTCTGAGCAAGTAGTTGAAAGCTTTCCATCTGATATCTCTACTGGTATATACTATGGATGGGCCTGTGTTGGAAATGGAGATGTGCATAAAATGGTTTTGAGCATAGGATGGAATCCTTTCTATAAGAATATTAAGAAATCAGTGGTAAGAATTTTGCTTTGTGTGGGATTTTATTATAATAAATGAGCCAGATATTGAATGTGAATAAGATAAGCAGAATTTGATCCATAAATGAGATTTAGAAATTCTGTTTATTCTTTGAAATGTATTTGGTATCTATATCATGTTTGTATTTTGAAAAGAAAATACTCTTACTAACCAGAGAGTATATAGCTGTAGGTGAATAAAGCTTATTTTCTTCTTTTTATTCAATCATTACTTAAATATATCCAAAATAAGAATTTAATGATATTTTTGAAATGGTGGCTGCTTATGGTGCTGATAGCTAACTAAACATCAGTTTGATAGATGCACTGAGTTTACTGGTTACGAGAGTCCTGACATGGGCTGGAACATACTAATCTCTTCTTGTCAGCAATCTGTCTACTTTTAAAAAAGATATGTTGGGTTATCTTAATTTGTGATTATTTTATATGAAGCCTTCTCTTAAATGATGGAATCCTTACATGAGGTGCTGTAGTTTGATACACAGAATGAATATTCACAGGTACATGGGAATAGATGGAGGCGTTGAGTTAAAATCCTGAGCTGTGACAGCTGTGTTTTTTCTTGCTCTCAGGTGCTGTTGCTTTTCCTGAGTCTTGCAAAGCTCTGTTTTAATTGTTTAAAATACTTTTATTTGGTCATGAATCTCTGCTTGTAAAGTTCTAGTGTGTGAAGACTCTGTAGTGTGCTTGTCTTATGCAAATGTATACTTTTTGAAATTTTTGCAGATAGCTTTTCTGAGCAAGCAGTCAAAAGCTTTCCATCTGATACCTCTGTTGGTATATGCTATGGGTAGGCCTGTGTTGGAGAGGAAGATGTGCATAAAATGGTTTTGAGTGCAAGATGGAACCCTGTCTTGGCCCTCACTCCTTGAATTTTAGCATTCAGTTCCTGTGTGAGCTGGTTGTAAAAGCTCTCCTTAAGCCTAGTAATTCAATCAAAATTTTCGTATTTTTTTAGATGCATCATCTTAACAATGAAATATTAAGCTTTGTTTGTGATTCGCCACCTTGGAAATCTTACCTCTGAGAAGTGGTGAAACATTTCTCCTGAGTAATGGCTTTTTCTTTTTTATCCTTTTGTTTTGGCTATCAGAATATGCTTGAGTAATTTTTCTTAAATTCTATGAAAAGTACAATTCTCCTTCCTAACATAAGCAAAAGCCCTAGCCTTTTTAATCTTGCATTATATGTAGTAAACTAAACATCCCTTTTATTAGTGTGTGTTGGGGAGAATTTAAATCAGGGGTATTTAGCTGTACATCTTTACAGTGACGGAAATATACTCCAGGTTCATCATAAATGCCAACTTATTTCTTTTCCTATAGGAAACGCACATTATCCACACCTTCAAAGAAGACTTTTACGGAGAAATTCTTAGTATAGTCATAATTGGATATATTCGACCGGAAAAAAACTTTGATTCTTTAGGTCAGTATTGCAGGTCTCCTTCAAAATAGTCTCTCACGTGTCTTATTCATTCATGCAAGTACTGTGTCTTCACTGTCTCTCTTTGCATGATGAGATGTTTTATCTGTTAACCATTGAAATTTCAGTATAATGTTTTCATAAGCTAAATGTATAAGTTGGTTTAATTTAAAAAAAAAAAGACAAACAACAAAACCATACAATGTATCACACTAAAAAATTGTATTATTGCCACCTGTCTGAGGAGTGATTTTAAAATCATGGACTTCTTGTAAAAGCATCAGCCTAGTTTGCTAATTTCTTTTTAAAATGCAGTTCTGTTAGAATTAAGCAGTTTATGAAACTTGATATTTTGCTAAAGTATATTTTGGAACAAGGAGAGGGCAGTGCTTATAATGGTGAAAAACACAGCTCTTGCATGTTTTAAAAAAACCCACAACATTTTAGAATCAATAAATTTTGCCTTTCAAACCTTGTGATAATAATTATATTCTACTTCTGTGATTTTTGTCTTGTACTCTGTGGTACACCTTATTTTCATTTGCTATTGTGTTCAGAATTCAAACCAACTTTTAAATATCTCTATTCTTACCTTTTTCAGAGGCACTCATTTCAGCGATTCAGGAAGACATTGAGGAAGCAAAAAGACAGCTAGATTTACCAGAACACCTTAAACTTAAAGAAGATAACTTCTTTCATCTGCCAGAAGGCAAAATAGTAAACAACCACTGAGCAAACCCATGCTGCTTTTTTTTTTTCTTCCCCACTTCCCACCCCACCCCCATCGTGAAGCTTTTATAGTTGTGCTGCTTTTATAGGTACTTTGTTGTTGCATGTCTGTTGAGGTAACTGGGGCTGGAACGAACTGTAGGACATGATTTCAGTTTCCTTGTGTTAATCCATCATTAACCCAGTCATGCAAAAGGAATAGAAGGCTGTTCTTTAGGTCCTGACGGGTAAATTGTATCCTAAAGTTACCCATTGCTCCAAGACCTGAGCACATGCAGAACATGACCAAAGTTAATAGTGACCCCTTCTGACCCTGATACATGGACAGTTCACTTAAGGGCAGAATGTCTGTTTTTAACATGCAGGGTGTTATTCTAACCTCTTTTCCCAGTTTTGTGTCATTCTTCCATAGGGATTTTAGCTGGTAGCTTATAAAATTTTACTGTTGATTGAATCAGAAATTTTCTGTGGTGCAGGAAGCCAATGTTTATAACCATAGCAAGATTAATTTTCTATAAGTCTTAGTTTTATATGCTACACAGCTGTTGTGATTGAAGCTGTTATTTTAACTGAAATTATTTGTTTTAAGTGTATTTGAAATAGAGGAAATCACTGTTGCTCGTTGAGTTACTGCAATCTGAAATACACTTCTTGGTTGTACATATGACAACACATGACCTGGGTAGTTGACTTCCTTAGAAGTGTTTCACTGAAATTGAGGAAGTTAATGACGGTGTCAAAGTTTATCAGCTTTAAATGTTCAGGTGCAAAAGATGCAGAAACAATATAACAAGACTTCTGCTCATCGTGCATTGAGGCAAAAGAGGTAATGAAAGACACCTTTGCATTTTAAGTGCTGCTTGCATTCATAATAGGAAAATGGGGAGAATTGGGGTTATTCATTACACTGGCAATTATAAATGGCTGACTTCAAGATTGACATTATTGTAAGGCACAGAAAAATCTGATCAACTCTCTGTGTGAAGTGCAGGTAAGAGGCAAGGTTTTGACTGACCAACTAGATCAATACATAAGTGAAAGCCTTTGGGGATTCATGGAATAATATGTCTAACCTATAGTAGGAATGGGTGATTTATTACAAGTGATTGCAGACACCCCTACTCTGAAATGGAGGGATAGGAAAATGGAGGGGCTATTGTCAGCATTCATAGTAATTTGGAATATACCTCTTAAATTATGTGATGTGTGATTCCAAATCTACTCTTTCTTTTCCTCTCATAAATTTATCTCTCTTACACAGTGAGTGGAACTAGGTAAGCTGCAGTGACTTCGTCATGCTCATCATCTTTTGATGACAGCTTGTGATGTGGCTGGGACACTTTCTGAAATTCAGGATTGTTCTGTGGATGTGTCTCAACTGTAGTTCAGTGTACAATTTGGAATGCATGATTTCTGTAGTGCAATTTTATGAATATACTCCCTGTCCTATCCTATTCAAATCCTACTTTCCACTCTAGGGTTTAAGAGTTTTAGTAAAGAAACTATTTGGGTCTTGTGGCAGGTGCTATTGTTTTAGCTTTCAGACAACATCATTGGATATTATTAGGGAAGAGGCCTTGAGCAAATCAAGGACTCGTGTCTGCTCTGTAGGACTTCAGGAGAAACTTGTTTTCATTTAAATGAATTGTTCACCAGTGCTGTTCATAGCAGAAACAGATGGAATACAGAATGAGGGGGAAAGGCAGTTATCAGCAGTTAGATATACTTTATTTTAAAGGAGAATAAATTAATTTTGTGGACTTTTTCTATATAACATGCTGGAAATTGTATTTTAGAAGTCTGTAAAAGAATTGTCTTGCAAGAGTGACAGTTGGATTTTTTTACACGTTAAAATAGAGGGATGAGGGAGATTTTTTTCCCCCATGGATTTGGGGTATTCTTGAGACTTTAACAATGTCAAAAATCTTATATTTTACTTCCTTAAAAAAAGAATAAACACAAGCCACACTAGTTAACTGAATATATTGTCAAGAATATATTTAAATAGATTGTTGTTCATCATAGTACTGTAGCTAAACACTCATAGCCTTCTTTAAAACTGTTTTTTGCCTGTAATTTCATGTGTCTGTTGTGGAAACCATGGTGCCTTAAGCTGATTTTGTGAATAATGCTTTTCTGCGTCTGCTAATAAATGCTACTATCAAATCCAATTCACTGTTTGGTTGTAGAACCACTGTGCTAGCAATAGAGAACAGTGACAAAGGGAAAACTTAAAACTGTTATTTTGCTCTCAAATCTTAGGTGAGGTGTGATGTGTGGATACACTGAACTAATAAACTGCTCTTCGTGTGTTTGTCTTCAAATTAGACAAAATGTTATTACATTTCATTTGGCGGAGTATACCTGTCCGCATTATTTAAGAGAAAATGTTATATGTCAGCTTTCCAAATGCAATATGTAATTCCTAGTACAGTATAAACTTTGAAGGGTTATATTTTTGTATTATGTTCAAATAACTATTTATTTCATTTGATGTTGCTGCGCTAAATAAAGGAACTGTAATTGACAAAGTTATCCTCCTTGTCACGAGTTTCCTTTCCTTTGCTGTGCCTAGCAAAGTCAGTTGTCTCAGTCTTACACATGGTTTTGTGGGGGTGACTGCCTAAAAAGCTAGACGAGAGAAGAGAGTAGTGAGGTGTTCTTCAGCCTTCCTAGTGTGTTCTGACAACTGGCCCTACGCTGGGGACTTGTTTTTCAGTCACGACTTACGGGAGCTGCAGCCTTAAAATTCACAGCCTGAAAGCTGTGAATTGATTTGTAGAGATGCTTGCTTTCAAAACTTTTTGAAACTGCTTGTTTCTTTTAGGATTCAGATGGAAGAAGTGTGTTGCTCTTGCGTTCTGCTTCAACTGCTGAACATTTATTTAGGTCAGGGCAAAGATTTATCTGCTGCTGGCAACTGTTTATATGTAGATAGTTAACTAACATCTGCCTAGCATCACTGAAGTTACATTAAGGAAGAATGTAGCCTACTGTGGTGGTGTAACTGTTAAGGGTTGCTCTTTTATGTCAGGTGTGGTGGACTCTTCAGTGGGGACTGCTATCTGTCAGAAATCATGGTTTTAAAAAGAAGGTACCCAGACTGGAGGTAAGCATTTAAGAGAGAAATTGTCAGGCACTTACGTTGTTCAGGGCTTTCCTTTAAACCTCAGCACTATGATTTCCAAGCATCTGGATTTTCTACTGGTTTTCTTCTGGAAGTAAAATGAAATTAGAAAACAGATTGCCTTCAGATGTCTTTTATAATGAATATGCTTTATGTAGAGGTCTAGCTTTTTCCATGAGAAAAGGAAGGTGTAAAAAAAAAACAACCCAAACTTAATAAGCGGAAGGCTGTACTTGCTAGTGTAGTGATTGCAAAACTTGTGTTGTCCAAACAAACACAGAGAAACATTTAGGTAGGTCTGTGGCCTCTTTTGGTTTTTAATGGGCTGGAGCTTTAAAGCCATAGCTAACAATGGGCAGTTATTATTTAAGTGCATAATTGAAGGTACTGATCTTGATCTATAGTGGTTGGGAACTCATTTTGGCTTCTCATTAGTGGCTCAGAGTAGCCAAGTCCTTAGTATCTTTTATGTGTTCTTAGGTTTGCAGCTGGTTTGTTTGTTCCACAGTGCCAAGAATCATAAGTGAAAGGAGGAAGACAAAATGCAATGCAATAACCGAACGCAGTAAGATTTGTATCTCTTGCTTTTGTTTCCTAATGATGAGAATCTAGATGAGGGAATTAGTTTTCTTGCATAAAGACCAGGGAAAAAAATAATTTGGAATTCAAGATGATGTTAAGTGACAAGAAAGAGAAGAAAGGATACAGCAAAATGAATTGCATGGGGATTTTAGTCAAGGCACATGCAGTGCGCAAGGAGGAAGTCAGGAACAGAAAATAAGGAAGAAAGTTTAGCATAGTGGTTGTTAGAGAAGTGTAGAACCTGAACTCTTAAGGAGAAAGATAATCCTTATCTAGATGCTGAACACTTAATATAAATAAGGAACAATAAAAGAACACTTATTTTCCTTTTTGAAACTCAATGTGCAACATAAATCTGCAGTCGTGCAAAGAAAAAATGAGTGCATACATTTCAGTTAAGGAGGTGTGCCTTCTGCTTAAACCTGTTCTGAAAAAGGACAATGTAAAAAAGTTGTAATTCCTGCCTACTTCATGATGTTAAACACTTTCCCTGGGGACAAATCTTCTGTTGGGCTCACAATTAATGAGGTCTCAGGAGATCTGATCAAATCAGGTTTTAGATATGTATTGAGCAACTCCCTAAATACTTCTGACCAGCAGGAAACAGCCAATAAAAGTAGGAACATAGGGTACTTGCTCAGAAAGAGCAGGATTTAGATGTGCATATGATGTCTACTATTATTTTTGTATCTCAGTATCTGTAAGTTGATGTAGACTATTGTAAATATGTATGTCCAGTCAAAATCTTCAGTCACCTGTTGTTTCATTGATGAAGTGGTAGCTTATGTATATGTTTGTTCTTGAAAAGTTAATAGTGCTATTATGACATTTTGTATTAAATTAATTCAGAACTTGAGCTTTTAAACCCTGTTTCCTAATCCTAACATCTTTGGTATTGCCATATACCTGCAGTAGGAAAAAATGAGTCAGAGTGGAAAAAAACTTCTTAGTCTTCCTATTCAGAAGTCCTTTTGAACCGTCAGAACATCTGTCTGTTTCTCATTGGATTGCATGTTTGGTTATTCCTTCAAATTCAGGCTTGAAACCACACTTGTGGGGTTTTTTTTTTTAGGTTGGGGGTAGATGAAAAATCTATAGTCAACACTGCTCTGTTCTGCTAAAAGAAATATCCTCCTCTCCTCCCTTCCCTCATATATAGTGCAAATACATACTTCTCTTGAAATACCTATGATTTGTCGTCAGAAAACCAAATATCTCAAAATCCGTTTGAAATGCTTCTGTGGTAGCTTCTGTAGTTGAGTTCAATGTTTTCATTGCTCTGTTGGGTTGGAAATTCCAGCCTGAGTCCTTAGCCAGAAGTCATGTAATGGTCATACAAGACCTGGAGGCAATTGCATGGTGTACCTCAAAAACGTAGTCCGAATTGGGGACTAGCCTGTGAGGCTGGGAGTTGGGCCTCCAGGCACTTAAGACAGTAACTCTTACAATGTACTTTCCTTCACTTCTTTTCAGAATAGGGTCACAGAAGAGGAAAATTTTCCCTATGTACATACATTCCATTGGAAAGAGAAAGGATAAAGAGCACTGGTAGCCTACACTTCTCTTTGAAATCAAATTACTGGAATGCAGGAGAGGTGAGAGGGTGGTAAAACTGTGCAGAACATGTGAATTTGCAAGGTCATTTTGGAAGAGCTTTGCTAATGAGAGAGCAAAGACAGATGATTGCCGAGAATGTTGCCCAAAAAGCGAATTCGTTGCCCAGTGTGCAATAAACCAATTCTTACACAAACAGGAGAGAGACTGTTTTTTATTCAGGCTTGGGTGCTCGGTGAATTTCTATCAAATCAAGTACCCCTAGTGCCAGATCTCTTGTTGTATTCATACATAAAATGTTACGATGTCATATACCCCCAGCTGCAATGATTGGTTCAGGTTTCTTGGCCTAGCATGCAAACCAGAACACATACCTCAGGATAATCACTCCTTAACTGATAGATTGCTGGTGTAAACGTCAACTGACACAGGGGCAGGACCACACAATAGCAAAACTACCTGTGACATTCTTAGCCGTAGAGTCATGGTTAACTTTTAAATTTGATGCAAGGTACCAAGGAGAGAAAAAAAAATAAATACAACTAGCAGAGGAAGAGCCTTGGGCTTGGGAAACTCCATGGAAAAATGAGAATAGCGAAGAAAGTGTTACAGGGTGAGGAAAGAAAAACAGAAAAAGGCCTTGAGATGAAGAAAAACTTGTGAAGCATTTTTTTTGGTTTTAAATGTATTTGTTTCCTCCAGGGCATCTTTCTCAGTATGGTGGGTGGAGAAGGCAGAAGGATAGAGAGAAGCATCATTGGCTTTGTGGGATCAGAATTTGTGGATTTTGAACAGCTGTGGCTTTGAATTTCTCTTGGTTTCTTTTTTCCAGGGTAGTATAAAAGACATAGACACAGTAAGTACATGAAATAGAAAGCAGTATTTCAGATCATTTTGTGCTATGTTCTATGTCTATTTAACATTGGTTTCCTTGGTTGTGCTGTGTTCTATGAACTTTCTCCAGGGGTGTCAGTGATGAATGAATGATTTCTTCTGAGTCAGTAGCTCTTGGACAAGTGGTCTTTTGTAAAGCTTATGATTCTTCTTCAGCTCCTCACACATTCCCAGCAGGCAGTTCTAATTGAAAACACTGTAAAATTGATAAGGCTTTGTAGGTCTCTAGTTTGGGCACCCTTGACCACTATTTTTAAAATGCTATTTAAAAAAAAAAAGTAATCTTCACAATTCTCTTCCTCATACCATGTCCTCCTAATGTTATCCATCAATTATCTGTTGCTCTCAGGATGACTCATTCAAGACAATTATCTGCCATCTTGTAAAGCATGGACATTTTCACCCTACCCGTATAGCACAAAATCATGCAATTTTCCTGCTGCCTCTTGGCAGAAGGCCTCTCATCTGAGCTGCCATTTGAATCCTGCCAAAAGCACTAATTTTCTGGAAGGAAAGAAGATACCAGCACTGCTTCTCTCCCGCAGCTGATAAATCAAAATGTGTTTGAAGTGTTATGCCCAAACCAAAGAACCTCTGAAAAGAATTGGCATTTGAGAAGAATTCAGAGCTCTTAATTTTTGGGGTGCACACTCAGAACTGTAGTGTAAACCAAGTTATTTTAAAAAACAGATTTATTTCCCCCCTCCCCTCCCAAATAAATGCTTATTTGGTTTTGGTGGGTTGGTTTGTATTGTAGTTTAGCCCCAGCTGCAGCTGAGCATCACACAGCCACTTGCTCAAACCCCCCTGCCCCCAGTGGGATGAGGATGAGAATGGGAGACAAAAGCAAAGGCCTTGTGGGTTGTGTTAAGGGCAGTTTACTGGGACGGGAAAGGGAGAGGGAAACAACAGCAGTAGCACTGGTAACAGGATATACAAAACAGATGATGCACAATGCAGTTTCTCATTCACCGACTGCACAGCTCAGACCACATGTTCAGAACTGTCCCAAAGCCGGACTGTCCCCAAGCCATGCATTCTGTAGTGCCAACCCCTCCCCAACTAGTCCCCTTTTATGCTGAGCATGACCTCAAATGGTATAGAATACCTGCCTTGGCCAGTTTGGATCACCTGTCCCTGCTGTGTCACCAGCTTCTGGTGAAAATTAACCCTTGCCTAGCCAAACCCAGGACTGTTTGTTTGCTTGGGGGGGGGTGAGGTTTTGTTTTGGGTTTTTTTGGTGATTTTTCCCTTTGTTTGTTTTTGTTTTGTTTTTACCATTCAGGGTTAATACATATGTGAAAGTTTTCATAAAATAATGATGATGATAGTCTGAGACCCTGTAAACAAAATCCCTGGTGCTCAGGTCTACCTTGGATTAAGCCTGAAAATTCCTAGGAGTCTTGTTACATAAACTACTAACAGTAATAAAGTGTAATTTTAATCCAAACAAGTGTAGGAGACCAGGATGTCACAAATGGTAATTTTCAGCATCACCTTCTGAATTTATTTTTCATTCTTTTTGGTTCTTTCTTTGTTTTTCCTGGAGAACTCCTCCAGGCAAGAACTTGAGCTGAAGTGGCAGATCAGATATGCCTTTTCAAAGCATCTTATTACATTGATTTTGATAAATATAGGTCCTTATTTTGTCATTTTTAATCTGTCACAAGATTTTCAACTGATTTCTTACTGAAGGTGCTATGATTAAAAGAATAGAATCCAAATCGAAATCCACAGAACTCCTTCAAACCTACATACAGAAGAATTCTGAAGTCTTTAAGAATATCTAACACACAAAAAAAAATCCACTAATGAATTATGCCATAAAAACTAGCTTTTCTCACATTTAATGCCTTTTAAAGCTAAATCTAAGTGATTAAGAGTTCTAGAGCTGTTTATTATTGAAAGCGTAAAGGAACTATTCTAAGGGTCAGTCTACTCTCTTAGTCACTTGGCCATACTGACAACAAAAAACAGCACTTCCATGGTGGTTTTGTGCAAAGAATTTGCCTTTCACAGCAAGGGGCTGTAAAGAGCATCCTTTTCTGTAGTATGATGTACTGTATTTCTGTAATGCTAAAAAGTCACATTATTGTATCTCCTTAAGTTCTGAGTTCTATTTATTCCCTTTGGCATAGTTTGAAAGTGCTGAACCATTTAAAAGATAAATGGAAAATTTCTGTTGTAAATGCTCTCTGCTTATTTCAGTTTCCTGTAGCCCAAGAAGGTAGTTAAAAAGACAAAATAAGCCCTTTTTTGCCAGTGTACTTATAGACTGTATTTCACTTTGAAGTAAATAAAAAAATCTGTGAGTGTGATGAAATGTTATTTAACAACAACCAGAATTGAGATGAATTGGAGGTTGATGAAGTATAAAATATTTCAGGTATTTTTCATACAAACGATGAATACAGTGGAGGTACTTGGAAGAGAGTAACAACCATAAATCTTTAAGATCATGTCATAGATGCAGTTTCAACGGAAAACATGCTACAAGATTGTGAGGAAAAACATGCTGGCTTTAAGGAGCACAGCTGCAACAGATTGTATCAACAGAGAAACCCTGGATAAAATGCCTTTTGTGTTTTGAATTACTTTGCAACCATAATAACATAGTAGTAAACTACTGGCACACCATCCTAGTGACATTGGCCTTGTGGATAAATACACCCATCTTATCTATCTCCACAAGTTTTGGTAGTGATTGACACGGTTCTCAATAAGTGTATGCAAGCACAGTTTGAGTGGATGTTTGTATTAAAATCACAGAACCATAGAATTGTTTTGGTTAGAAAGGACCTTTAAGATCATCAAGTGCAACCATTAACCTAGCACTGCCAAGTCCACCACTAAACCATGTCCCTAAGCACCACATCCATGTGTCTTAACTAACTCCAGGGATGGTGACTCCACCACTTCCCCGGGCAGCCTGTTCCAGTGCTTGACAACTGTTTCAGTGAAGAAATTTTTCCTAATATCCAACCTAAACCTCCTCTCGCACAACTTGAGGCCATTTCCTCTTGTTGTGTTGCTTGGGAGAGGAGACCGATACTGATCTCACCACAACCTCCTTTCAGTTAGTTGTGGAAGGTGATAAGGTGTCCCCTCAGCGTCCTCTTCTCCAGACTAAACAAGCCCAGTTCCTTCAGCCGCTCCTCATAAGACCTGTGCTCCAGCCCCTTCACCAGTTTTATTGCCCTTCTCTGGACACGCTCCAGGGCCTCCATGTCTTTCTTGTGGTGAGGGGCCCAAAACTGGACACAGTTCTCAAGGTGCGGCCTCACCAGTGCGGGGATAATCACTTCTGTAGTCCTCCTGGCCATTCCTGATGCAGGCCAGGATGCCGTTTGTCATCTTGGCCACCAGGGCACACTGCTGGCTCATGTTCAGCCAAGCTGTCAGCCAGCACTCCCAGGTCCTTTTCTGCCGGGCATATTTCCAGTCACTGTTCTGCAAACCTGTAGCATCGGGTTGTTGTGACCCCAGTGCGGGACCCAGCCCTGCTGAACCTCATACACTTGGCCTCAGCCCATCGATCCAGCCTGTCAAGACAGATGCAGTTACAACGCACACACGTACGGTTTGGGAAAGGATTTGCTTCCTGCACAACGGGCAGAAATGTAATCTCTTCTGCAGCATACATCTAGAGTGCTGCTTAAAAGCCTACCAAGTATTTATTTATGTAAACCTTTAGAAAAACAGTATGTTTTAGAAACCAGGCCCCTCTCAGGATATCTATTGGCTAAAATATTGAGCTCAGCATGCTAGGAAATAACTAAATATACTGCAGTGATTTTGTAAGAAAGGCAGCAGAGCAGAAAATCCATAAATTTATAGAGAGTTCTTCAAAAGAATAACTTCCATCCTATTCAAGCTTATCTTCATCATTGTCCCACAAGAGTCCATTTTTAAATTTACAGCGAACTGTTGCCATCTTGTCCTATATATGCCATATCATAATCTTTATCTCCAGTCTCAATCTCTGTACTCAAACACTTGATTCTCCTGATAGTTTGTGTTCTTGTGGTAATTCCTCACATGAGAAGGAAAGGTTTGGAGTGATTCATCAGGTTCGCATATCCACCTTCATTAATAGTTTTTCTGGCTGACCACCATAACAGATGGAGTCCAAAGTCATGGACTAAATGAACTCAATGAACATTTGTGGACATTTAATGGACATTTTACCAGGGCGGTCCACAGACTAAGGGGGTGCTATCTTCATGTTATATCAAAGGATGAGAAGGGTGGTGGTGATTCATGAGAATGTATTGGATAGTGTGGGACCTGAGTATGGTGTAAATAGTATGGAAAAAGGGGTGGAGAATGTCCTGGTTTCAGCTGAGGCAGAGTTAGTTTTGTTCACAGTAGCTAGCATGGGGCTCTGTTTTGGGTTTGTGCTGGAAACAGCATTGATAATATAGAGGTTTTTGTAATACAGAGGTGTTTTTGCTGTTGTTAAGCAGTGCTTACACAGAGCCAAGGCATTGTCTGCTTCTCACACCATCCCGCCAGCGGGATGGCGGGGGGTGCACGGGGACCTGGGAGGGGACAGCCAGGAGAACTGACCCCAACTGACCAAAGGGATATTCCATAACATATGACGTCATGTTCAGAATATACGGGGCTGGGGGAAGAGGAATGAAGGGAATAGCAGCATTCAGAGTGATGGTGTTTGTCTTCCCAAGTCACCATTATGCGTGGTGGAGCCCTGCTGCCCTGGGGATGGCTGAACCCCTGCCTGCCGTGGGCAGTGGGGAATGAATTCCTTGGTTTGCTTTGCTTGTGCACGCGGCTTTTGCTTTACCTATTAAACTGCCTTTATCTCAGCCCAGGAGTTTTCTCATTTCCACTTTTCTGATTCCCCCCTCACCCCACTAGGAGGGAATGTGAGAGAGCCACCGAGTGGTGCTTAGCTGCCAGCTGGGGCTAAACCATGACAGGCATTGTACATGCTTTGTGTCCATGAGGGTGTTTTCAAAAACAGGCACTGCATATGGTTCTTCTATGAAATACTGAGGCGAATGCTTTATTCTACATAATGTTAAAACATGCCCTGCAACTAGATATTTTGTGTCTGAAAAGTAGAAAATAGATATGCAAGCAGTTCACATTAGCAGCAGTCAAACAGGTGAAGATAGTAATCATCTATGACCTGGTTAATCTATTATGTGATTTTTCTGAGTGATGCAGGATTTAGCTTTCTGCTCCTGAGAAAGAAGAGGCACTGCACCACTTCCTGGCTTCTACATCAACACTGCAGATACATGTCAGAACAGGTTTGTCATTTAGAGGGACTGGTTTGTATCCTGGTATTCCTGCGAATATGACAGAAAATCTGTCCTGTTGTATTAATCCCAAATAAAATAAAAATCAATCATTGGAAACAGTCTGCAAATTAAAATTACAATCTCCTTGTGTCTCAAATCTATGCCAAAATACTGCTGTCATTTCTTATAATGTCCTTGTACAGCTGCATTTTAATAGTTCCTGACAGTGGCTTTTTTCTAGTTATTTCCACAATTTTAAATATTGTTACATCATAATTAGTGATCTGTACCATCCAATACATCCACTGTCCAAAAGAGATTTATATGTTACAATATGCTAGAATCATAGAATATTTAAGGTTGGAAAAGACCTCTCAGATCATCGAGTCCAACCGTCAACCTAACCATGTCTGCTAAACCGTGTCCCGAATAGAGTCTGAGCCTGGTGTAGTAGAGAGGTACCTGCTAGCTATCTGACGCTGTGGAAAGAGAATAGGATGCTGTTTCCAAAGGGAATAATACTGCTCAGGTCAGAATTAAATACAGTACAATTTAGGTGAGAGAAACTGAAAGTATAAATGTGTCACAGAACAAAACAGACAGTCTCCCAAAGTTAGCTCTGAAAAATACTCAACTTATTCAAAGCAACAGACATAACGATATTTTTGTCTGTTTGTTTGTTTGTTTCACCTTGAAGATATGTTTTGTGGCCTTGTGATTTTTAAATTGTGTTGCTTGTTGTTGATCTTCCGCTCTTTTCCCAGGATTGTAACTGTTGGGCTTTTTTTTTGCATCTAGAATGAAAGGAAAAAAAGCTTTGGTCTTGACTCTCTCACAAGGTTCTTTTGTTTATGTCACCTCACGGAGGGCCAGTTCCTAGTATCTTTCTCTAAGATGTCTTTGACATTAACCTCCTTCAATTTTTAAAATTAATGAAGTTTGAAAATTTCTTTATTATATTCAATATTCCACTTTCAAATTTAAGAGCTCTTGTAATAAAGGAAAATATAAACGTTGTCCAGGGATTTACTAGGGCATTGTTCTGAACTGCTCACTTGGAATGAGGAGCAGTTCAGAACTGTGCCTCAGTGAATCATGTGCTCATTGCAAAAGAGGAGAATAAATCAGTGTAATATGTTTAATATTGTAAATTTCAGAGTAGTGCTCCAAAGCCAAATCCAGCTCTGTAATCCCAACAGATCACAAAGAAGTAGAGCTGGGACACATGTGAATTTAGAGGACTTACTGTTGGAAGATATTCACATGGAGATTTTGTAGTAATCAGACACAGAATACTATTACGCTGTATCTAAGAGCTCAAACTCTGAGTAAGAAAGGAAGTAAAATAGAAGTTTGGGGAGAAGTTGTGTAAAACAGCTCTCCTCAATGCTATCTCTTAACCATTTCCCTTCAACAGGGTAGCTCTGATATGTGTCTAGTGGAATTTTTACGCCTGCAGAAAACTAAGACTTGGTTATTCTTGGCACTAACTTTATTCAACAAGTTACTCAGCTTGTAAATGTCAAAGAGATTTGAGCATTGTACCTCATTCATAGGAAGGCTGCTGGGAA
The DNA here is from genome assembly GCA_013399095.1 of Psophia crepitans. NCBI lineage: Eukaryota > Metazoa > Chordata > Aves > Gruiformes > Psophiidae > Psophia > Psophia crepitans. The sequence continues at coordinate 166,999 of VWZZ01008242.1, forward strand.
GGTTGTGGGTCTCAACATTTTGATCCAAGCAGTCATAGCAACAGGAAAATAGATGTTTGATGAATGAGCAATTATAAGACAGTAGGCTATTAATTTTGCTGAAAATTAAAAAAAATTAGAATAAAACCAAAGTGGGGTGCAGGTTGAGCTTGGCACTTCAGTTAGAATTTCCAGCAGTTTCAAATAAGTATGATTTTTATAAGCTGATGGCTTGACTGACAGTATCCATTAACCCCAATTAGCAGCAAATAATCCATTAGTAGCAAATCTCCACACTTTGCTACTGTTATTGCAAAGCAGTCTCCCTGTTATTGCTAAGTAGTTTAAAATGCTGACATTTCAGATGAAAGACAGGAAAGGAAACGTTTCAAGCAAAAGGAGGAGGGAGAACTGTAGATGTACTAAGCCTCTTCCCACTAGAGGAAATTTGGGCCTTTTACTAAGAAGACATGCACTGAATAGAAAAGTGGCTATGTGCATATGATGGCACAGAGACAGAAGGAAGAATAATAATACACATAGTAATAATCATTATTATTATTGATAAGTGCAAATCTAAGTGAGCTAGCTGTGCCGTGGCTATCTCAGTGGCTGATGCTAGGTCCATATGGCATGGAGACAGTCTGTAATAAAGTGAGTCACTTCCACTCTGACCCTACCTGCAGTTCAGAATGTCCTAAAAGCCCCGTGTTAAAAAAAAAAAAATAAAAAAATCTGTTCTCTGTGAGAACAACTGACAACAGTCCAGGGACAGCACAGTGGCCCAAAACCTGGATGCCTAACAGTAAGCCACGTGCCAACAACGTGGTTAGTCATGTTTTGCCAGGCACAGTTGTGGATATTAGTTGCGTATTGAAAGCCTTTAGTGTTGCAATGCACGTTGGCAAGCAGCAAAAGGTCAATCAGGAGCAGATATAGTGGGAGACAAGGAGAGCTTTCCCCCCTTATCACCGTTCTGGCTTCCGCATGTCTGCCCTCAACAGTGGTCCCAGAGTGTTTGCAGGGTCCAGGCACAGGCCGAGAGGTCCTTCATATAATGCGCACAGAAGCTAGCTGCACACTCTCAGGGTCAATGTGAGTCATGAAAGCGCAGACTGAAGCACTGAGCCTCTGCAGATGCCAGCAAATGTGCGAAGCATTAGCTGCTGCAGCCCGTGTTGCACAGCCCAAGAAGTAATTGAGGGTCTGAGGAAGAGTGAGCAATGGCACATGAGTTTGGGAGGGGTAAAGCTCTCTTAGTCCATAAGCTGCACAAAACATTCAATATTTGTATTTCATATGCCTCATTCCCCTTTTGGTCTTTGTTTAAGGAAACAAAGTGAGGCAGACATTTATTGTAAAAAGACTCTTTAGCCTTAACCAATTATGTCTATAGGACCATTCACTTCCCTGAGCTGATTACCTGGCTTTTTTATTTTCCCACCAACCTCACTTTCCCCTGGCACCCACACCTCGTTGTGGTGCTGATGTGAGCTCTAAGAGCAAGTGAACCAGGTTTTTGCCTCTCACGGTAAGGTCAGAGGCAGGAGAAGAACAGATTGGGACAGTAACAACTTGAGGTCGCGTCCAGTGAGCAAGAGAGCATCCAGGAGACAGCCTGGCACTGTTGTGGGGTCACCCAACAGTAGGTGTCAGATTCATTGAGTGTTTAGGGTGAAAGGAGATTTCTTGAAGAAAAGTCTTGACTAGCTGCCATCCTTTGCACATGTAGTAGTTAACATATTTAGTATAGATTAATGGTAGCATAGTTTAGAGAGTGAAGAACAAGAGTTGCAAGGATTTTTCTAAACATCTTTTTTTATTTTCCTGTAACTTTCATCCTTCTTGGGAAGAATGAGCATTTTTTTCTGCTTTACTTAGCCCTTTTCAGTGTAAAGATGTTGATGTCTTGCAAGGCTACCTGCAGTGGCAAGGTCCCATGGGTTTAGATCCTTTTCCTGAAGAAACTATTCCCTTGCTTCGTATTTTGTCGTGACTATTATTGAACAAATCCTTACAGAATATTCTAAAACAATATAAGGAATACTCTGGGAAACACGGGTGTTTGGTGTTAATTTTACTGAACTGAGCAGAATTTATGTTTTCCATTTTCCTACCCCCACTGCCCTGCAAATCCCAAGACTTTTCCCCTTTTGGAGACCAGTCATTTGGCACACTCTCAAAAAGCGTTGAATAATTGACAGTATATTGGACAGCCACATACTTCGAATTAATGTTTTTGACTTTACCTCTAAAACCTTGGCTAAAGTGAAGACCCCTCTGTTTCTGGTGCCTGCCTGCATTCTCCATTCAATTGTCAGTTGCTTCTAAAAACTTCAGAAATTGTCAAAACTGAATTCTGAGTTTCCCATTGAGACTGTGTATGGACTACAAATGTAATGTATACAAAGTCTTATTTATCTTCTTTGCATCCAGCTACCTTACCCTGGCTTATGTTTTATTTAACTTCTGGGTAGTTTTAAGTGCTGTCACCTGGCACTGGTTATGTGTGTGAAGAAATGAGCCAAAAGTATTACTGAAGTATGTGTTGAAAGGGACCTTGATTCTCATGAGCGAGTTGTAATATAAAAAAAAATAGCAATAAGGTTAAAAGAAGAGGAGGTTAACTATTGCTGAAGACTGCATTTTCAAAAACATTTAAAGCCTTGCGAGTAAAAATAAAGATCTTTTTAAAAGTGAAGTACATCTCGTCATTTAATCTTTGCTCCTTTCACAGCATTTATTGTTTTCTGTAATGTTTCCCACATGCCCCCAAAGGGTAACGTACACAAGCAAGTGGGCTTCTGATATTTGACATGACTGACAACTTTTAACTTTACAGCCAGACATAAATGCTTGAATGATTGAACTTGAGTACTCCTGTTGCCTATGGAAGGAGTGGAATTAGACTTCTCTTTATTTAAAAAAAATAATAATTTTTTTTGGTTTTTTTTTTCATGTCAAAAAGCTCCCAGAGTGGGCAAATGTGATGCAAAAAACCAGAAACCTGTGAAGGGTATTTCCAGTAATGTAACCAGAGCTTTCCAAAGAAGAGTCTTGCAAAGTTGCCAAGAAAATAGGTCATGGAAAGGCAAAATGTTTATCCTTTTGAACCAATGTTAAATCAAAACAGAAAGTGACTGGGTTTAACCATGGAAAGACCTTTCATTTGTCAGTTAAAACTTCACTCAGGATAGTATGACAAGTCATGTGGCATAATGCAGCAGGAAAAATAATTAATTGTGGACAAAGTTGCCTGCCTTGCAGGGAAGATTGCCAGCTTGGAGGCTTCATCCTTCTGTTCTGGCCTATCGTTGTTCCTTGTGTAAGAACAAGTCTCACATAGGGACAAATAAGTTCATGGCTTGTTGCTGAACTGTTTTGTTGTATTTCTTTCTGCCCCAATGTCTATCATGCTGTACTTGTTGAGGGGTATTAGTTGTTTAACATAAATAAGTAGGTTTTAATTAGAATAAATTACTTGGGATTATAACAGGGTGTGATTTGTGCTGCTTGCTTAGCTTTACTTAGCATGAGTAGCTAGATCTGCTGAAGCCTTCAGACTGCAATAGGGGTATTTTTCTCAGCAATTTTCCTAGCTGTTTTCCTAACAGCTAGTTCAGTGTGGTGTTTAGTCTTTTAGTATGGGAAAGTGTTTCGGTATCACACTAATGTCTCGGTAGTGTCTTTCCCAAGTCTGGGACTCCAGTACTCCATGTTCCGCCAGCAAGGGCAGATGCACAAGGAGCATAAACCAGAAGATAGGGAGGCTCCAACCTTCAGCAGAAGCTGCAGAAACTGCAAATCAAGAAGATAAGAGCCTGCCTGCCTGGTCGCAGAAAAAGAATCCAATTGGATGTCAGAAGACCCCAGACCAAAAATCACCATTGGACGAAAGAGCGCGTGGACAGTGTGTGAAGGGTGCGTGAGGGGCAGCTGTGGGGGTCCCAAGGATATTATTGCCCTGGGATTTCTTTGTTCTGGGTCCCTCTCTTTGGAGGCACCCAGCCTGGGCTGATCCTGCTGCTGCACCCTTCAATTAAATTAATTATTTTATAAAATCGACTCCTGAGACTCTGCTGCAGGAAGCCTAGGGTCAAGCCCAGGAATAAGTGTGTGTGTGTGTGTGTGCGCGCGCGCATGTGCATGTGTGTGTGCATGCATGCACACGCGTGTGCAACACCATGAATGGTGTGTGTACGTTCAGGCAGCAGCTACTCCTTTAACATATTTGAGGATCTTCTAAGCCTCTAATTAAAATTTTCAGTCTGTTGCTCTTCTGGTTGCAAATGAAATACATGATTCTGAGGTGTAAACTCACTATATTCTAAACACGAGGCACTGAGTTTGGAAAAAAAAATCCCTCTATTATATTATTAATCTGTTCTGGATTTTTAAAGGCAAAAATGTATGACGTTTTCAGACCCACTGAGCTGGTTGTGTCATCATGTGTATGTATGTTCTTTGTTGGTTTTGGGTTTCTGGTTGTTGGTTTTGGGTTTGGGGTTTTTTTTCCAAACTAAAACACCTTAAATTTAAAATTCCTATTCAGGTCAGGGTTGGACTCGTCACATCAATTCTTGCTTCTTTGTCAGAATGAGGAACAACTTTGACATACATGCAGCTCAGTCTCCCCTATTATTTTCTAGAAACTGAGAACCTGATCACACCATGCCATTTCTTGAGCTAGGGTTTCCTGCAAATCTGAAGCTACTGTAGTGCTCCGCTCGTTCAATCTATTCCAGCACTAAAAAAATTGAAAATCCTTGGAAACCTTAGGCACAAAGATTAAAAACTGCTGGCAGATTTGTTACAGGGAAGACAGCAGCGCTCTTCCAAAAGGTTGCTGCAAGGTCTAGGTGGTTTGGCCTGATGGCATTATAACTGATTTTTTTAATTTTTTTTTTTTTCCCCCAGAGACATCTGTGTAAAACACACAAAATAGGTGACAAGAAAACCCACATTGTCTTATTTAATGCAATTCTGAAATGGAAAAATTAAGTTCCCAGTCCCAAATTCTCCCCAGACTTCCTGTGCTAATATAATTTTGGACATAACATACCTTAAACTAATACTGTTCCCTCAGCTATGATTTTTTTTTTTCCTGGACTCTGCTGGGGTTTATCATAGTCTGATCATAGATTTTTGCATTAGAAATTGCAGGATTGTTTGGGATTCTTTTCTTCTATGCGGGAAAATATCTTACAGGACATGGTTCCAATTTCATACCAGTGTAAGTGTCAGCTGCTTACAGTGCCATTCAGTACAGCTGAACCAGAGTTATTGGTGTAAGAATAACACTACTGATGGGACGTGAGGTTAAAAATGATAGACTTCTGGATTACATGTAAAACAGCCTCACTGTAAACTTCTGGGAAAGCTCCTGTCCATCTCTGCTCACTCTTCTTGGGAACCTGTGAAAATCAGCTTTCTAAATAAACACACCTGAGTTAGGGGCCTATGTTTAAGCGCTGTGAGTATCCCCCGAGTTAACTGGTTGCTAGCCGCAATTCGTGCCTGTGCCAAATTCCATAGCGGTGCAACGCTACAGATAACCCAGATCTTTTTTCTATATTGTTGCCTCTGATTTGACTTTACTATATCATAATTCCAGTACAACATGGTTGTTGACATGTGAAATCTTAATTCTCCTGGTTCTTCTTTAATATATGTTTGGTGTGGCACACTTCTTTCAGCTCATGTGAAGAGTCTAAGTTTTCTAATTGAAAGGGCACATATATGCATATCTTTGCTTTTCATAGAGCTAATTTCCTATCATACCCTCCATTTTCTTTCTGGAAAGGAGAATCATAAGTAGATTTTTGTGGCAGCTTTAGAGCTATATAGCCACTTCTTTCAGAAAAAAAATAAAAGAAAGATATATTGAAATTATGTAATGTAGTTTCTTCTAATCAAGCATCTTTATTGCTTGATGTGACTGTTCACAATATGTATGTGTATTCATAGGATTTTTCACATTCACTTCACTTGAATTTTCCTAAAATAAATTCCTCCTCCGATAGCTGACTTCTCCTTCCTTACCTGTTTTTCAGAAGCCATTGCTTTCAAAAGATTTTTATGTGAAGAGCCTAGAGTACTGTCAGTAGAATCACAGTTTTCTACTTCATCACTTCAAACTGTGAAATGTTGATAAGTAAAAACAATCATAGAATCATAGAATCATTAAGGTTGGAAGAGATCTCAAGGAACATCTAGTCCAACTGTCACCCTACCACCTATTAACCACTAAACCATGTCCCTAAGTACCACATCCAACCTTTCCTTAAACACCCGCAAGGACGGTGACTCCACCACCTCCCTGGGCAACCCGTTCCAATGCCCAACCACCCTTTCCGAGAAGAAATTTCTCCTCATCTCCAACCTAAACCTCCCCTGGCACAACTTGCAGCTGTTCCCCCTTGTCTTGTCACTAGTTATCTGTGAGAAGAGGCCGACCCTCAGCTCACTACAACCTCCTTTCAGGTAGTTGTAGAGGGCAATAAGGTCTGCCCTCAGCCTCCTCTTCTCCAGACTAAACAGTCTCAGTTCCCTCAGCCGCTCCTCATAAGACCTGTGCTCCAGCCCCTTCACCAGCTTTGTTGCCCTTCTCTGGACACGCTCTGGGGCCTTGATGTCTTTCTTGTCATCAGGGGCCCAAAACTGGTCATAAGTATCTACAGTAGTATCAGAATTACTTGAAGGGGTAGCAAGAGAAAAAGAAGAAATATTTAGGGACATTATTTAAAGATTTATTAGGGGATTAAGGGGCACCAAATTTGTGGCAGGGACTTGCACTTTCTTAGAGTTCTCTGAGGCAACCAAAGTATCATTCTTACTACACAGTCAACTTGGTTATTCACTATGATTCAGTTTTTTTGAATATCATGATTACACAGACACTGAGATAATGTCATGCTTCACAACAAACATATAACACCCAATCTAGTGTTTTATAACATTGCTTGATAAACTGATTTACAATCCCCACATGATGATGCTTTTCACAAAGGCAGTATTTCTGCCACTTACTAAACTAACCTCTCTACTCTAAGAATTATGAAAAGTACAACTTATTGGTTTGTAACACTATTTTAATGAATATTCAGTAAATAAAGAGAGGGATTGTGCACTTCAGTGCCACCATAATATTACTGCGTTCATGATCTCAGGGCATTTACACTCCTACCTCAGTCTTCAGACAACTCTTTTACTAGTAAGTTGGGTTTTTTTAAGCCCAGGTGGGCATTTGGGCACCATAATTTCATCCAGAGCAGATAAGAGCTGGCTGTGTGAAGTCTTTGAAGTAAATACAGGTCTATCAGGAGTGGAATCTTGCAGCAACAACTTAGAAGGTATAGGAAGAAAAGAAAAAAAATCTATGCCTGGAGACACTGGGAACTCCAACGTGTTTGTGGTTAATGCAATGCCGAAGCACAGGTTAGGTGCCTCCTAGCACTGTGAAGCAAGATCTTGCTTTAGCTGCTGGAGAAGTGGCTGTACAGTCTTTGGCACTAGCTTGAAGATTCGAGCGAAGAGGCAATGGATGATTATTGCAAACAAAACCAGGGCAAGAAAGTGAGAAGACACGTTATGTGGAAAGACCATTGGTTATATAAGTAGTCTATGTTAAACCAGTTGATTCCTGTAAACATAGAAAATTGTTCATAAATGAGTGAAATAGTCTCTCTCTCATTGTTTTCCTTTCAAAATCCTAACTGCTGGAGACACAACAGTGATGAATTACATAACAGGAGTTCCGGCTGTCTGGCTGTGCGGTTCTGAAGCTGCCACAAAAATCTAGCAATGATTCAAAAAATATATTAAAGAACGACAAAGACAGTTAAGATTTCACAAGCCAGCAACCATGTCGTACTGGAACTATGATACAGTAAAGTAAAATCAGCGGCAAAAATTATAGAGGAAAGAAAAAGGTCCCATACAATTGTCAGTGAGGTATCTGCACGTGTTGCACAGGAATGGTGGTGTGATTCATATTCCCTACTACTACAGTAGTTCTCTTCTTCACAGCAGATAGCACTTTTGGTGCCATGCAAACTGTTGTAAAAAGGGAAAAAATGCAGTGAGTTCTGAGCAAATAACAGCAAAAGAGGACAACAAGGTCATTCACAAACCAATGGTTCTCCTTTAAAAAAGAACAACTCAAATACTGGAGTTCACCAGCTTCTTTTACTGGTCATATTTCACAAATTTAGAGACAGTAATCACTTCAAGTGGGAATGAAATGCAGTTTTGGCCATGATGAAATAGCAGCTGTTTATGAACTCCTAGCAAATATTACCAGGTAGTAGCGGACAGGAAAAAAAAGATCAATGCCAAAGAGTATTGAAAAACATCAAGTATATAAACCTCAGTTGCCCATGAGAAATTTGGCACAGGATCAGCACCACTGCAGGCTGCAAAATGCAGAGAGACTTGTTAATGAGATCTCTTGCTTCCCTTGAAAGACAGCAGCATCTCTCAATACCGTGCTGCAGCACTGGCTAAGAACAGGTTCACAGTGAAGAAAATCACCACCTCTTTCTGCAGCAGCAGTTTGCTTTGAAACCTCACTGAACGCCAGTTCTGAGTGTCTGGGGAGATTTGTCAAGAGTATGGCCAGAGGTATCCTGCCTGCAGGCGCTTTTGAGAGAGCAGGGAAGAGTAACAGAGAGAAAAGGAATTGCATAGTCACCTTTCTGTGTTTCTAAGTAGACACTGATGTTTTCATGTTACAGGGTGCCTACAGCATTTTTTTTGTTTAAGCTAGGACTGCCATGTTTGGCATCTGCTGTGGAACTTCAGCTTTCACCCAATTTAGCAGATTCTTTTTAAATGTTCTTCTGCTCGAGGGAGTACCACACAGAGTCGGTGTTAATCCTGTTTTACAAATTGAGTTCTAAAACTCACACGTGCTCCGCACCACTGTAAATTTTCAATAGTGGAAATGGTCTTGGTTTGGAAAAAAGATATTTCTTAAATCAGTAATTCAACAAGTGTAACTACATCTGCTTGGTTATTATTTTTCCTTAGCTATATATGTCAAACTGCTTTACAAAGCAGATAGCATTATCATGTTTAAACAGATGGGTAAACTAATAATTTGTACAAGTTTAGTTAATGGGACAGAGACTGGGTCAGAACTGGAATTCAGGTGTCCCAAGTCCCAGGGCCATGCCCATCAACAATTCAGCCAAGAACATGCAGCAGGTGTTGAACTGGTGAATAAGTCCTGCAAGACTGTTTATTTGCCACTCTCACACAGATGGCATTCTTTAAAAAGCTTATTAGAAATTGTCTCGTCTTATTTGTATGGTCCAAGAAAGTGTAAAATTTTGGTTCTTGTAATCTTTTCTCTTTCAGTTTCTCCCTCTTTCCTCATGAAAATTGACCTATCTCCCTCTTTCAATGGTGCTGCAAGCTACCATTTGTGTTAATTAACAGGAAAGTACAGAAGTAGACCTTTGACATAAATTCAGTTTGTGAGAAATAAAAATGTCAGCGTAACATTTTTAAAGACTGACCTATAATCTCAGAAAGCCATACTCTTAGGTTTTCTGATATGTTTTGTTATTGTAGGAAGTTCTTAACTGTGACTTTACTAATCTCATTTTACAGAAACACAGAAGACCATACTGAGTTTCATAAGATCTTCCAAAATCTTAATATGGACTGCAAATTTAAATGGAAGCAGGTGTTACTGTTTCACAGAGAGTTAAAATAGACTGATGTTCTTTCCTTTCCATTGCATCATACATCCCCTTTAAAGGGTCACTTGTAAAAAATAAATCTATTTGTAGTGAGAAGTGTGCAGACACATGAAAAGATTTAAATGCAAATAAATACAGAAAGATGAAAATTCCTTGACAAAATGTAAAGGAATGTAGCTATCCATATTCAGAATTCAAACAACGTGTAGCTGTTACCAATTGAAAGATGAAATTCCACGCTGACGGAAGGTAGAAGCCAATTGTTGAAATGGAACACCCATATTCTGAAAGAAGAGCCCCTACAAATACTGAATACTGAGTTCGTATATTTTGTGGCATAAAGCAAACATTCAGCCATTTACAGATTTTATGAATTTTTTTTACCTTTTCTGCTAGGATTAAAAGGTTATCCATTCACTGACAAAGAAGCTTGAAATGTGTACTGCTGCTTTGTGGGTATTACCTATCAGTTTCAAGAGTGAATGCTGGTCCCCTTACCAACAGGAAGCATCCACTCTTGTTTAGACTATGTGCACAACATCTTGTAATAGAATTGGCCCTGAGATTTGTGAGACAAGTGAATGACAGCATGTATGAAGAGACACAATAAAGATAAGAAAACAGTTTGTGACTATTGCAGGAGTGAACCAGAAGGACTAATACAATTCACCAAATGCACTTCTCACATAATCTTGACTGCAGTATTGTGGGTCAAAAAACTGTAGATGCTAGCTTTCCATATGACTGTGGCTTTTATTTTCCTGAAAATGAAAGGTCTTCTAAAAATTCATTGCTAGCCAAAATGGCACACGTGTACAAACAAAATAAAGCCAGAAGAGTAATGACACATCGGAAATGAGAGCCTCTCACAGCTAAATAGCTGTCTGATGTTCTTCGTTGTGTTCCCATAGACATGCATGTACTTAAGCCTCTTCAGCTATTGCATATACACACACCCACACACACACCCACACCCCCACACCCCCTGCATACGTGTGTAAAAGCAGAGAGACAGCCTGTCTGACCACCTTCTGTGCATTAAACAGCACAATTCAGATAATGAAGAGTGGAGCTAAAGAACTGAAACTCTCATCCTGTTAATTCCAACGATTTCCACAGTAGTTATATGAGACAGTTCTGTGATTTGGATTTAAGAACAGAAAAATCATCCAAAAAGCATAAAGTGAGCTCTTCCACTTTGTCATCATTGTGAAAGGAGAGGATTCAGTCTTGCTCAAAACTGCAAAAACAAGTTGTGTTTGTCTTATGTATGTCTTGGAATAGGAAGGAGACAGGCTCACTGGGCACACGTACTAGATTTTGTAGCGTGTTTTGCCTTACTCCAAGTCATAGTGAAAATAATCCTAATTCCTTTGAGAGAGACCCATTTACCTTCAACAGGTGATTTGCACATAAAGGAAGAAAAAGTTTTCCTGTCTATGAAGAACATCTGCACATCTGGTAGCAGAAATATTAATAGGACAAAGTAGGCTTTAAAGTAAGCAGACCAAGAAGAACTGAAACAACATCCTTCTAGAATGGTCAACTACATGCACATGCCCTGCCATGTTACCTTTCTTATTTTAAACACATAGCTTTTTAGCACATCAGTTAGCATTTTGGCTAATGTTTCTTTATGTGTGCCTTTTTTTGTAGTAGAAACAAAAGAAGTATGTGTTACATTTTGTGAGGGTCATTCAGATAGTTTTAATTATGTCCAATAACCTACACGTCCAGACATTCTTTAGCATTCTCAAAAGTCCCCTATTATTAAGCTCACAAAAATATAGCATCAAATACCTTTGTTGTTGTTTTTGGGGTGGCCTTTTGTTTTTTTTCATTTTAAGTAAACATCTAAGTCTTAAAATGCAAAACTGATTTTTAGCAAAAAATTAAGAACATTCTGATCACTTTGTGAGGTTTTTTAGCTGCCTGAAGTGTAATATATCTTGTAGTTTATTCAATTATAAATTAATAATTAAAAAGTAATGTTATAGCAGTCCAAAACACATTTCATAGCAGAATTCTTACAATTCATTTATAGATGTCAGAAAGCAGTAACTGACTAGACTTATCACAGAATCACAGAATCACAGAATCACAAGGGTTGGAAGGGACCTCGAAAGATCATCTAGTCCAACCCCCCCTGCCAAGGCAGGGCCACCTAGAGCACATCACTCAGGAACGTGTCCAGTCGAGTTTTGAATGTCTCCAGAGAAGGAGACTCCACAACCTCTCTGGGCAGCCTGTTCCAGTGCTCTGTCACCCTCACAGTGAAAAAGTTTTTCCTTAAGTTAACTCGGAACCTCCTATGCTCCAATTTGCACCCATTGCCCCTTGTCCTATCGCTTAGTGAGGCCGAGAAGAGCCTGGCTCCATCTTCCCGACACTCACCCTTAACATATTTATAAACATTGATGAGGTCACCCCTCAGCCTCCTCTTCTCCAAGCTAAAGAGACCCAGCTCCCTCAGCCTTTCCTCATAAGGGAGATGTTCCACTCCCTTGATCATCTTTGTGGCTCTGCGCTGGACTCTCTCTAGCAGTTCCCTGTCCTTCTTGAGCTGAGGGGCCCAGAACTGGACACAATACTCCAGATGCGGCCTCACCAATGCAGAATAGAGGGGGAGGAGGACCTCCCTCGACCTACTGACCACAGCCCTTCTAATACACCCCAGGACGCCATTGGCCTTCCTGGCCACCAGGGCACATTGCTGGCTCATGGTCATCCCCCCGTTCACCAGGACCCCCAGGTCCCTTTCCCCTACAGTGCTCTCCAGCAGGTCAGTCCCCAACCTGTACCGACACATGGGATTCTTCCTTCCCAGGTGCAAGACCTTACACTTGTCCTTGTTAAATCTCATCAGGTTCCTCCCCGCCCAGCTCTCCAGCCTATCTAGGTCCCGCTGAATGGCAGCACAACCCTCCGGTGTGTCAGCCACTCCTCCCAGTTTAGTGTCATCAGCAAACTTGCTGAGGGTACACTCCGTTCCCTCATCAAGGTCGTTGATAAAGATGTTGAATAGCACCGGACCCACATATCACTTCCAATGCAATACTGTTGCTTTCTGACATGCTGTTCAATCAGATATCAGGAGTGTTAATTGTGCCTTAGTGGTAAGTAATTTCCAATACTTATTAGCATTCAGCTCTCTAACAAATACATTTTAATCTATATTCAGTATTCATACATAAACAGTGATATTTTTGTCTGTACATAGTAGATCTCTTTCAAAATGGGTCTTAAGTCTGAAATTTTCAGTAAGCACAAGGGCAATTTCATACTCATCTCGCATAACCAGCAAATAGAAGTACCCACTCCTGTGAGTCTCTTACGAAAGTCCTCCCCTCAGTCTCCATTTGTTTTGAAGTGCTCATACCGAAACAAGTGAAACCGAACTGTGCATTGGGAATTAAAAGCAGAAGAGTGTCTGTAGCCCCCAAAATTCTTCTTCCTAAGAGCTCAGTTCATAAGTGGACGATTATGAGATCTGTGCACTTTGCCCACACAGATGGGAGCACAATGTAACTGACTAGGATATCAAGTCAAAGACTTCTTTTTTTCTGTATAATGGGCTTTTCTAATTACAAAAACAACTCATAAATGGCACTGTTTTCCTTATGCACAGGATAAACAGTACAAAGCAAAGAAAAACAACATGGAGATAAATCCTTTGGCCCTATATCACTGTAAGAGTCGCTGGCACTGTGAATGCAGTAGAACGACTGGATTTCATTAATCAGAAGTCCTGTCTGACAAAACCAGATTCAGCACCCAAGAAAACAGATGCCTGTGTATAGATATGTTATCACTTCCTTCAAATATGCCCCACAGAATTGCATGCATGTTTTTGTCTTTTTCCTTGAAGACTGCATCTATTAAAGATTTTACTCAGTTTGTTAAAAGTGCTGACTTTTGATAACCTGTCAGACGATATAGGAGTCTGAAGAATACACACCTGCTGTGATCTAGCTCGAGAAAATACATAAAAGAATTCATGTGCTGTTCAGTGCTGGAGTCCTTGGTAAAGGAGGACATCCACCAATCTCAAATTAAAGACAAACACTATGTTGGTTTTGGGCAGTTGTCTCTCAGGCATCTCCCCCAGCATTCATGCACCAACAGCATCCCACTGACATGACCTTAGAAGGGATTCAATAAACCCGTGGAGGTTCCTGACCAAGGGTTAACCACTGGAGTAATCCCTCCAGCAGGGATGCTGATCCCAGGGTGAAGGTCTTCCCATGGACTGCTCAAGGATCAACACAAACCCGTGGCTCCTCTCTCCTCCTGGGGTGACTGTCTTAGGTGCCCATAGCCCAGCTGCTCAGGATCTCACCAGCAGCCCAGGACAGTCCTCATTTGTCACTGATTCTTGTCATTTCTTTGTTGTCACCTGTCTTCCCAGCTGAGACCCCTGTATTAAAGGATGGCAGGCCATCAAACCCAGTGTTGGGCCTTGTCACCATGGATTTTTGGCTACCAACAAGCCCTGTGGTAGACAAAGCAGCACTCCCACTGGCTGCCCTGAGCCTCAGCTCCTGCTGGAATAGCTGAGCTGGCTCAGCTCCCTGGTCACTGGCAGGCCCCAGCTGCTTCATGGGTGCAGCACTTGTCTCCCACCCTCCCCAGTCTGCCACCCATTTTCCTCTCCCATTTTCAGTTATTTCATAGCACGTGGCTTGCTATGCTTGATGCCACTGGGGTCAGCAAGGCAGCTGGGTTCCCCTTGGTAGGAGGGGATGTCACTGCTCAATGTCAGGGACTTCTTCTCCATGTGGCCAGGAGAATTCAGCAGTACTCTCTAGCGTGGGGGTGCAGGTGAGTAGTCCCTGGAGGAGGTCCCTCTGTCTGTGACCGCTGCAGAGTCACTCCACGACTTCCTGAGGTTGCTGCAGTTTTTCTCTGTATGACAAAAGAATGGTGTTTCACCATTTTGTGCCTTACCCTTCCAGAGTTCATGGCTCTGTGACTGGTCTGCAGTCACAGTGGCTCCTTGCTCCATGAACTCCACAGTGGTCAACCGGAGCCACCATGATGCAGACATGACCTCAGTTATGAGGTCCTGCGTCCTGCTCAGCAGTCAGATACAGTGAAAGGGACCAGATGTTTCTTGGTTTCTATTTCAGATCACCCTGCTGTCACTGAGACAGACAATTCTTCAGGTCTCAGGAGCACGCTGAGGAGCAATCACCAGCCTGTGCTCCCCACACTGGCAGAAGGGAGGAGGAGGTAGGTAGACAGCAGGATAACATGCTCAGTGGCTCAGTCATTTCCTTTGATAATTTTCTTGGCAAAACGAAATAAGGAGAAGAGAAAGGGCTCAGACATCTGTGGAGACTTGCTCAAAGTGCGATAAACAGTAATCAAATCACGTGAAGCCTAGAGTCTAGCAGCACACAAGAGGGCAGCACCTCAATAATCAAATTTTAAAAGAAAAACCACAGTTTATAGTGCCTATTGGGTGCCCTGAGGTGTTTGGCCAGTTTGCCCTAAGGCAAATTTGCCATGGCTAAGGCCTATGTAGAAGAGCTTTCTTAATAGCTCTGCGTTTCAGAACAACCACACAAGTTTCCCACCATATTACAGGTTTGGTTTTCAAAACTGTGGGAGGTAAAATGTCAGCCGGAGAGCTGAGCCCACGTGGTCACAAAGTGTGAATGCTAGATTCTTGTCTTCCTGTTAGAAAGAGCATACCTTTGTGTAACAAAGAAACTGGCCCTGCTCTGAAAGCTCCTGTGCAAACTTGTGAACAGCCCATGGGCGCCTGAACCAGAACTGCGCATTGGCAGATGATGTCCCCTGGGCCATGCAGAGCTGAATGAGACAACACCTGCAGACCTTGACTATGGATGACTATTGTCTTCAACAGCCTCACACCTGTGATGAATTCAGTGCCAAGACAGGAGCTGAACATCTTCCCAGGTCAGACTCCTGTTTACAGGAAAGTGAAAGGACATGCTGAGCAGGTCCTCATAACTGGAAATGACAAGAGTGCCCAGGACAGATAAGAGACCATCTCTGAACTTCCATCAGCAATGTCCTCCTCAGTGTGACCAGCACCCACGGAAGTTATGTCAACCATGGACATGACATTCATTTGCTTGTCCTCAGCTCCCCCGCAAGGACATGGTCTGTGCTCTAGCGCATCTGGGAAAGGTTGGATGGCTTTTTTCGTGTTGCAGTGTTTGCCTGTTGTCTAACAGTGCCAGGGTTGGGAGTGAGGGCAATGCCCCAACTGAAATGCATCTACACCAATGCACACAGCATGGGCAACAAACAGGAGGAGCTGGAGGCCATTGCGCAACAGGCAAACTATGACTTAGTTGCCATCGCTGAATCGTAGTGGCACCACTCCCATGACTGGAGTGCTGCAATGGATGGCTATAAGGCCTTCAGAAGGGACAGGCAACAAAGGAGGAGTGTTGGTGTGGTTGTCTATTAGAGAGTGTTTCAGTGTGGTACAGATCGGGCCTGGGAATGACAAGGTTGAGTCCCTGTGGGCAAGGATCAGGGGGAAGGCCAACAAGGCGGATATCCTGGTGGGGGTCTGTTATAGAGCACCGAACCAGGATGAAGAGGCAGACGAGGCATTCTACAAGCAGCTGACAGAAGTTGTGCAATCGCCAGCGCTCATACTCATGGGGGACTTCAACTTCCCGGACATCTGCTGGAAATACAATACAGCCCAGAGGAAGCAGTCTAGGAGGTTCCTGAAGTTTGTCGAAGACAGCTTCCTGACCCAGCTGGTTAGAGAATCTACCAAGGTGGATGCCCCACTAGACCTTCTGTTTGTGAACAGAGAAGGACTGGTGGGAGTTGTGGTGGTCAGGAGCTGTCTTGGGCAGAGTGACCGTGAAATGGCAGAGTTCTCTATTCATGGTGAAGTCAGGATGGGGGTCAGTAAAACTGCTATCTTGGACTTCCAGAGGGCAGAGTTTGACATGTTCAGGACGCTGTTAGGGAGGGTCCATTGCGAGTCAATCCTGAAGGACAAAGGGGCCCAGGAAGACTGGATGCTTCTCCAGAAGGAAGCCTTAAAGGCGCAG
>VWZZ01008243.1:10928-51898 GCA_013399095.1 Psophia crepitans
GCCAGCGTGGGCTTCCTGTGGGGTCACAGCCTCTTTCAGGTGTCTCCAGCTGTGCCAACATGGGGTCCTTCATGGGCTGCAGGTAGAATCTCTATTCCCCATTATCCCTCCTCCATGGGCTGCAGGGGGACAGCCTGTCTCTACCATGGTCTTCTCTATGGGCTGCATGGGAATTTCTGCTCCAGCGCCTGGATCATCTCCTCCCCCTCCTTCCTCACTGACCTTGGTGTCTGTGGAGTTTCTCACATCTCTCACTCCTCTCTCTGGCGGCAAAAGCTCCCACGGTTGTTTTTTTCCTTCTTAACTATGTTATCGCAGAGTCACTACCACCATTGCTGATGAGCTCAGCCTTGGCCAGCAGCGGGTCTTTCTTGGAGCTGTCTGGCATTGGCTCTATCAGACTTGGGGGAAGCTTCTAGTAGGTTCTCGCAGAAGCTACTCCCACTACCAAAACCTTGTCACGCAAACCCAAAACACCATTTTGCATATGAATAAACATTAAGTAGCTGGCTTGAATTTTCTAACTATTATTACTGAATGCATATTTATGGACCTCTGATTTTTCTATTGGGGAAGGCACAAGAAGTAACAACTTTAGATTTAACCTCACTTAAATATTTTCTCCCAAAATTAACCATATGACTGTGCTCTCTTTTCTGCATTTAAAGCCCTACCAAGACTGAAATTTGCCTCCGTGATTTGTTACCAGTGACAATTATTGAACTTTTATTCCATGTCTTCTCTTAGACAGAAAAGGGTTAACTATCATAGGAGAGTAGAATTCGAAGTATGAAACTTAGTATTACTCTTGAAATTTTGACTTTAAAATTAGGTAATAATTTGGTTTCAGCATTACACATTCAAATTATTGTATTGATTGACTAGACCAAATTATCTAATTAGAATTTATACCCAAGTAGATAGCAATCTTCTTAAAATTTATAAAGATTAATTATTTTTTATAATTAATCTGATGTTTTAATTTTAATTCTATATTGAGTCCACCTTGATTAATTTGATTTTGATATGATTTTTATCTGATAGTCCTAGTGAAGCTTTGCTTTGGGGAGATATTTTTGAAAGAAAGGAAAGAAAAAGGAAAGAAAAGAAACCCCCCCACGCACATTTCTTACAATGAGCAGCATGGGTCCATAGCTGTGCAGGAACTGGGTGGATACCAGGTGGCCAATTTAAAAGGTTAATCTGTTTTCCCTAATTAGTCTTTGGTTCTCACACATCTACCTCCTGTAATGCAACAAGGTGCAGCAGAGTCGGCACAAGCACTTTTCAGAGCAGAATTAGTTTCTGTCACTTGCTCCTTCCTCTTAGACACGGCAACAATTCACTTCTTGTTTACTGATCTCTGTTCATCTGCTGTGGTGTCCTGACAGCAGCTGCTGATCCTCTCTAATCTGTATTTTAAATCATTCTCATTCTTAAGTTGCCCATTTGAAAGCAACCCTCCCACAGGGTGGGTTTTTTTGTTAGTGCTGGTGTTTTGGTTGTTTTTTTTACCTGGCTTGAAGACTCTGATGAGAGAGAGCTAGCAAAAGTGCCCACTAAAAAGCATGATAGATGTCTTCAAGACTATTGACAGGGCAATCATCGTGTCCCATATATATAAATTCCCTGTATAACCAAATCCCAGAATTTCTTTGTAATCCAAGCAGATAGATATGTTTAGCATACTATTGTTCAGACATGACTTCAGCTGTAGATATCCTTTATAAACTGTCGCTCTTCAATCTTGAAGGCATTTGTCCTGAACTGTTTTGACCTTTGAGACATTTTAAGGCTTTAGATTTAATACAGGTTACAAACCACCTGAGGAAGTCGAGCCTGCAGGAAGCTTAATCAGCCCCTTGATAGTCCTGCAACAGGAACAACTTCCCGAGCACCTCTCTCTGGCACTTCCCCAACCTTAGCATTTAGACCTTTCATGAGCTCTTGATCCACTTTTAACTCCTTGAGTGTTGAACTATGAAGTGTGGGGGTTTTTATAAGGTGCATTGATTTAACCTTTTGGCAGCCCACTCTTTAACTCCATGTGGAGGATTTCACTAACTCCAAGTTTTCATTCAAACTGACGTTTTCCTTGACATCTGACATGACTGCCAGGACTTCATACATTTAATTGCCCAAATGCTCAGCAGGGATGAACAGGAATAACCTCTCAAACTTCAGCGCAACAGTATGAATTTAGACCAGCTGACAAAGCTGAAATTATATGGGCATTTTGAGATGTTTCACTTTATCTGCCTCATATGTTACTTTTTTGGATGAGCCCATGCTACGAGCATTCTTACAAAACTCATACATAATTTTTAGTTCAGTACAGTCCTAATAAATAATAAAATGGACACATTTTTTTTTCTTCAGTCAGCAGCAGCCTTTACAGTTTTGTATGACCCCAAAAAGTAATTCTGTCCTTTTCTTTACACATAACACCCCCATGGCCTCGTCATCTAATGTAGGTCAGCCAAAGGATTTCAGTGAGATGATACTCTGGGATGTTCTCCAATTTTGACTGATTCTCAGTGGAATTTTTTCAAGGGCACAATCAACTGTCATGTCCTCAGCTCCCAAAGGAAATCAAAGAGACTTTGCTATATAACTTCCTTTTTAGTCTTTGAAACTTTTCTTTTGAAATACGGTTTTAAAAAAGAAATTATATTTCTAAGCTTTTACCTTGTCCAATAATATCTGCATAGTCTTCAAATGAAAGTTACATGTAAAAGACAGAGTAGTTTTCACGACTTTATCAAACAGTGAAGATGAGAAATCAAGACACTTTTAGATGAGAAATTAAGACAACTTTGGTTTCATCAGATGAGTCCTGAATGAGAACCTAATCATTATGTATTGCGAGCATTGCTTAGTGTGTGAGATGTTCCAGAGTACTTTCCTGCTTGCCTATATGATATGACAAATTAATTCAGTCCTTTGCTGGATGTTGTGTGGATTTTAACTCAATGATCTTTATGAATTCTCCTACACAGATTTCCATAAGTCTGTCAAATATTTAGTTGTCTAAGACTGAATTGAAACTATCTTTCCTTCCTCTTCTTTTACCTTAACTATGCTACTACTTAGTTTTGCTAACGAAGGTGTAATCTGGATGCAGAGATGGAATTTTTTGTGGTTTTTTGATAAATTTGTGGAACCTGTGATAATAAATTTCAACCAGGAATTTGGGATTCATGATAAAGTGACAAGAATGATGTTGGAAGGTCTAATTATGGTAATTCCCTAGACTGGGAAATATAATTAGAATGTATCAGTCATCATCTCATATCACTCATTAGCAGTGACAAAAAAATTTAAATAAAGCTTTTCATATAAGCTGAAAATTGAACATTTGAACAAAAGAAACTATTAGAGACCTCCTCTGACAAACTTTAAAAGTGCAAATGACAATTCTTGAACCTTAAGAAAAGCGAATGTAGCAAGTAACTTTTACTCCCACGGTAGCCTGAAATGTCACGTGCATCACATGCTGCAGGACGGCTGAGTGGTCTTTGACATAGCGCCTATGACAACGAGAATAAGTATGGTCCAAGGACTTTTAAATAACAATATCTTTCTCCTATCCCAGCATAAGCTTTTTATACTATGCAAGGGTCACCTGTTGGCTGTACAGCCTCTGCTCCTTTAACCTTCGTCTAGACATGGTGAATCTCCATTCTATTTTGCCAATGCCTTAGTGAGAGCAAGGACTGGTGTGATGAAAATATTTGCAACAGCCTAAAACCATCCTGATTTTGCCTCATTTCACATACAGTTTTCTCTGGGTTTTTGTTTAGTTTTGCTTTGTTTTTCTGTTTTCCTTCTTGAACTACAGAATTTCTAATTTGTTGTGAAGTATCTGTGATAACATTGACCAGGACAGGCTCATCCCTACTGGCCTACCATTACAGTTTAAAGTTGATAATTTTTCCTGAAAGTCTCTCTTAAAGCTGTACACAGATAGCAAAAGAGCTATATCCTCAAAGCCACTTAGGTTTGTTCCTCAAGTGTCCTGCCCTTTTGAGTTCAGTTTTTAGACTCTCTGAAAGAAGTAAGATGCTACTGAGGAGACCTGTAACAGGAATATTAAGATTGATTTGATCTATGAATGGAAATGCGTATGTGTAAACATCGGAAGAAAGAGCAAAACAAGGGTTAAGAGAGTGGCATCTACTGTTAACAAAAAACAGCATTCATAGCAATAAAATTGAAAAATGTGTTTTTTCTTCTATCAAGACTGGAAAGTCTGCAGTCTGTAAGACCCCAGCACAGACAACTTGTTGGCAGAAGGGACTGTACTGTGGCAACAGCAGGATGAAAATGAAGTTACAGCACACCACGCATGCCATTATTTCTTCTGTTTGTCCAAAAGGAAGACAGGCTGTAACCATAAAGATTTGTGTATTCCAAACAAAGACAAAGAGGCAATGAGTTGCAACCTTGCCTAATATTTATGGAGGCTTAGATAAGCTAAATTCTGATGGAAAAGAACCACGTAAGTAACTGTTGTCCTCTAAAAGGTATAAAAAAGACTAACAGAATAACCGGTTTGTCATCACTAATCAAAAATACCACAAGGGGTGTGATGAGAACTCAGTAGCTGGCATACATGTGATCCAGGACAGTTTGTCTGAATCCCCAGCTTGTGAAGACAGGAGTGTGAGAGTATGAGTAAGTGAAATCACTTAAAAACTTTACAAAACAAACATCACCACCTCCTTCTATAAATTCTTACAGTGAGTTTCACTACACTCATTTTCTACAGCACAGACTCTGAGAAACTGGAAAACTTGTGGAGGGCAGGGAAATGGGGATTATGTAAACTGGCCAAGCAGACTGATGACGAGAGATTGTTGGACTGAAAATAAAAGTTGCTCTGTGTGTCTGATGCCACAATTAAAAGAATCTCCAATTCTTTCCAAAGTCCTTGTCCCTAAATCTTCTTCTAGAATTAAACATCAAAAACTGCTTAGCTTTTACTTACTGCCATATTAGCAGAGCAAGACTTTCTCTTCTCACATGAGTAATAAGCACAGAGCACTGGGGTCAATCCTCTACCCTGTTTGGGTTGGTCATGTCTGGTTGCTCTTTGTCCAATGTCATCTCCAGTAAGCAAGCCAGAAGAATTTCTACTAAAGAAGACTTTTTATTTTAAAATATTCAAGAATTCTCCACTGGTATGGTAAAGATCTGGTTTAATCATATGGCGTTACAAGGACTTGAAAAATGTCCACATACTACTGAAACCAAAATAAAGTACCTAAGGATTTTAAGTATCTAAAATGTTAGACAGAAAATAGGAACATTTCTGAGAATATCAAGTGGCACATAAATTTCCAGAAATTTCATTCTGAATTTCCAATAAAATCTTAATTTCTTTCTAAGCTTCCGTTTCTTCATTTATTAGTGTGCTTTGGGGTTTGGTGATGTTTTTTGGGTTTTTTTGCAACATTTGCTTAAGTTTTAAACCCATTGTCCAATTTCATCAAAGATAGCAAAGGAGAAGTGGTCTTAAAGATAGTTATAATTCTGCAAGTTTTGTAAAGTAAATGGCTAATTATAAGTTAGCTAACCTTTGACTGTCAGTATAAACTTCCACCTTAACCTCTCTTCAACCTAAAATTTTCACTGTTCATCCTAAGTTTCAAGGAATAATGATTGACTTGTTTTGCAGAACCTTACTGTTTGAGTTTAAAATGTGAAACTTTACAAAACTTTCCAGACATCATTATTTTTTGTTTGTTTCAGTGACACACCTTTTTCTTTTGCACTGTCAATCTGAAATGATCCCACAAACTTCTGCTATTCTGATTTAAATCACTAAAATGAAAATCAGAATGTGGTCCTTGGTCTCAACAGTGACAGCTGAAAACTATATTTTGTACAAGATTCTTTACTGTAAAGAAGAAATTACTAGTATGGTTTCTAACTTTTTGCATCCATTTTTGAGATTTATGCATGTTTAATCACTGAGTGACTTTCAGGAACTCTTTCATTTATTATAGTATTTTTTTATTTTTCATAAAAGAGAAAAATATTAAATGCAAAATGTAAAAGTAAAATCTTAGCAGGAAATTAGAAGCCCTATCAATTCCACTTTTTAAAAAAAATTGGCAAAAAGCAGTGTGCAATTTCAGATAATTACATGTAATCCTTAGTAATCCTCCGCAGACAGCGTGAACTGGCAGTCATTAGTATGCTTTGAGCCTTTTATTTTGCATACACACCAGGATATGCAGAACGTTAGTGTCCTTGCTGACTTTCTGACTAAAACATGGAAAATAAAGATAAAATCAAATCAAATAACTGTTCAGCTTCAGCTGAGAAGTGGAAGAAAAGGAATACTGAGTAACACGAAGCAACAACTTTTTTTCCATTCAAAGACTTAGGTAAAAATAAAATGCAGAAGTCTGTTTGGGGGGATTTTCTTTTCTATTTCAAATCCAATGGACAATTGAGTGCTTGCTGTTCTAACCATTATAAAAGAAATAGATTCAGTCCAATGTACTTGATTCAGTTTGAGGGTTAGGTTTTTAAAATTTTCTTGAAAATCAAGGAAATCATCAAAATCAAGAGAAGGCTACTTTCTCAAATCCACAGATTTTAAAAGTAATTTTTAAAATTAATTAATATGCTTTTCAGTATTCATTTTTTTTCATGCCACCTATTGCAAACCCTGTGATTCAAGCACTCAGTTGGGAAGAAGGGTAGGTGGCTACCAGGTTCTGAATTAATAAATGTTCCATTTACACAAATTGGAACAGCTTCACACTCCAAGCTACTCTACATCCTGCAGACTAAGATGTTTTTCTGAGAGGGAAAATTTCTGGTGAAACTTCTGTTCTGAGCTATGAAGAGACAGAAACTGACAGTAGCTTATCCCTTCCAGAAGATTTCCCTCTGCCTGCTTAGTAATTCTGGCCCAAATTTGTGGAATTACACCTGGATCCCAATATGTCTTCCTGCAAACCAAAATCAGAATATGCCACCTTGGAACAGCTGAAATTATCTTCTCTGACTTTTTTACATGTTTCATTTATTTTTGTTCAACTGAAGTTATATATTCAATCTGAACTTGTGAGTAGTTTCAGCTACTAAAAAAAGCTTGGTGAATAAGTTCTTTCCATACAAACAAACAAACAAACAAACAAAGACTCCTCTTTATTACAGTGTGCTATATAGTCAAGGAAGTCATAGTTTCCTAATAGAAAACTAAAACCTATTTTAATTGCTAAAATACTTGCAAATGCAGAGACTTAATACTGCACAAGTCTGTTCAGGTCAATCTTTTCACCCAATCAACATTACTCTTAAAGGCATTATGACTATACTTTTCTAACATATTAAACCTTGCCAAATCCTTCCTTATTCTGTTAAGTTGCTAAACTAGTGATTTAGCATGATTTTGGCCTGATCAACCTAGTATTCTCCCAGACACTTTCTAGACATGTCTTGAAGTGAGTATGAAAGCCAAGAGAATTTTCAGTTACTAGTTTGAATGCAGATACCATATTCTGAAGGGTAAGAAAGTTTCGTAATGGCTAATTAGGTATGGCTTATTTGTGTGAGTTGGCCTCAAAGCCAAAGAGCAAGTCTTGACACTGTTTCATTTACTGCTCCTGGTATAGCTGTGTCCTGGTTTCTCAGAATATGCGCTTTTTTTTTTCCTTTTCTTTTTTTCTCCTGCCTAGAGGAAAAGGAATTTATCTAGGTGGGAAAGGAGGAATTCGGCCATTTATACTGGATTCCCAGAAGTACAGTTGCTCCAGCAGAGCAAGAGCAATTAAAATAAATTAAAACAAAAACCAATTAAAACTCTCTGCAGTTGCATAGAGTCAAAATAATCAGGAATGCACTGGATTGTTCACAGAGTGTATCAGTAAGTGCTTAACACACCTGACACATTTACAATGTGCTGAACTGGCTGCACGTGTATTCAGCATCTACATAGTGTGTGTAGAATATGATAGGTTCAACAACCAAGCATTGCACAGTTCACAGGATGTTCACTCATATTTCTGCTTGGGATTTTGGAGGTAGCCGAACTTTAAAAAAAAAAAGAAAAAAAAAAGAAAGGTTTTATATTTGCAAATTGACCTGAATATTTAGATTATAATTTTAAAGCTTGATAGTGAAACCCAGTTCACGGTACAAAAGCTGTCATTGACATTAGTGGGATCCAGATTTCTTTCTTTCTGGTATTGCAACTATTACTGCATATTTATGCTGAAGTGTACAAAGTACCTTAGCTGCGTAGGTTTTGGATTATGTCGACAGTCCAAAAATAAAAGGAGATTGCAGAACAATCAGATTAGAAAGGTGTTCAGGCTGTGTCACTGGACAGATGGTGGAGAGAGGTGTACTGCAGAAAGAAGTGTGCAGAGAGGAAGAAGTGAGGTGTCTCATCACTCAGAGTAGCTTTGTGTTGCGGCACAAAGATGATGAAAAGCAATTATGGTCGTTGACATTTATCTTTACTTAA
The DNA here is from genome assembly GCA_013399095.1 of Psophia crepitans. Taxonomy (NCBI): domain Eukaryota; kingdom Metazoa; phylum Chordata; class Aves; order Gruiformes; family Psophiidae; genus Psophia; species Psophia crepitans. Next base: position 19,417 of record VWZZ01008243.1, read on the forward strand.
GGGGTTCTTGAATAGATTGAATAAAACACAATGGAAAATAGAAAATTTTCTTCCAACCTGCATATAATCAGTTAAGAAAAGAGTATAATATGATAACCAAGTTGATAATAAAAAAAGTGGTAAATATTCATCATGCCTATAATATGAGTATGTATCATTACACCACACAGAACTACTTCAATATACGAAAATGTTTTTTATGCCATATTAAGTAACCTATCAGTAAAATGTGTCTTAAAAATTAAGAACATTCAGGGTGATTTGGTAGTAATGCAAACATATTAATCACTTGATACTTTGGCACACTTTAGATTAATTCTCATAACAACTAAAATTTTAATACTCTTTAATAGCTCTTTAAACCTGTGTTAAACCAATCTGAGTATGAGGTATTATTTAATATGGTGTGGCTATTAGTTTAAAGTACTTCAATACACTTTTACATATAATTTGTATCACTGAAAGTATCTAATTAAGGCATATTTGAAGCTTATAATATTAATTTCTTAAAATACTTGTAATTGTTTAGCCTGGAGAAAAGGAGGCTGAGGAGAGACATTACCACTCCTTACAACTACTTGAAAGGAGGTTGTTGTGAGGTGGGTGTTGGTCTCTTCTCCCAAGTATCAAGTAGGAGAGGAGGAAATGATCTCAAGTTGCTGCAAGGGAGGTTTAGATTGGGTATTAGGAAAAATATCTTCACCAAAAGGGTTGTTTGTCAAGTATTGGAACAGTCTGCCCAAGGAAGTGGTTGAGTCACCATCCCTGGAGGTATTTAAAGATATGTAGATGTGGTGCTTAGGGACATGGGTTAGTGGGGGACTGATGATCCTAAAGGTCTTTTCCACCCTAAAGAATTCTGTGATTCTATGTGTTGTAGTTCAATAGTATTACATAGAATAATGCAGAAATCAGGCAGGTACCTATTCTGAAGTATTGTTTCTTATTTCAAAGCATATTCACTGGCTTTGTCAATGTTTTCTTGTATCATTAAACGCTCTAGTGAAAGTAACCTGTTACCACTGATAGGACTAGAGATGCTGCAAGTGTTCCTTCTAAAACTGCTATGTAGAAGCAAGTTCCAAATATGAGTTTCCCCTGCCTTTTCAGAGATAGAAAAAAATGCCTCTGTGTGTCATGTTCAGTTGTGGGAAAATATTAACATGCAGAAGTAACCTTAACATTTGTACAATGATCATTTTTTCCCCTTGTACATTTATTCCAAGTTCAGCAAAATGATGCAACTGGAATGTGATAGTGAAATAGAAAACCTCTTCTTTACCTCTTCTTTATTAGCTCAAAAGAGAAAAAAAACTCTGGAAGTAGACAGTTGCAGCTTAAGCAAAGGAAAGGTGACAGAGATTGAAACAAAAGATGGAACACATTTGTATTTCGTGGAAGGAAAGTGACAAAATTCATTACGAAAGAGTGTCTAAACTAAAAAAGGGGAGACATTACAGCACACCAATAATTTGAGCTATTAGAATTTTACAGCATGATTTCATTTTTTATTTTGATCTTTTTTTGTAATGATAGTTTGAAAGTGTTGGAAATTGAACTTTAATTGTCTGTTCTCAAATAACATATTGACTTTGTCTAATTAAGCAAAATTAAATGTGCTCCTAAAATCACAAACTTCTTGTCTCAAATCACAGTATGTATTACAACAAATAAGAAAGATGCTACTTAAAAGGAAAAAACAGTAGATTAATTTACTAACCCCACTAACCCGCTTTATGAAAGGCCTCTAGAATTTGCAACATCTGGCATCTCCTGCCAACTATGCTTTCAGAATATTTTAAGTATATTATTATAATATATTTTTACTTGCTGACCTCCAGAAAAAGCCAGCAGTCATTGTGATAGATGTATCTTGTCTTATTTGTGTGATTCAGCTGTGTTGCAGCTTAGGAATTGAAGCCACTCTGACTTCACTTTGACTTTCCTTGCAATTTTTACTCAGAAATAGAGGCCTACGTGGAATGTGCAAGTGCACATACAAGACTTGTGTCTTGTAAACTTGCTGGTTAAATCATACCTGCACTGATTTGTGGGGCCTCACTGTGTTCTGACAAGGTAGGTGATTTTGCCTTTGTTCCTATAGCTAACTTTAAAATTTCAAAAATTCCTGGATCTACCTATTGCGGACTACCTATCGTAGTCAACTGAGCGTGGTGCTCAATAAGCAGCTGAAAATAATCAATCCACAGCAGTCTGCACATGTATTATACTCATGCGTGATATTTCAGTAATTTACCTATGTATTTTATTTTCTAGTAAGATACATGTTTTGTATTGCTATAGAAATGACCTGACCTGTAATACTGGAAGTTCAACACTGTAGTTCTCCATCAACACGTATTAAATTTAATTGTCTGTGACCTCAGTTCATTACTACCTCTAATGTCCAATAGTTAACAAACAGCAATTCTCATTTTATCACAGGAGAGGAAAAAAAAAGAAGAAGAAAAAAAAAGAAAAACCCCACAAAACCTCTCAAAGAATCTAAATTTAGTGTGGTTTTATACCATCTTTGACTAAACTCATTTTCCAGAAATACCGTTGCTTGAATAAGGTTGTCTACCCCCACCTAGTGGGCAACATATTTAATGAACCGGTGAGAGAGCACTCGCTACACCTAACAAAACTCGAGACAGCAATTGTTCCTATTTAAATTAAATAATGAACACAACTTCCAACATCTGTGTGGATTAAATAATTGAGGCTCATGGGTTCTGTTGATAGCTGTGATATAAAGTGGACTTTAAATGTTCTTAGCCAGCTTTATTGCACATTGTCGATGTTTCAGCTTTGTGGAACTAATTGCATAAAAAAACCTGCAGACTTTCCCCAAAGAGTTATCACACCTCTACAGTCAAAAAAATACTTAAAAATATTTTTCACAAGATGTGTCATTAAAGGCACATAATAAAGAAAAAATTCTTTCAATAAATACACTTCAGGAATTCTTCACATCTTTCTACTATTGAAATTCAGACCAGAATATTGGAATTCACCTTATCTCAGTGATTACCTCTCATCTGGTCTGGTGAATGGAGTGCAAAGTCTGCATTCCAAATGAGCTAAAGTTTAGGAGGAGCCTTGCCTACTAAAGTGGATACAATCTGCATTGCTGGAGCTATGGGCATCTTTGATTTTTTATCTTTTTGTCTCCTCAAGCTGAAGGTGAATTCATCTGCTTTAAATCCACAGGGTAAAAACATGCTTTCAAGGAACTGAGCAGTTCTTATTCTCTTTGAAATAACAAGAGAAATGTAGGCGATGTTTGCTTGTTCTACATTGCATTTAGAACACTTGTCAAGCAAGTAAGACACACAGATTTAGTTTTTTCATTGTTTACAGTGTTTTAACTCCGCTGACAATGAGTTGTCTTTCATTTGTTCTCTTTCTGGGCTTCTGAATCAAGTATTCCTGTCTGCAGAGCAGCACAGCTTCAAAAGGGCAGATGATGAGGGCACGGAGCACCCCGTGACCTTGTGATCACGGTATTCATTGACTATGTCTATTCTACTAATTTAAACAGGGCCAGGACATGTGGTCTAATATTGTGTTTCAAGCAATTTAATTCATATGGTCTAATACTGCCACTTTCTCATGCATACTGTTCTATCATCTTAACCAGTTTTCAGCATGGTTTTGGCCAATACCAGCCCATACCATACTAGTACTTTCCGAGGCACAGTTCCACATGACCAGACCAGGGTTTGTTCCAGCTAAACAGTGTGAATGTAACCACAAAGAGAGTCTGACACTAAGGACATGAGGTATGCCACATCACTTACCCTTGCAATCCCAGTGTATTCTGTTTACTGGTACAGAATAGATGGAGGAGATGGAAGTTCAGACCTTCCCAGGTTAAGAAGACCCGAACCGAGCACTGTACTGCCCACAGCAAGCTCCTACCACTAAATTATTTTCCAGAAAGGTAGAGTTTTTACCTGGTTCTGTTTTAAGTGAAAGGCGTGACCTGTGCATATGAACCGAAGTGGAAGCTGAAAACCCTAAATCCCAGTTGCACAGAAGCAGCTAAGCAAGGCCCTGCAGAAAGGCACTTTCAGATGCACCTCTGTCTTTGATGCTTTTTGTTCTTTCAGCTAAGAAAAGCATCCCAGAGTTAAGCATTCTGGTCTGTCTTCTCTGAATCAGCCTTGGTCTAATTGCATCCCATTCTGGAGATGTAGGTACAGGGATACCTGTAACACCTCAGTGAGAAAAATGAATGATAGTTTCAGTCAGGTATGTAACTTACAGACTTTACAACTCAAAGTGTCAAAAGACCTAAATCTACTTATTCAGCTGACTATGGATATTTTAATAATAGTGCCAAGACATAAGCTTGAAGATTAAATGGTGACAATAGGAAGGTTTTCAAAGTCTTTTTTGTATATATATATTTAGATGTTTCATGTCTACTTGCAATATTAAGTTCCTAAGGTCTCAACATAGTGAGTATGTATTCACAGTGCTAATAAGCCAGTCTTAATTTCTAATATAGGAAATGTATTTAAAAGATCAGCAAAATGTTCAAGGCTTTCTTCTTTTTTTTTTTTTTTCATTTTGATTTATAATTTTTAGTCATATAGTTCTTTAAAACATACTAAAAATCTGAAAGAATGTATTTAATCAAATAGATAGGGATAAGCCGTCTGGAGTAATGGGTGTCCAAGATGATGAACAGCATTAGCTGACATAAAGAGAATACTGAGGTAAGAGAAGGGACACAAATCTTGTGCTCAGAGTGAGCATCAGTTGTATTTAATCTATTTTTCATTATGTCTTTATCTGTAACACATTCATAGAGGAAAACAAACCCTAATATTCAATTTTGATGTTGCAACAGCAGCTGGCAGTAGTCACATGACAAGATACAGATTTTCTTACATGATTCTCTTGCTTTTACATTTTCATGTCTTTAAAAAGTTCATCCTTGCCAAGTGTGTCAGGATTTTGCTCTGGAACTCTGCCCATCCACTAAGGCAGAGAAATAAATTCTTAGGCTTGGTCTATATCTAAAATGTGCCCTTGATATAAATACGAGTATGTTTTTTGATTTTTTTGTCACTATTAAAAAAAAAAACCCAAAAAAACCCCAACAAAACTGGAAAGATCGTTCCTAAGGATTTTTCAGCTGTAAAAATGCTGTATCCCCATTCAGCTTACAGGATATATATTCTCAGGAGATAACGGAAAATGTCCATCGTGGAATGACAGCATAAAATCTCTAGGTAAAATTTTCACTAAATACTTTTTCTTATGTTTGGTTTAAGGAACCAGCACTCCCAAATGCCTAATTACACTCTAGATGCAATCTATGACCTTTTATAATTGCCATTAATTTAACACTTGAGGTTTAACCTACTGATCATTAGTAGATGTCATACATAATTCTAACACACATAATGTGTGTTATGTGAAATTTGTTGAGACTTTGAATGTAAACTCAATACAAAGAAGTTGAATATATCGAAGAAAAGCACCTTCAAAAACTACTTAGCAATTTATTTTAAAATAATAAAATTTGATATAGAATTTGTCAAAGTAATCTGACACAGTGACAAAGTAACAACAGTCCTTTTTAATATGTTGTCTGTAAATATTAAATGTCAGGCTACAAACTACTGAGGCTTTTTCATGTTACCTCTCTTGTCAAACTGCAGACCATTGTTTAGAAGCCATGAAATAATTTCATCAAGAAATGCTGAGTCTCCCTTTCTATCAAGGGGAAAGGAAGTTTTGCCAACCAAAAGAAATCTACTTTTAGTAACAATAAAGAATATCTTTCTGCCTAGATTGATTCAGAGATCCTGCAGTAGGTAATGAATTAGAAGCTCTCCATTTCACTTTGTCCTTTTTGTCATACATCAGTGTGCATTTTAAGCAATTTAATTCTTTTGCAATGCAGTCTGTAAGGAAAGGGAGCTTTAGTTTAAAAAACAATACAGAATGTGAAAACTTTTGACCAATCTAATTACTTATTGACCTAACAGTCGTTCTTAGAGGCAGTGGCAAATACTTATAAAAGTAGTATTCAATATAACATATAGGATTATGAGATTAAAGATTAGGAGATTTTACCTGCATAAGGGCTAATACTAAATTACATTAAATGAGGACTTGGGGATTTGATGCATGGGCATGTAATTTAGACATTATTAAACTTCACTTACTGAATGTTCTATCTTATTGTAGCTTTGCTAAGAAAGAAACAGTGTAATTCTTAAAATCCATCAAGAGCACTCTGGATTGAACGTGCTGTAACTGTCATACGAAACAACAGAACTAGCTTCTGTTTTACAGATTAATAAAATAGAGCATAAGAGAGAAGCAATTCTCCATACTCATTTGAAAAATCAGTAATATGGGAGTTTCATTTGCACAGGTGTTTTCCTGTTCCTCCAGACCCCTACATCACTAAGACAATGTCACAGTGATCAGCTGCAGGCCCTCTTCTTTCTGGGGGGAGAACAACTAGTGTGATTTCCTGCCTAATAAAAACCAGGTGGAAGTAAATAATAATAAATAAATAATAAAAAGGACAAGGGCATCACCACAGCCAATTGGGGAGGGTTAATTTTTCTTCTACCGGTGTGTTAACTTGCTGTTATGTCTGTTCTGCAGAAGTAAACAGTATATTGAGGCAAAAGCACATTTACTATGAAGAAGAAAGGCAGGGTGCCAAGTTATCAGGAATAACATTAGTAACAGTTTTTGTAAATATGACCAATTAGGTTCACTATGCTGCTTTTACTGACTAGCAGAGCCGCAGTAACCTGAGGGAAAGGTAAAGCCTTCTCCCACGTACCTCTGAAGAGAAGCCAGTGGAGAGAAAACAGGCTTTGACCTAGATGGCTGCCACCACCAGAACGTGAAAGGATGGGCTGTAGGGAACACTTTAGGGAACAAAATGTCCAGGAAGAAGCTGCAGTGTTTCAAAGGCCACTAAAAGTAGAAGACTGGGGGAGCAGTGTATTGTTTCACTTGTGATGATCTGTATCTTCCTAGCTGGTAACTAAATAACAGAAATTTGGGCACCATCAAATTAAAATAAAATAAATATGGATCACCTTGTGTGTAAAGAGCACATTTTCAGACTTCAAACTTTTTTCCTTGTTCTCCTCTGTGGAAAACCTTTAATTTCTGTAAGTCAAGACACAAAGAGAATCTGCTGCACCAGTGGGGTGCTGGGGATAAGAGTTGGGGAGGGTGAGTATGAGGGACAGTAATACCAGATTTATCTTCAATGTAGGCAGTAAAGTTGCATTAGAGTAATTTGCAGCCTAGATTTTATGTTTGAACACATAGGAGACCACTTCAAAAGACAATAATTTTCAGCAGGCACTCTGACACCCACCTGAATGAGTATGGTATATATACTTAAATAGCCAATATGGTATATAGACTTAAACCCTCCACTTAAACACAGAGGGTTTTCCTGACTGTGTGGTGTCTGAAGCAAACACTCCTGGGCTGGCAGTAGCACTACAACAACTGTCTACCAGGAGTCTTTTACTCTGAATATGTGAAGCACTGTTGCACTTACCCCATCACCCCGTCCTACTTTTTCATCTGGATCTTTATAAGACTTAATAATTTTTAGGTCTTAGCAACGGCCGTCAATGAAATAACTCCCCGATAATTTATTTGCACGATCCACCAATGTGTTCTGGAAACTCAAATTAAGGTTTTTTAGGAGCTATCTCTGTTGTTGTGTTTGTATGTGTCTCATTTTAAACTGCCTATGTTTGGACTGTATTAAAGCTAAGATCAGGATCCATTGGTGTAAGGCTAGCTTGCTGCTTGGAAGCTGGAACCTAAATCTCCGTGTACAGTAAATTACCTTCATCCACATCCATTTGGAAACTCATATGTCAGGAAATAACCCTGCAGATCAAAATTTTTTTTAAAAAATCATAATCTGAAATGTTATTGTACAAGTAGTTATTCCCTCATTCATTAAGGAAGGAAAACATATTGCGTACTGGGTGCTCTGTACTTCAGAGGTAGAGCAAAAGCATCCCGGTACACATTTCTGTTGCTTTTTAATAAGTATGATGAATCTGCTCACTCACACACATCTTCTCAGCTGATTTTCATGTATCAACTTCATATGACTCTCATCCATTTATACCCACTTACCTTGAGGTGATATCACCCCTTAAGTTGACTGTGAATCCCCTCAAGAAGGTTTATATTTGTAGAATCACGATTAATATGTATTAGTAGAATCATGCACAAACCTGGAGTTTCTTAGGATGTCTCAAGCACATTAAGTCATTTTAAAACCATGCTGCTGCAGCTAAAGATAGACCACCCACACCCCGCAGTTTTCCTCCACCATGACTTCCTCCCACCCCTCGCATGCTGAAAAAAAGTAAGAAATTAAAAAGTTGTCAGCATAAGGAAAGCAACAGAAACATGCAGTCAGGGTACAAGATACAGAATGGCAAATGGTTGGACACTTTCAGCTCCACTCCAGAGCACGATTATGGTAGCTCAAAGAAATTGCTCCCACTCTTTGTGCAAAGATATATGAAGTTAAAGTTAAGAAAGAAGTTTTTAAGGGAAATATTTCATATTTTGAAATGTATTAATTTTGTCTGTCTTGCAAAATGGCCAGCGTTTCCCTTTTCATGTCATTTCCTTCAGTTTTCTGCTCGATGTCAGGGACAGAGTCTCCTAGGGGGCCACCAGCCAGTGCCCGTCCCACCACGGCAGCCAGGAGCAGGGCACCTGGTGGCAGCCAGCACCTTACTAGGGATGGGGACAGGCCAAGCTCAGGCTAGGATACAGGCCTATGGGTGGGCCTGGCTCAGAGGGCCCATGGCCAGGCAGGGCAGGGCTGTGGGGAGCTGGAGATGGGCCCTTCTGGGGCATTGCTGTGGCAGGGGCTGATAGCCCTGGAGGAATGAAATGGTGTCCTGGTCCGTGGGCAGGGTGAGAGGACCCCTGGGGTGTGGACAGGGACAGCAAGGGCTGGTGGCACACTCAGAGGCCCTCACAATTAGAAGTTTTATCTGCAGTGACTGTTCAGAAATTGCAAGCTATGTGTTTCACAAGAGGGAGAAGCAGAGGAGCAGGAACTGAAGTGTGCTGTGGGTCTCCTCACATGTGAGCTGAATTCAGGTTTCCACCAGTGTGGGTTTTATGAGGAAATGCATTCACACAATCTTTCTTGCCAGAAGGAACTGTGAAGTTGTTTAAATATTGTGAAGAACTGAAAGCTACCCTTTTTGATTTTTCTTCTTTGGCATTAGGTATAAGGGAGATGATAAAATGTACACAGATCTTGGTGCTTGTGGAAAGCTTCCAAAAAGCTACTTGTCCTTGGGCTAAGCCTGGCTGTTTATAGACAAATACATCAGCAAAATCTTTACACCGGTGCTTGTGAACTGCCCTCATTAAGACTGCCTCTGCAGGTGAGACTACAAACCAGTAGCACTTGAAGCCTTTGGACTCTGACTGGTGAACCAAGGTAGGTAGCCTGGGGTAGGACAACATGGCTGACCATGCACTTCCTCATCCATCCCAGACTCTGCATCCCATGTGTGTGACCCAGACTGTCTCCTTCCCTCTTCCTTCTCTTCCCCAACAGAGGGTAATTTTTCCATCCTGGTGGCGTAGTGCCACTGTGCCTGGGGATGGTGCCTGTTCAGGGCTAAACTGCCGTCGCCAGCTGCACAGGGTTTACTGAATAGACTGATTTTAAAGTAAATGTATGCACTTGTCTAGGTGGAGGGAATGTTGGACGTTTTTATTACAAATGTTAAAGGCAGGGGGAGGAATGTAGAAGCAGAGTTATGCTGTTGTTGGGCAAGTTTTATTCTCTTCTTTTTTGTCCCTATTTGGAAAGGAATGGAAAAGGACAAACAAGTGAGAAAAGATGGAGACCCCTTACATGCCCACCCAGAGGGAAGATGGAAAAGAGAAGGCAAAGAACAAGTTAAATATTAGGCCATGAGTTTCTTCTCTGTTTTTTCTCACAGAAAGGGAGCCAGATGAGGTAATGTGAAAAGCAGCAGCACTGACTAACCATAAAAGAAAAAGGCCTGGCTATAGTTTGTCCTGAAAATAATGACAGGTGATGTAGACAGAGTTTAAGGCATAGAAACAGCAACATCCTGGAGGTCTAATGTGAATTACCACCATGGGGGGAATGACATAGGGGAGCATATACAAATAAAGAGAATCAAGATTCTGTGGCTATGACAACTTTCTTGGAGTGTGTCCAGCAGCCTCCTTGGGGCTCCGTAAGTTCAAATTGTAAACCTTGCTGTGCCTGGACAGGCCAAGCAGACTCCCAGGGGTTCCTTGAATATATAAGACATAGAGGAAAAACAGAAGCAATGGACAGCTCATATAAAATCACAGTCACTGTCAAAACAAAATAACAGCATTTCTTCTCTAGATATATTTCTTTTATGACATAGCAGTGGGCTGATATCCCAGTGCAGTTAACACACTCAACTGGAGGGTGGAAGACCCAAGTTTAGATCCCTTTTCTGAATCAGACAAAGACAGATGTAGTGTCAGAGTTGGTCTAGGTAGCAGCATGAAGGCTAAGAACCTGCTTATTGAACACTTCAAGGGTTATCTTTCCTGTTAGAGTGGGTTCATTCTGTAAGGACTCTAAATACTCTGTGAGTCAGAGACTCATGCAATGATCTTTTGGGTTTTATCTGATATATTCACTAGAAAAGGCAGTGATATCAGGAGGTTTTTTTCAGTGACTGTCCAATTATTTATATTACATGAACTGGTTTTCTTCCTCCACCTCACCGTTCTTCAGCCTTAACACAGAATTACAGGTAGCACTACAGGTGTCAGTATGGCTTCAAATCTCTTCAGATAAAGTAGGTAACTGAATCTATGTCTCACAGTCTTGGGCAAATGCTGTAATTCCCAAACTGCTGCATAACATATATATTCAATTAATCCACTTTTCTTTACCTTTAGATTTCTTACAAGAGTCCAACACCAAACATTTTACTTTCAGTTCAGGTGGAACAATGCATTCAATATCAGATAGAACAAAAACGTACACGTCTCTGCATGATTCTGCATGATAAACATTGGGTTTTGCTATGTTTAAGGAAAAAAAAAACATGCAACAATTGAGCTTAAAATAACAAATTGTAGGTATTTAAAAATAGCACACTGAATCTGAACATCATGTTTGTTTTTTACAGCATCTAAAAGATACAGCAGGGTGTGTTGTTTTGAATGTATGCAGGTGTGAACAATTAAAAAACACATTTATGTGTCTGATTACACGATCGTTCTCATAGCTACAAGTGATTCTAATAAGCTACACTGAGAGATGATGGGACCTTTATAAATAGCATATACAGTGAGTTTGTGTAACCTCTGTGTAGTTTCTATCTCTTTTCTTAGCATGCACATTGCTAAACAATAATAAACCTACAACAGTAGAGGTCACACATTTTAGAACCTCTTTTTCCTGTCATTGTATTGCAGCCTTCAAAATAACTATCCATTCAATGTTAGAGTTGTGCAATAGCAATTTTCTTCCTCCAAACTGATCTGAAACACACACTGACATTCTAAATGTCTTCATGACGATATAATTATAACAAGGCAGCAGATATGTTTTATTTTTGATAAGCAAAAAAACCAACCCCAAAACAACACACACTGACTGAATTCCCCCTTTTTCTATTCCTTTCAAAAGGAAAGGAGAAACCAAACAGATCTATGACTCAGTTTTGTATTTCTTTACCTTATCCAATTGAAAGAACGATGCCTCATTCACAAACCCAAGCCTCTGGGGATATGCTCTTGTACTCACACATAATCAACTTTTTGACAGTTCTTGAGCATTAGTCTTTGCCTTCCTTGAGTCCACATTCTCTTGGTTCTCCTACTACTTCTTTAGTGAATTATGCTGATCCGTAAACCTTTAGTATTTTAGTCCAATAGATCTACACTTAGCAATTGTGTAGGTGACCTTATCTATTCATCCACCACTCTGCTGTTTTTATTAATGCACCAGCACCTGGAGCATCTCAAGGAAATAAGGCATCTAATGTCCCAACCACTTTATAAGTTGTCTATGCCTCAATGAATTGAATTATCTCAACACACATGACAGACATAGCAGATAGAAATTTACAAAGGTAGAAGAAGAAAGGACTAAAATTACTCATTTCAGATCATTTAAGAATTAAAAGAAATAGAATTTATATCTCAGGATACCTATTCAGTGCCTGGTCCCATCAATACGGTGTCACAGTATAAGCTATCTGTCTACATTCAATTCATTAATCATAAGTCTTAAGGGTCCACACTATTTTATGATATAGACTTATCAGCCAAGATTTATAGAACAGTAAGTGATCAACAAGTAAAATAAGTTAACTCCTCACAAAAATCAGGAGTTAATCTTGTCCTTTTTTTGCATCTTAAGCCTTCCAGGCACACTTGCCAATCCTGGATACGATCTTTTTGTTAAAGTGGTAAGAGTGGGCTGCAGTAAACTTTAAAAATAGGACAAGACATTTATATGGGAAAAACTGAGCTCCCATAAGACTTGTAGCCACTTTGCCAAACCACTTTAGTAAAGAGAGGCCAGATTGCCTAAAGCTGTGAGATTAAACATAAAGGTTTTGATGAATTCCAACACAATCTAAAAGATGCAAAGCCTGCTTCTCAAGCTTTACACCCGTGAAGTAAGTTCCATTTAAGGATGTTCAAACCACAAGCCTAGCCTAAATGTGAGTACTGATTTTGATAAAATGCACAGTAGAAATACATTTTAAAATGGGAAGAAAAGTTGAAGTCTCTAAGGATGGGATAAAATTAAGTGTTATTGAATCGGACAGTAAATTAATTTGTTACTAATATTTTTAAAATTAATTTTTATACTACTCATTTGATAACATATTAACAATCTGTTCTATACTGCTGCAACTGAGGTAGCTGTTTTCCTCATTTCACAATACTATAAAACTGTTATAAATAATAAAACGATCTGACTGTTCATCTGTGAGTTGTGAAGATAATGCTTGAGTCCCATTTGCACTAGTTCCAACCCCACACAAGAACAAAACACAAAGCAAAGCAACAGGGCTTCAGTAAGACATTTGTATGTCCAAAGTGTTCCTTTATCTGTGTCCATAAAACCTCTTGGATGGTAAATGGAGGAAGACAGGTGATGAAGAAAACTTTTAAGGCTTATAATGACAATCACACATCTACCACATGTAAGAGTTTGGGATGTAGCTGTATGTTATGAATACCTGTCCCCTTAGTGTTGGGTGACAGTACTATACTTTCTTGAAGGGTGATGCAGCACTTTTTCCCAATGTACTCTCCCTGTCTCCTTTCCTGCCTTCCTAAGGCCCTTGAGAAAATAATTACTTTGAGGAAAAAGGTGAAATATTGAACCTTGAAATTCTTGCCTTGCTTGACAATGTTTAGCTATATACAAATTCACAGAGTTGTTTCATTCAAATTTATTTGCTTATTTTTGAATTCACAATAACGATTCTTAGTTTTCATTCCTATAATATGAGCAATTGTTCTACATTCTGGATCCCAAGGGAACTTACAGATTCCTTATAAATCAGAATTGTGACAGAAAGAGCATTGCCATTTCCTCTGAAGCAGTGTTCAAGATTTTGAAATTGTCAACAATGAACAATAAGCCTCCTTCTTTAACTTTGAACAAAATTACCAAAATAAAAATAGCACTACTTTTCATTAGAGAAAGAGAATGCTCTCTTACTGTCCTTTTTCACATTAATAAGAAAACAAGATATTAATGGTATGTCTATTCAAAACTGCTTTAAATTTAATATAAATATCAAAAGTTATATTCATCAAGATCTCAATAAAAAAGAATATAGAGGATATTTATATTAGTGGTAAAAAGTTCTATTTTTGTATCAGAATGATAATTTTACAGAAAAGTGAGAATGTTTGCGTATCTTTACATGTACTTCAGTAACGCTACTGTTTAAGTTAAGATTTTCTTAAGTTTGAAGTTTGGGGGGGGGTTCATAACTTCTAGAAAATATAGACCATTGCCTAATAATTCTATGAAAGTACTAGAGAAAAGATGACACTTATTTTTCATCTGTCCCCTCAATTTTCAAATAACTAGTATAAAAATATTTTATTACATACCCGTATGTATAAAACATAAGTGTTAAAGAGCAAAATAATTGTACAAATAGCTGCAGTCACATTGTAGTATTTTACCTACAGCAGATGAAATTTTCCAAGGAACACATAGCTTGAAGAAAAATTATTTTTTTCTGAATTTTTTAAAATACATTTTTCTTGGAAATTTTACTTTGTTTTATAATTCCTGTTTTACCAAAAAGAATTAAAACACCAAAAATATTTCTTCTGGAGAAGCAGGAAGGATTATTTTAGAGAAAGTAAGTGGAGAAAAAAAAATAAAATAGGCAGTATGGAATCTTAAAAACGAAGTTAGTTTTGGGTGGGTTTTTCCCTCCCCCCCTTTTTTTTTATATAAATTCTCATGGTTTGGGGGTTTTATTGCTTTAACCTGTGAAAAATAGTTCATGATTTTCGAGCTGTTATAGTCTGATTCTCTGTTGAATTGATCTGCATGGATGAGGAAACGCTAGCCTAAGGAAAATGTGATAACCTGGCTGTATTTAGTCACTATTCTTTGTGTGGTTTCCCAAGAGGCTTGCTCTTCTGCTCCTTGAAGTCAGATTCAGATACAGAATCAGGTCAAACAGCAGCTTCACAATCCTCATTTCAGAATTCAAATGCTAGAGCCTTTGATGTGTTATGGTTACCCACATTTTCACAAATTATGACAATAAATTGCACATGGTCCTTTACTTCTGTCACTGAGCATGCACTGATATGACCCCAAGTCTTGTCGATTCCATAATCACAGTGAGTGAGCAAAGCCCTACAGAGAATTAGAAAGTGTTGGAGCACTAGCGTTGAATTGTCTAAACAAATACTCTCCAGCTGCCATCCCAGAAGGATGCGGGCCTCTCACAGGGCCCGTGAGAGCTGTAAATTCCAGGCAGATGTCTTGAATGCCCCAGAGCGTGTAAAATAACCTATGTTTAGGCAACTCATTCTGTACTCACTAGTCTGAGAAAGATACACCAACCATACCAGAGAGAAAACTTCAGGACAGTAAGTTTACACCAACCCTCTTTTATCCAGCAGCCCTTGCCTGGACAATTAAAATTTTAATTATCTTTTGCTGTCTGGGGAAGACATACACCAACACATTCTACAGAAAACAACACTTCCACCAAGAAATAAGCCTGGGTCTATAAAGGCTCTTTCTATTCCTGTTATGAAAACTCTACTACATTTGTGTAAATTAAATAAATATTCACTGGGCCAAACAAAGATAAAATGTAGAGATCGACCAGGTACTCATTCAGTCTTTCTTTATGTCACTGAATATTTCATTAGCTTTACAATGCACAGCGGCTCCGTGACAGAGACTGAAGTACACACAGTCATTGGGAGCTACCAGCAGTCTAGCCCTGGAATGAGTTAAAGCCAAGTCCAAGTCCTTTTCCTAATTGAAAACAGTTTCCCTCAGGGAGTATCAAACCAGAAGTGAGATGCTTAGTAGAAACAAACTGGGGAGAAATAAGGTTCAAGCATAATCCTTTTCTGGGACTGCCTTTTGCCCAAGAAGCTCTCACCTGGTTTGATTACTTATCTCCCACTGCAGAGTAATGGAGATTACATGTTCCAATAGGAATTTTCATACAGCAAACATTAATTACCCTTATTTATCAATTGCTGCTCTTTGGATGAAGTTATGGGTACTAAATATACCTTTTCAAATATAATTTTATATAAACCAAGGTTTAGGAAACTCATTAATAATGCCTCTTTTCTTTTTCCCACTTACCTTCCATGATACAATGATTTGTGAAGCCTGTAGCTTTGAGTTAGTCACAAATGCACAAAGATGAAAGAAAAGGTCAACAAGTTTTTTACCACCTGCCATCATTATCTTCTGTTGTTTCTGATAGACTCTAAAGTAAATGCAAACACATGATATCATTTACAGTTATGAACGTAGATTATCTACATCAGCTACTTCACTTCTATCTATGCCTGGTATCATTCATCACAGGCAATCCCTGTGTAAGTGAGACAGTGTTTAATAGCTCATCTTTAGTAGAAAAACATGTTGGTACCACAATAAATTCTCCCTTACTGCATCTTGGTATTGAACTAACATGTATACTTTTCATACAGTCTTGCACTGTGCAGAAAGCAAATTAAGCATAGCTTGCAGGTGTTTTCATTTTTTATTAAAGACACAGCATACATTAAGAGAAAAGGACAGTAAATAAAACCCAAATATAATTTAGTGTTATTATTTCAATGTTACTATTTTTAAAGATACGTCCTGGTTTCAGCTGGGATAGAGTTGACTTTCTTCGTAGTAGCTAGAATGGGGCTACGTTTCGGTTTTGTGCTGAAAACAGTGTTGATAACACAGAGACGTTTTTGTTGAGCAGTGCTTACGCAGACCCAAGGCCTTTTCTGGCTTTTACAGTGACACGCCACTGGGATGGCTGGGGGTGCGCAGGGAGTTGGGAGGGGACAGACAGGACAGCTGACCCCAGCTGACCAAAGGGATATTCCACACCATATGGCGTCATGCTCCGTATATAAGGGGCTTGAGGAAGAGGAAGGATGTGGGGGCTAGGGAGAGGGTGGTGTTCAGGGTGATGGCATTTGGCTTCCCACATAACCCTTATGCATGATGGACCCCTGCTTTCCTGGGGATGGCTGAATGCCTGCCTGCCCATTGGAAGTGGGGAATGAATTCCTTGCTTTGCTTTGCTTGTGTCCGTGGCTTTTGCTTTCCCTATTAAACTATCTGTATCTCAACCCACAAGTTTTCTCATTTTCACTCTATTGATTCTCCCTCCCATCCCGTTGGGGGGTGGTGAGTGAGCGGCTGCATGGTGCTTAGCTGCTGGCCAGGGCTAATCCTTGACAAGATATAAGAAAGGCATTTTAACCAAACAAAAACAAGAACAAACAAACCAACCCACAAAAACAACCAACCAAACAAAAACCAACCAAACGAACAAACAAAAAGTGCCCATGGAGAATATCCATCCTAAGATTACCAGTGCTTCTCTAAGAGACACATCCAAGCCAAATTCAAGACTCTGTTGCTGAGCCAGTTCACAGCAGAATGGAATTTCGTTAATCTCATTCATAACAGTTTGAGTAAATGGTTATTGTAGTGGGAATCCACTACCAAGGACCAAATGAAACACTAACATGATTCACTCCCCTGCGTTACAAAGAATCCTTCTTATAGCTAACATTCTTGCACTTTTTGCATTAAAAGACATCAAACTCCTAAAGCTATTGGCAACTCTGTGACGACACCGAATGCCATCTGTGCACAAGCGCATATCCACTGGCAGATTTCCAGAGTCCATTTGTGGCTTGCTACTTCTCAGTCCTGCTTAGCCACAGGTGATGCATGGGCTATACCTGCATTAACAAGCAGCTACCCAACGGGAGCAGATCCATGTCGAGGAGCAACTGGTGCTAAGGTTCCAGTGTGCACAGCACATTTCAGGAAATTTTACTTCTGACTTGTTGCTTTGTGGACTGAGCAGTCAACTGGGCATAAAGTGTATTAGGTGGCTGCCAAAGTGAATCATCTATTTTAACTTCCGCAGAAAGAAGTCTAACTTACATGCCCAAGATCTTATTGTGTCACAACTCATAGTACCAGATACAACTGGGAGATTTCCTTCAAACACATGCTCCTGATCCAAACTGAAATGCTAATAGAGACTCATCCTATTACTCATCCATCCTCTGGCTCTCAGCAGAGGCCTCTCATTTATGGGCAGGCAAAGTTACAACTCCTCTGCCCTGGTAACCTTGTTAAGAAAGAACCAAAAGCAGATCATTTTGTGGCAACTGACTTCATGAATACTTCTCAGAGCGAAAGGACCTTTTAATAGGAGGGGACTACCCGGACTATTGAATCCAGTTCCCTGAGGGCAATTACATCATGGATTATTTGTTAATGAATTAAACGCCCTTTATGAATTACTTTTTGTCCTCCATATTCTCACTTGAAGGCTATTGGACCCTTGTTTGGTACAAGATAACTTAATTAATTTAGTACCATCATTGCCCACTAAAGAAAACAGCTATGCTTCTGGTTCTCCCAATATCACTCGTTCCCTACACACGTGCCCATACATACTGACCTACCATGTCTTCCCTTCCTTTTTCTACACCTTTGCTAAACACATTTACATTTTGTACGCCATGCTTATATACTTGACTTTCAAGCACTCCAGGTCATCACAGCAGTTCTTGTTTGCATTTATTGAGGTTAAATTAATCCTTCTTCAACATGGGTAATTTGCATTACAGAACTGCTCACAGTATCTGTTAAATTGCAGACTCTATATTTTGTTAATATTTTCCAAACCTGACTAGAAATATTTAGACTGACATTATCTAGGATCACATCTCCATTTTCACAGCCATATGATACATGTTGTTCATAGTCAACCTGTAATCAATTAATGTGAAAAGTTCTTTTCCTTCTTCAGTAAATTCCAACTGCTGACATTTCCAGAGTAACACTTAGATAGTTATTATTAGTTACTAGGAGTCTTTGGAAATCCTTACTATTAAATTTCATGCATATGCATTAGACAAGTTCTGGAGTTCATACAGTCTCTCTTGACACTCCAGCAAGCTTTCATTGTAGTGGTATCACTGAACTTTAGGGTATCAGCAAACTTAAACAACACATCGCTTCACTGATTTTAATGTTTATCCTGTTTTGATCCTTAGAGAGCTCTTAGAGTAATATAATGATTTTGACAACACTATCTATTGTAATTTTCCTTTTAGCTAGTGCTTTCTTATGCTTTTCTCTGGTTTAATTAATAGTTTTCTGCATTTGTCCCATGGAACTGATACTTTACTGAAAGTCCAGAAACATGACATCTACTCTGTTTCTTTCATTCAGAAAATAACTTTATCAGAGAAAGTTACCAGGTTAGTTTGTCTGCCACTATGCCTGCTAAAATGATGTTGCACCTTATTTCATCTGACTGAGCTGATGAATCATCATCATTGTCATCATCATAACAACCAAAATAGAAATAATAATCAATAATTACATAGTACTTTGAATTGTTTAAAAGCAGTACAATAGATATTTTGCCATAGAAATGGTGGACCTAAAGACAAGAGAAAAAGTACCTAAAGCTGGTGTCAGCACTGGAAACGAAACACAGTTGTTTTGAAGATCCAGGTTGATGTTCAGTCTTTCATTCTACGAAATATAATATGCACAACATTTAATAGCATACTTGCGTTTTATGAACATTATGGTAGCTTATGGAGTGGTTTGAGATTAGCATAAGTTACAAAAAAGACCAGATATTCTTTTGGTAGAAGATGTTGAACCCATATGTTTTTATGGTCCCAGGACGAAGAGGGAAATAGAACAGAAATTAATAGAATTTATCAGAGTTCGTTACTACTTGCTGCTTGGTCTGAAAAGAAGGTATCTGTCAGTTGTTTGGTTTTGTTTTTTTTATTTGCAATATTTTTCTAGCAGGGCTTCTGATAGAGCACAGATATTTCATTCAATCAGTATCATAAAATTCTACTATCCTATTCCTTTGACTCTGAAGATTATCAGGGTGAACTGATATGAAGAGTTATATAATGGGAAGAATTGGAGCTTTTTTTGTTTAAGAACTTCCTGTGTAGAACCAGATAGTAATTTCTAGGTTCGAAGGGACCTCTCTAGATCAGCTGCTCCTGGTCGATACCTCAGTGCCACACACTCTCTGTTCAATCCATTCCAAACCTTAACAGCTTGTCCTGGTTTCAGCTGGGAGAAAGTTAATTTTCTTCAAGAAAGTCAGTATGAGGCTGTGTTTTGTATTTGTGCTGGAAGCAGCGCTGATAGTGGAGATGTTTTTGCTGTTCTTGGGCCATGATTACATAGAGCCACGGACTTTTCGGCTTCTTGCACCGCCCCGCCGGCGGGATGGCTAGGGGTGCACAAGGAGTTGTGAGGGGACAGACAGGACACCTGACCCAAACTGACCAAAGGGGTATTCCATACCATATGACATCATGCTCGGTTTATAAGGGGCTTGGGAGGAAGAAGAAGGTGGGGGGCAGCAGCGTTCAGAGTGATGGCGTTTGTCTTCCCAAGAAACCACTACGCATGATGGAGCCCTGCTGTCCTGGGGATGGCTGAACCCCTGCCTGCCGTGGGGAGCGATGAATTAATTCCTTGTTTTGCTTTGCTTGTGCACGCAGCTTTTGCTTCACTGATTAAACTCTTGTACCTGAACCCACGAGTTTTCTCACTTTCGCTCTTCTGATTCTCTCCCCCTTTTCCAATGAGGGGGACTGAGCGAGTGTTTATGTGGTGCCCAGCCAACAGCTGGAGTAAAACCACGACACAGCTCTCTGTGATTTTTTTTTCCTGATAGTCAATCAGATTATTCCTTGATTCCAGGTCTGCCTATTTTCTTTTTTTCTTTTCCTGCACAGGTTCAAGAACAGTCTGACTCCATCTTCACTACACTCTGCCATTAGAGAATTAAAGATGGACACTAGGATCCCCACTTAGCTGTCTCTTCTTCAGACACAACAAAAGCAAGTGTTACTACTTCATCATATAGATCTCACATATATGTATCTACAAATCAGTGAAGTGGCAAGGGTTCCTTTTTCTAACATTAATTTGTCTTAATTATTCTGATTTCTCTTCAATCACTAAATAAATAAATAACAACAGTCAGACGATTAATTGGAATTATAAAATTTTGTGAGAGATGTAAGGAAAGTGTGAGTTGTGTGGAAGAAATGATAATCTAATTAAATTTAAAGG
Source organism: Psophia crepitans (assembly GCA_013399095.1). NCBI lineage: Eukaryota > Metazoa > Chordata > Aves > Gruiformes > Psophiidae > Psophia > Psophia crepitans. Next base: position 40,340 of record VWZZ01008243.1, read on the forward strand.
TAATAAATTTTTGTTGTTGTTCTTTTATGGTAATGAAGCAGTTTATTCTTTATATCTGCAGCTTTTCTTTTTAATCGCAGTATGACATATTGTACGATCCCTACTTAACAACGAGCAGTTAATTTTATACACCTTTAATAATCAGTCCCATCAATTCAAGTGTGGTCAGCTGAGGCACCTAACTTCATTCTCATCCCACACCATGTGACATTCAGATTGAAAAGGGAGGCAATGTCATTTTTTAAAATCCTGCTTTTAAGTTTTCCAGAAAAAGATCCCAGCAAACCTTTCACACATCATCAGAGTAATAATGAAATGCATTAAAACTAATGTTCATTTCTCTTTTGTGCTTTGAAGCAGAAGAGGACCCCAACGAAATGAAGATTTATAACACTTAGCGACTCCCTGAAAAATGCAAAACACATACAGCTTAAACTGTGCTGGATGGGACCCAGTATTTATGCTCTAGTAAGGCCATTTTCTTCTAATGTAAAAATCACAATCCTTTACACTGAAGCTATGAAACATAAGAATTGGCAACCGTCTTAAATATATGTCAGATGTATCCCTATTTTTTTAAAATTTATAAAATCAAATGCATAGGGAAAACTATGACAAATAATCAGCAGCAGACAGTAGTGGAGCCAAAGCTATGAATCAAGCAACTGTACTTGAACTCACTGTTCAAAAACATATGTATAACAGAATGTGCTTCACACTCAATTGGAGTCAGTCAGGTCACATCATGGTGAATATAACACCATGAGAAGAGTCAAGTATCAAGAGTTTTTCAAGCAAATATACCTTTTTAGTGGAGGGAGAGGGGAAGAACAGAACAAGGTACGTAACCATTAATGTGAAAAATATTTTTATTTTACTTAAGACCATAAGTAAAGAAGAACACCGATACTGATGACAGGCAAAATTTTTAAAATATTTCACTATCCTCTTTCCATCCTATCTATGTGCATGCTTATCACCCAGTTTAACATAAAATTTTGTGCTAGTAAAATATTTTAAGCTATCATTTAAGACTGTGATCTACTGAGAAAATTTGATATACATTACATGTAGTAGACAGTGTATATATCATTCTCAACTAAAAGCAGTCTTGCTACGGTAACCTACCTAGGGAACAGGTTGTGATCTGGATTCATTTTGGTTTTGAATTTTTAGTCCACACTCAGTTATACTAATTGCAGCACAATCATTTGGTAGAGTCAAATATGTCTCAGGTTGGCAAAGCTTCTTTGCAAGGACATTTTCTAGATAACTGGAAGTAATAGTAAAATCAATATGATAATAAGTCTACAAAATACTTTAACCATAAGACAGTAGAGAAGGACACTCGGAGTGACAATGTGCCTGTCTTGCAGGGATGTTTTTCGTACCTCAGATCTGCTTCTCAATTAGCACATGATTTTGGTAATAAGAATTTCTTTATTGGGTTCTAGAAGAAGATCCAGTTCACCTAAGCTTAAGCAGCTACAAAGTTTTGCTATGACAGGCTACAATCAAAAAGAAAGACATAGAACTTTCTGGGTTAAAATAAAAACAATCTAACCAACCAAACAAACAAACTAACCAACCTAAAAAAAAAAACAAAACAGGCCAAGGACTCATCTCTGGCACAGAGGAAGAATTGCATAGCACAACTTATGTTCATACAAGTAAATTTTCTTCCTTTTCAAATGAATGTGGCTTTGTCCTTCCTGATTGCTAATGGGGAAAGTCCCTGTTCTGCCTGTAAGTACTAACTAATCATTAATATAGTTAATCAAGAGCTGGTACTTGAATCAGTGCCCTTACTGAGTTTGATAAAACAGGCAAAGTCTATACGAGATTTTACTTTTTGGAGTCCAGTTGGACATGTGCTCACTCAGGTGTGCCCAACTTGTCCCTGAGTCTTTCTTGACAGTGGTCTGTTCTCTTACCCTATGGATACTAGAAGTTTCACCTTCTCTTGCCATGTCTGCAGCTAGGATCCTGAAAAGAGTGGGTTAGAAGTGAGTGAGTCATAACTTCTTACACCACTTTGAGATTTTAACCAACAGTGTGAAGAAACTCAGCCCATTTCTGTGCAAGTCATCTCCAAAGGTAGTTCATACTCACCTGTTTTGATTTTGTAGTGAAATGGACAAGGTATGGTTAGTGATCAGCAGTTGCCATCAGTATCTCATTTTGGAGAAAGTAGTCAGCTGCTTCTTAAACCATCTCTAAGCTGCAAATGAGGATGTAGGACAGATGTCTTCCTTTGATCCAGCTGGCTCAGTATCTGATATTGCTCCTCAACAGTTTTGTGAAGCATGCGAGTATTTTGTAAATCTACCATCCTTGCAGCATTGTGAAAAACAGTTCGGTTATTTTTCACCAAAAATTTGGTGTTAAATTGTTTCAGCAAATTAGGGGGTATTTGTACAAATTATGCCACTAACAGATCAATGAAGACCAGAACTTTTTAGGAAAGCATGACAAGTAGCCAGAAAAAGTAACCTTTTCTACTGCCATAGAGTGATCCAGAAGATACCTGTTTTCAGATTGATTACATGAACTTTATGTGCCCTTTTTGATGCAGTTATTTGTCTGCTAAAACCAATTTCACCAGTGGTTTCAACTAATCTGTTAGATTTCTAATTGTAAAAACAATTAGAGCAATCACACTGAGATCATGCATCAGCTTGGAGACAGTAAATCAGTGGGATAATTCCCATGTAACTCCGCTTCCCAAATTATGTTAGGCAGAAAGTTCTAGGATACGATTTGTGAAGTTTTGCTGTTAGCTGCGTTATAACCTTCAGCTATTCCCTGAACTTTATTTCTTGAAACTTTCAGATATGCATGTGGAAGCTCACAACTACTTTGTGGAACACAAAGGTGGTAGATCAAGAAATTAATCAGTCATAATCTTTCCCTGGACCGATGATATAATGCGGATGTGCCACGATTTCTGATCAATCCCAGCAGATAGTTTGTATTACTTTTACAAAGGTTTCCATTTGGTCGAAAATCAGTTCATCACATGAAACTAGATAGAGAGTTCTGTTTTCCGTTAGACTTCCATTTCCTGAAATTTTCAGAGAAAGATAAAATAAATGCCTAGGACATCTGCTTTAGGCAACTCTAAGTTATTTTGCCTAATTCTGATGATATTCTATGGCCTGTCATATGTAAAACCCCAAATCAGTAGGTCTAAGATCTCTTCTGGCTTTAAAAATCTATTTTCAGAAGTCCATTAAGTTTATGAGGGAAAACTATCTAAATATGATGGTAGACTTTGCTTATCTTTACCATGAACTTTTTGTATTTTGCATTCTGGCAGCATAATCTTTGCAGTTACTCTTTTATTAGCTGTTTGGACAGATATTTTTCTGAGATTTCTAAATGTAGTAAAGTGGAAAAGAGCTGTCTTCCTTGACAAATAGAGTTCAGCAAGGCAGTTCTTCCCTCATCTCCTCTTACAATGGAGGATTGTAAACCCAAAAATGTTATAAAATTATTTTGGGACCTAAGTGAGCATGGTAATCTCCAAAATAAACAATGCACTTTTTATGGGTTTAAATTATAATTTCTAGAGGAAATAACTGAATCTTTAAGATCTCATATGCTGTGTATTTGGGAATTGTTTTCCTACCTAATGGTGTATATAACAAGTGCCTATTTTAAAACGTCTTATTTCTTGTTAGATGCTAATTTCTTGTTCAATTTAAGAGACGTTTCTTAAATTGCAAAACACAGTTCAGGAAAAAAAGTAGTTTGTAAAAAGAAGAACAAGAAAGCAAGAAGGAAAGAAACAACAGTCAGGGAAATTATAATTACTTACATCAAAATTCAACCAATTCTTCAATTCTTTAAGCAGCAAAAGCACTTTGTTCCTCAATATTTTGATATGTCTCATTTACTTTCAGCTATCCATAAATTCAGTATCCATTCTAAGCTACTTCTCCCAATTCCCTCTAAGGCAAAGGAGAGAGGCAGTCACTTCCTCTGCTGATTTATCTCCTCTGTTTAACACCTGTTTTAGAATAGGATTAAATGGCCTCCAGAGATGCCTCTCTCTCTAATTACCTAGTTATACTCGAGGAACAGTGTCCTCAACTTACACACACGAGTTGAGCAGCAGAGAAACCAAGGTCACACATGAAATCTGCACCTGAGCAGGATTCAGTACAATACTCTTGAGTGCCACTGACATGCTCCATGTACTAGATCAACAAAATAGAAAACTCATTCCTCAATTCCTCTTTTCTCTCTTTCTTTTGAATGATTACTCTAATTAAAAAAAAAAAAAATCTTCCTTCATATGAAAAAAAGGTTCTTTGTGTAGTTGCCTGTGTTACAATCTAAGAAAAGGAGGCAATTCTTAAAAACAAGAGTGATAAGGACAGCCCCGGCAACAGAGGAAGTGAACTGTCTAATGACATATGGGCAAAAACAAGGGGGGAAAAAATACACGAATAATTAAACAAACAACAAAAAAGCCACATTCAAAGGTGGCTTGGTTGAGAAATACATATGCAAAACATGGCAATATGTATTCTGCCTTTTTATGTAGACAGATTGAATACCCAAAAGGTACACACAGAAGAATATCTCTTCTCCAGTAGAAAGTTTAGCTCATCTGTCAGATCTGTAGTCCATCTGTCACTGAAGAAACAACCAGAAAATTTCAGCCAAAATGATTCAGACATTTCTAAGAAGTAGTGAAGTAAAAATATTTTCTTTACCTATGTTAAAAATACTCTGGCAGAGTTTTCTTGAGAACATTTAGCAATTCTTATTTTAGGGTGATAATATACGCGTTATGGACTGATGGAGATGATCTTTGTGGCTGGCATGCGTTTTTGCTGCTGATGAAAATCCATCAATGTGAAGCCAGACTGCAGTGGATTTGGGAAAAAGAAAAAAAAAGCTTGCAAAAGTTTAACAGGTACTTTTTTCTGCAAAGAATAAAAGCATGAAGGTGAAGGAAACTGCTTGACTCTTCTCACTGTGCAGTGTTTGACTTTGCCATACATTCTCTAAACACCTTGTCTTTGTATGTGTGATTGTGTGCATATATACACAAGTGTGTGTGTTTGTGCTGTGTATTTGACACTGATATTATTTAGTTCTTTGGGAAATAAATCAAGCTTTCTTTTTTATATGTACAGAATCAGTCACCTGAGGTGTTATTGATGCAAAACTAAAATATATCCAGGAACAGTAGTATTTTCTGAAAAGGTACCTGTATTTTTTTTATTGAAATTACCCCACAATTTCTTTACTCAGTGTGTACTCCTAAGTTTCTCTATTTACTGCAGATATTGATGGGAGTCCATGCTTCCTTTGTGCACACACTTATTAACAGGAAGTGAAAGCCCCACCAATATTCTCGATACGCTGTTTAAAGAACTTTAATATCCTGTCTTGTGAGTTTATAAAATGGTTTTTGAAGATTGCAAGAAGTTCACAGAAGAAAACTCAGTATATTGCATGCACACCGATTTCAAATCAAGTGGATTGTGAAAGTATATTAGAGCTGTTTGTTTCATAATAAAGAATAGTGATGTTTTAGAATAAATACACCTCTCAATGTGGCATCTTTATTCTTCCTTGGCCAGAAACCAGCACAAGTCACAAGTCAGTTCTGAATCAATTTCAGGTAGAGCAAATGGAAGGAAAGGAACAAAATAATTATTTAAATGTAGTAACAGCCTCCAGCGACATTCTTTTATTCATTGAAACAGAGATCATTTGGCAGGGAAGTTCAGAAAAGGGCTTGCTTTCAGTGGTAAGACTGGTCTGTATTTGACAGAAGCTATCCCTATCATAATTTCATTAAACATACTGAGAAGAGATTAGCAACTAGAGAAGAAATAATAGAATCATAGAATGGTTTGGGTTGGAAGGGACCTTAAAGATCAGGCGGGGACACCCTTCACTAGACCGGGTTGCGCAAAGCCCCATCCAACCTGGCCTTGAACACTGCCAGGGATGGGGCCTCCACAGCTTCTCTGGGCAACCTGTTCCAGTGCCTCACCACCCTCACAGGGAAGAATTTTTTTCCTTATATCTAATTCCTTCTTTTAGTTTAAACCCATTACCCCTTGTCCTATCACTGCATGCCCTTGTAAACACTCCTTCTCCAGCTTTCCTGTAGGCCTCCTTTAAGTATAACAAAACCATCTCCATTCACAGGTATCTGATTGAAATTTTTTTTTTTAAACTTTTTCTTTTCTTCCCTGTATTGGCTAAGGAAAGTGCAGGGAAATAACTGCTGACGAATCCTGGCATCACATGCTTCTCTTCCGAAAGGGTGAGAAGGAGACCAATGTCCAAAGTGCTGCTACCATGTTGCAAGCACTGTGTATCTTGACATAGTTCAGGACCATTCACTCCAGGATCTGAAAAGCTTTTATTATACAATATCATCATTGCCACAAGGCCAAACAACTTGCTTGTTCAGACCAAAACTGCACCCACCCCTCTTTGGGGTGGTGCACAGAACAGGTTAAAATAAAAGTATGAACAGTCCCACATTAACTGAATTGAAATCAAAATGCAATCTGTTTATTTATTCTGATCAATATAACCCTGAATAAATTTGGTGGTTTTGTTGTATCAGTGGCTGTTAATTACTAAAACACATTATTGAGCTTTCACTACTGTTCTTCGAGTATACTCTTCAGACTTTTTTTCTCCAATTACTTTTATCCTCTCTGCTATTGTTCCTTTTGAGCATAATAGAAGTTGTGTTATTTACAGTCCTGACCTATTTAAGAGAGTTCAGTCAGACTGTCCACTCTAGACAAGATATCTGTTTCTTATTAGTCAGAATATATCATGAATGTCTGTTTTCCAAGATTTTATTTTAAAATTTAAAAATGCACATAAGACAAGGGATCACTAGGAAGATGCAGACCTCTGATGAATTTCTACAGTCCTAATAAAAGCTGGTTTTGCAGAAGTGTAGAACGATAGAATGAGTTGTTGCATTTTCTGTTGTTTGACAAACAATGCAGTCTTTCAAATGCAACATCTCTAAATATCTTAGGCTACACAGCCTTTTCCTGTTTATAAATTATATTATTGCCTTATAATGAAAAAAAGAAAAAAAAAAGAAAATGAGAAGGAGAGACATCATTAAAAGATAATTGTTTTATCTGTAGCTTAATCCCTTGAATATCAGGCTACAATTTCCCTTCAGGAGATGAAATACTTTGAAATGGCACGGCTAATTTGAGTGGAATATCAGGACATTAATCAAACATCCGTAACACCACCTTGCTGGGTAGGCATGACAAGTCTTCAAGGAATTGACCTGGCAACCTGAGTTTCTAAGGCATCTGGAAATACAAATAATCCAGTGGATAGTTAGAAGTCTACATGAACTGAGGTGTGGGACCATCACATTTACATGCATATTTAATTCCAAGGTTAAATGAGTTGTGGAGGAATAAAGTGGTTTTGTTTGCAGTTACTATGCTAAAAACAATATGCTTGAAACCTCGACGAGCTATATTCTCTACATTTTGTTTAATTCAGGTGTCAAAATAGAACTGCCCTCAGAATGCATAAATTAACTCACTAAAAGGTCATCTGTGAATGTATTTTCATATTGCAGGTAATCAAAACAGACTACAGAAGAATTTTGTTGGTAACTGATGGCAAAGCAGATATGAAACAGGATCACTGGGATGTGGTGATGTGAGTAGTCCTAATGAAACGCCACTAAAGCTACTAACCATTTAGACTGGAAACTAGACTCATGTGGGAACTAATGTTTCACTCATGGTAAAGCTTGATTTTCTGGCCCAGTAGCTGCCAGCCACATGGGTGGTGTTGCACCTACCTGATACAGTGACTGAAACACACCACTTCACTCTATTCTTCCTCTCTATTCCTTCTGAATTGTCAGGGTTATAAAGGCGACTGTTTCATGCTGCATAATTCACAGTACGTGTTTTTCTTTAAATGCAACATTACATTTACATTTGCGGATTAATATTTGTGGTTTTGAGAAGACAGGAATATTCTTTAAAGTACTCTTTTCTCGGCATATTGTTATATAATCAACTTCAGGCTAATTACATGTTTTTGCCTGTAAACAAACTGAGAGGGAATGAAAACGCTCAATATAAATGGCTACCTGCCTTATAAGACCCCATGCAGTCTCAGAAGACTGAGGATTAGGGCTCTGATGTAGCACAGCAAGAAACAAGCATATTATGGAAAATATCACAACTGTTAAATTAATCAAACTCTTCTTCTGGGGGATTACACTTCTATTATCACACAATGTCTGAGTTTGGAAGGGACCTCTGAAGATGACCTAGTCCATTCCTTCCGCTCAGACCAGGGTCAGCTAGAGCAAGTTGCTTGACAACACCAAGCTGTGTGGTGTGGTCAACATGATGGATGGAAGGGATGCCATCCAGAGGAACTTTGACAGACTAGAGAGGTGGGCCCGTACAAACTGCATGATGTTCAACAAGGGCAAGTGTAAGGTTCTGCAAGTGGGTCAGCCCAATCCCAAGCACAGCTACAAGCTGGGTGGAGAATGGATTGAGAGCAGCCCTGAGAAGAAGGACTTGAGGGTGCTGGTTGATGAGAAACAAAACGTGAGAAGGCAGTGTGCACTGGCAGCCCAGAAAGCCAACCGTGCCCTGGGCTGCATCAGAAATAGTGAGGCCAGCAAGTCGAGGGAGGTGATTCTCCCCCTCTACGCTGCTCTTGTGAGACTCTACGTGGAGTACTGAATCCAGCTCTGAGGCCCCCAGTACAGGAAAGACAGGGAGCTGCTGGAGCAAGTCCAGAGGAGAGCCACAAAGCCGATCAGAGGGCTGGAGCACCTCTCCTGTGAGGACAGGCTGAGGGAGCTGGGCTTGTTCAGCCTGGAGAAGAGAAGGCTCTGGGGAGACCTAATCGCGACCTTCCAATACCTAAAGGGGCCTACAGGAAAGACAGAGAGGGGCTGTTTATTAGGGAGTGTAGTGACAGGACAAGGGGTAATGGGTTTAAACTAAAAGAGGGAGGATTTAGATTGGACATTAGGAAGAAATTCTTCCCTGTGAGGGTGGTGAGGCACTGGAACAGGTTGCCCAGAGAAGTTGTGGAGGGCCCATCCCTGGCAGTGTTCAAGGCCAGGTTGGATGGGGCTTTGGGCAACCTGGTCTAGTGTAGGGTGTCCCTGCCCATGGCAGGGGGGTTGGAAGTAGGTGATCCTTTTGGTCCCTTCCAACCCAAACCATTCTATGATTCTATAAGTTGCTCAGCAGTGTGTCCAATTGGGTCTTTAATATCTCCAAGAATGGAGGTTCCACATCTTCTCTGGACAACCTATTAATTATCACTATTGAGCTGTAGTGTTATCAAGTTTGTCAATCAGTAGGAGTTTGATCAGATCAAGAAAGCGGGATTTATCCTCTGTAAATGACAGAAGTGAATTCACTTAAGCCTATCTGCAATATCCCTGCATTAAAATTTAAAGCTTGGGAAAGGTTTGGAAAATTAACTTTTTATTATTATTATATTTTTATTGTTCTCATCCATTTCAAAGTTTAAGGCAGAACCAGGAACAGAAATATAAGCTCCATCAACCACCATATTCCTGGCCAACCAACAGAGTACCAAAAGCAATCTCCTCAACATTACTGGGAGTCTGATCAATTAATCTGGGAATTCCAGTTTGAATTGCTAAGCTGGACAGCTCAGATTTGATTCATATTTGCTTTCAGTAACTGAGATATATATCTGAGTGGAAAATATAATTTTTTCAAGTTGTGTTCACCATTTGTTTGTGTCAGTTAATGATTTTTTGGTTTTGTATTTAACTTTTCAACAACACAAGTTTTCTTCTTTATTAATTACTTTAACAATATTTACACCAAATTGTCAGGAAGATACTTGCAACATCCTTCAAAATGAATCATATTATCTAGTTGTACGAATCTACTTTCTGTAATGAGAAGGAGTGGGCAGTGCTAGCTGTTGATGAATTAATGAGAGTTTAGTTCTGGAAAAGATCAAAAATGGCAGTTTTTCATGAAAAATAGCTCCTGCAACTTAATGGTTACAATAGTTATTATCCTACACATTCAGATAGGTGAATTCTCTCAAACAAAAGTAAATTAGCAAGAAATGTTCTTGGAATTCACAGAATTCCATTTACTTCAGTGAACTCTTGATCTGTTTGCCATTTATTAAGAAGAGCTTATAAGCTCCAAACTAGAGCTTCCAAAGTAAAGCTTCTAAGCTTCCCATCTGTAGCTCTCAGAGTCAGGCCAGCATGAATCACAAGGAGCCAATTACTGCAGTGTTGCCATGCCAGCGGTGGCATTCACTTTTCTTTAATATTTTCACTAACCTTATTTCCCCTGTGAGCAAAATAGCTGCTGCTGTTTGTTCAGACTTGGCGGCCGTGGTAGGACTAGCTGTCAGACAGCCTGAGTTCCTCTTGCTAATTTCAAGCTCTGTTGAGCAGTACTGTGGTGGCAAGACTATCACTCAGTGTTTAGGAACAGCCCCAGCAGGGGGTGAAAAAAAAAATATTAAAGAAGTCTATAGATTTTGCTTATCAGAGAAAAATGTTGGAGTTTTTAATGTAAGAATACACTGTTACTCACTAGTCTAAGCAAAAGTGACTAGGAGGAATCATAAGACACTGGACAGCACCAGCTGTCAGCATGTGCTAATATATGGTATAGGTTCTATTAGGATGATTAGAAATGTTAAGAATATCTGAATGAGAATCTTCTAGTTTACTGAAACAATTCATTCTATAATATCACGGCCAAGGTAGCACATATCTGATCAGCACAGGTACAGAAACACAAAGGTAAATTTAGAAAAAGACAGGCATAGTGATGTAGAATATTCTTACGACAGACCAATAGGTCAAAACCATGCTGTTGTGTTTTTTTTTTCATTTCACTTTTTTATTTTTTAATACATGACATATATTAAATGTGACCACAGAGAAAGTACACAGACATCCTAAGTAGGCCCACTTCCAGGCCGTTGGGGGAAACCGATTCCTGGCAGAAGGATATTGAGTTCAGTAAAGGGAAATGCCAAGCCATGACCCTGGAGAGGAATAAGCCTGTGCATCACTACGTGCTGAGGGGTCATAGAATCACAGAATCACTAAGGTTGGAAAGGACCTCCGAGATCATCAAGTCCAACCGTCAACCTAACACCACCATACCTACTAGATCATGTCCTGGAGTGCCACGTCTACACGTTTTTCGAATGTCTCTGGGGATGACGACTCAACCACCTCTCTGGGCAGTCTGTTCCGACACCTCACCACTCTTTCCATGAAGAAGTTTTTCCTAATATCCAACCTAAACCTCCCCTGACGCAACTTGAGGCCATTCCCTCTTGTCCTGTCGCTTGCTACTTGGGAGAAGAGACCGACACCCTCCTCACTACAACTTCCTTTCAGGTAGTTGTAGAGAGTGATCAGGTCTCCCCTCAGCCTCCTCTTCTCCAGGCTAAACAAGCCCAGTTCTCTCAGCCACTCCTCATAAGATTTCTTTTCCAGTCCCTTCACCAGTTTTGTTGCCCTTCTCTGGACAC
>VWZZ01008243.1:52171-84644 GCA_013399095.1 Psophia crepitans
AACTTGCTGAGAGTGCACTCTATCCCCTTGTCCAGGTCATTGATAAAGATGTTGAACAGCACCGCACCCAAGACTGAGCCCTGGGGAACGCCGCTAGTGACTGGCTGCCTGCTAGATTTAACACCATTCACCACAACTCTCTGGGCCCATCCTTCCAACTAGTTTTCAACACAGCAAAGAGTGTACCAGTCCAAGCCATGAGCTGCCAGCTTCTCTAGGAGAATGCTGTGCGATACTGTATTAAAGGCTTTGCTAAGGTCCAGGTAGATGACATCCACAGACTTTCCCTCATCTACTAGGCAGGTCACCTGATCACAGAAGGAGATCAGGTTGGTCAAGCAGGACCTGTCCTTGAGGAACCCATGCTGGCTGGGCCTGATTCCCTGACCATCTTGCACCTGCTCAGTGACCACTCTCAAGATGAGCTGCTCCATGATCTTTCCCGGTACCGAGGTCAAGCTCACAGGCCTGTAGTTCCCAGGATCCTCTTTTAGGCCCTTCTTGTAGATGGGTGTCACATTGGCCAACCTCCACTCATCCAGAACCATGCCTGTTAGACAGGACTGCTGATAGATGATGGATAACGACTTGGCAAACTGCTCTGCCAGCTGCCACAACACTCTCAGGTGGATCCCATCCGGCCGCATGGACTTGTGTGAGTCCAGGTGAAGTAGCAGATCATAAACTGCTTCCTTCTGGATTATAGGGGGTATATCTTGCTATATATGGGGGGCATCCAGCTGAAAGGTAGTTTTGCAGAAAAGGACCTGGAGGTCTGGTTCGACAAGTTGAACATGAGCTAGTGATGTGCCCCACAGCAAAATAGGTCAAAAGCATCTGTAGTTCCATCAGGGGAAAAGCATTGCCAGTGGGATGAGGGAAGGGACCTTTTCCCTCTACTCAGCACTGGCAAAACACATCTGGAGTGCTGGGTCCAGGTCTTGGCTTCCCAGTTCACAAGAGAAGTGGACAAACTCAAGTAAATCCAGCAGAGAGCCATGAACCTGATGAAGGGACTGATGCAGCTGACATGCAAGGAAAGGCTGAAAGATTGGAGTTCAGCCTGGAGAAGAGAGGACACAAGGGGATCTGATCAATACATATAAATACCTGATGGGCATGAGGTAAAGAAGACTGAGTCAGACTCCTTTTGCTCATGTTCAACAACAGGACAAGGTACTGGGCACAAGCTGAAACACAGAAATTTCTATTTGAACGTAACAGCGTTTTTAATGTAATGGCAACTGAGCACTGGAACAGGTTGCCCGGAGACATCGTGCTCTCAGTACTTGGAGATGTTCAAAACCAACTGGACATGATACTGGGCAACCTTCTAATTGACTCTGCTCTGGTCAGGGGTGTGTACTCCAGATCTCCAGAGGATGTACAGAGGTCCCTTCCCACATCAACTGTTTTAGAATTTTGTGATTCTATAAAATCCTGAAAATATTCAGCAGACAAGATCTGTCTGGATAGAGGGAAATGTCCTGAACCTCCTCCAGAACAATCTGAAGTAGAGAAGTCAGCAATAATAGGAGGTAGATCAGGTAGATAGATAGCTGTGTCTGTGATGATGAAAATAATGAGAGCGTGCTGACTTAATACCATGAAGAACCTCATGGTCTATACAGTGCTAACATGGAAACAATGGTCATGGCCCATATTTGTAGCATTGCATGGGACAGGAGCCGAAATTAAATGAGTGGGTGAGAAGTAAAAGACCGAGACTGACCAAAGTCTTGCACCAGTCTGGAAAGATTGAGTTTCTGTGCATATATAAGACAGTTGTGTGGGAAAAATGTAATCAAACTCATTAGAAACTAGAAAAATCTCATTAAATAGGTGGAATATCTGTTTTATAGAACTATTATTTTTGGTGAGCTTCATCTAAGTGGAAATAGAATCATGATGCTGAAACTTAAAAGTTTATGGAGAACTTTAACACTAAACACAATGGAAACTCCAGAGCTGCAAAAAATCACAGAGATCACATTGAAACAAACTCTTTAACTAAAGAGGCATGACGATCTTATAAAACAATGAAGAACTAAAAAAACAAGTTAATTTTCAACAAATGCAACTCCTTTTAATGAAGACATATGTAAGGAGACAACCATCCCAAGAAGAAATGGACACATTCACCTATTTCAATGTTTGAAGTGTAAAGCATAAAATGGATGAATTAGATTGCCCAATTTTAAATTAGGACAATAACTTAAAAGACTTATGAACTTGGGGGAAGGAAGCTGATCTTTCAAACATGTCATGTCATGTTAAAAATTACTTAAGCAGGCCAGACAAAGGTTTTCGCTACAGCAAATAAAGTAATAAGCCACATGGCTAAAAATAAAACATAAAATATTTACATTACCAGGAAAAGGATGATATTGCAACTCTCATATCCATTTTTTGGATTCTAACTGTGACTAAGAGAGACCAGAAAATCTGCAAGAACAATAAACACAGTAACGCTGAGAAATTGTAGTTATTTCCAAGAAGATTTGGATAAATATCTGAACAAGTAGTATCTGATCAAACTTCAGATGGTGGAAGCTACTCTGTTAGACTTCAGCTTCTTCTTGAAAAAGCTCTTCAGCAAGTCTACTCTTGTTGAGTAAACAGTTCTTGTGAGGTGTACATTAGACTTGTTTCAAAACATATCTCTCAAAGAGCCTTTCTAAGTGTGATACGCTTCAGTTCAAAACTACAGCAGGAGTGAAACACACACCTGCAAAATAAACCACTGCAGAGTTGTTCACTTTCAAAAAACGAAATTATGTAAAACCAGTAAACTTGCTAAAAGTAAACCAACAGAACCTGTCAAAGAATAGAACTTTTGTAGACAGTATAGAGCTTCCTTCAATTCACCTTATTAGAGGGACAAGGTAACTATAAAATCAATCTGGTTAAAGAATAGAAACAGTAGACAATAACAATAGTTAAACAGTAAAAATAAAATGGATAACAGTAGTAAAAAGTTGTCATTCAGAAAATGAGTATTGTTTCCAGATAAGCTGAATCAAAAAGAACATAAGCTCTGGCAAATTAAATATGAAATAAGCAAAAAAAAAAAATACTTTGAAGAATAATTTGCTAAAGGCATGAATTTATCAATAAGATGTTTTCAATCATGCTAGAAGGAAAATACTTGCCACAAAGTTTGCAGGATCAACAGATATTCAATATAGGAAAGGAAGGATACTTAATACAGGAGAGGAATAACATCATGGTAGAAAATCTGAAGCAATGATTGGCATCACTTTTCACTACAGAAAAACTTAGGAAGAGTTCCATGCAGGAGCCTTTTCTCACAGGAAGTGACTTGGAGGAACTGTCTCAAACTACAGTGTCAGCGGAAAGTAACGAAAAATAAATAAAATAAATAGTAACTCCTTGCTAGGGCTAGGTAATATTTAATTTTAAGCATTAAAGGAATGCAGAATTAAAAATTCTTTAACTAGTGACTGTGTTATATAGACTAACGTTTAAATTAGCTGGAAGACTGGAAGAATGAAAGGCTAAAATTACAGCAGCTTCGGAAAAAATGCTTCAGGGACAGTCAAACTATTACAGACTAATAGGTTTGATTTTAGAAATAGGTTAATTGTTTAAAATTCTAATCAAGAACAGAACAAGTAAATAATCAGTTAAATAAGCTAATATGGAGAAAGAATCAGCACAGGTTTTGTAGAGGGAGACTATGTTTCACAAACCTATCAGAGTTCTCTGAATTAGTCTGCAGGCTTGCAGGGTGGTGATCTAGTTGTTAAACACACTGTATTTCCGAAGGTTTTTGATAAGAACGTATCATCAGCAAAAAAGTTTGCTGATTATGCATAATTATACAGCATGGCGAAAATGAAATTTGATTGCAGAGAGATGCAGAGAGATCTCTCAGTATGCAGAGTCTGGGTAATAAAATGACAAATTATTATAATGTAAAAAGCCCATGGGTAAAACAATATTAGATATTGATGCACAATCATGGGCTCTGAGTTAGCTGTTATTACCACTCTGAAAGGAGAGCTTGGAGTCACTGTGGATAGATTATAAAGTTATCAGCTCAGTGCTCGATAACTAATTGCACTGAAGACATACTGCATTTTGAAAAATATTAGTAAAGGATAAAGGAACAAAATAAAAACTATCATTGTGTGGCTATGTAAGCCTCTAGAGAGGTTTGACATCTGTGCGGAGATCTCAATAGGGGTTACCCTTGAAAGACCTAAAAAAGTGTAGACAAGACCACCAACAAAAGGGTAGGTTTCATGTTTGATTTTCCAAAGAGTATTGCAAATAAAAGCAAATGTAGCTTTTTATTGAAAAATATATAAAGGACACTAAGCTACCTTTACAGGCTTATGACCTCAGATTTTTCTACAAAGAAAGAGACAAAACCAAGCAATAAACCAGAACTCTCTTCTCCAGGACCAGAGCTGGCATTTGGCCAAAGCTAAGAATAAAATATTTCTAACATGTCTAGCCAGGAAATATATAGCCTGCCCTGAGTAAGATGTAGGATGTCTGCCACTAAAGTTTGTGCATTAATAGTCTACAATCCAATTCATATGCTGTTGTTAATGTGCAAAGAGTAGAAATTTAGTAAAATGTCTCTTAATAAGTAATAAAAAGTTGGCATTCTAATTAAATGTTTTGGAGAAGACCAGAATATTCAGAGTGATGTACAGAAAGAGGCAGGAGACAATTTATATCCTAAAGGGATGTTAATTAGAAGAAGAAATAGCAAACGGTTTGAAAAGTAATCAGTACAGTGTCTTTGGTATTATGAACCGTTTGACAGAGAAAGATAGACTCAATGACTGCTCAAAGATCACTGCCTGCTCTGTGGCCTGGAATTCACCAGAGCATTTTCCATCTCCTGGATCATTTTCTATATTTGTCACTATCAGATGTGAAAAGTATTCAGCAAGCACTCTAAAATCATTAGATGATTTTGGTAGAAGAGCTGAAATGAAATGGCTGACATTCAATCTTCTGTGAGTGAAACACTTGTATGAAGTTCTGTAATACGTATAGCCAACAACAAGTGACTTTTCTTGCTTCAAAGAATCTGTTCATTAATGAACAGTTTCTTAATTGCTGGAAATAAAGTTCACAGAGAAAAAAAAAAAAAACTTGTTTAGAACAAGTCATATGCAAAAGGTTCCATGTTAATATAAGAAAACACTTTTTTTTTACTGTGAGAGTGACAGAGCACTGGAACAGGCTGCCCAGAGAGGTTGTGGAGTCTCCTTCTCTGGAGACATTCAAAACCCGACTGGACACGTTCCTGTGTGATGTGCCTTAGGTGGCCCTGCCTTGGCAGGGGGGTTGGACTAGATGATCTTTCGAGGTCCCTTTCATCCTCTAATATTCTGCGATTCTGTGATTCTGTGAAAAGAGGAAGTTTTTAAGATCATGTGCTTTTCAATTACCCTTACTAAGAACAGAATTCTTGAATGGGATTCATCTGCTCCAGTGTAGGCATTTAAAACTTAACCAGCTGAATTTCAGGTAATCTCACAAGATTTTCCTTATAATTAAAGTGGAGAAATAGTCATCTCAAGAGTGCAATTCAGCTTCCCACTTTCCCTATTGTAAAATCCTGTTTTGGAATGAAATGAATAGGTCTCTGGAGGTGTCTGTTTCTCTCCTCTGAGAGGGACCCTTAAGTTATTAGACCTAGGTGGCTAACTTTTAGATGCCTAAATTAAGAGAGAAGAATTCCAACTTTATTAGTATTTTCTTTTCCCTTGGGAAATTTTTTTTTTGCCATTGTGCATCATTCAAATGAAGCTAGTTATTTCATATTAACTTTTAAGTATTTCTTATATACTTCAGCCACAAAAGTTTTGGTTTAAAGTTAGACTTCTCCAGGAAATTATGTCCATGTGAAAATAGCAGTTTATTACTGAAAGAAATTTTGCAACCTTAGCTTAGAGAGTTTGACTATAATACACATATAAGAACAAATTATATTTTGTTGCCAAGACAACAAAAGTAAGAAGCAGGGAAACTAATGGAAGCAATTTACAGCTCTGTGGGACAGACAGAGATACAATAACATACTGCATTTCTTAGAGAAGAAAACAATATGATCTATCAAAGTTCTTATTTTGTTGTAAGAAAAGACACAGCACATGACAATAAGGAAAATCACATTTCCAATAACCCAAAGTAAGGTTTATTTAATAGTCCATCAGGTGAGTATGAGGAAACATATACTTCAGTGTAAGAATTCCATCTCACTCACCTCTACCTATCCCATTGCATACTAGGGGGACAAAAATACTGAGTTTTTTTGTTATTGTTGATATTGCAGTGCAATCCCTGTTCCTTTATTCTTTCTTTTTCCAAACAGTTTAATATTGTTTCAAGAAGCATTTAAAAATTGTAACAAGGACAGTGTGATCCAACATTTTTATTGCACAGCTACTCTGCAGAAGACTATGTAGCCTATAGGCCTAGAACACAATAAAACCAAAACAATGCCTGTCTCTGAGAAAAGATTAAACACTTTTCTTAAAAAAGCTATAGCCAAATTGTGGCCTTTGATTTTAGAAAAAAATTGCTATTACATCTAGAAAGAATTACAAGTCGACCGGCAGAGTCTGTCTTCCAATAGTTTTCATTCTCGCAATCACATTTTAAAAAGATAGCAAAAGTGGCAGAATTGTAGTTTGAAAGCTTTCTTTTTAAATGTTGCAGCAGCATCTAAATATTCGACCTTGAATAAACTTGTCAGGGTTATAAGGCACTGACAAGAGTAATGCATAGAATCTATAATTGACAATTAGGGGGGTTTCTGCCATTAGCATCCTAAAATGCAACATATCAAAACCAGCAGCAATAAAAAAGTAGCACTGAGTCTACACATTTCCTCAGAGCTGACAACATATTTGCTTGATCATGTAAAAAAAGGAAGTAAACGAAGAAAGTGAATTTAAAGCTACTATATGACTGTAGTGGCAACCGATTGGGTCTCAGATATTTGTGGATTTTTGGGGAGATTGTGATTTTTTTTTTTCATCTCCAGTGACATAGATCTCATTGCCATTTTGTGACTGAAAACTAAGTTATAAGTAAGCCCATATGAAGATAATGTCGACAGTTCACTTATAAAATCTCTGAACATTAGGTCACCTGAACTAAATCTGTTTAAACCTCAGAAGTAATAAGATAGCAAAGATATAGAAAATTCAAATGCTATTTCCATCCCATGGAGTTCAGAATTACATTACACACAGAATATAATTAACTCTACTGTATTCTATTCTAAATAGCAGGTTCAGAGAGTAGAATTCATCTATTTGCATAAACAGAATTAGAGCAATGACATATCCTATGTTAACTAAAACATCAGCAAAATTGAGTTACAGGGGAAAATGAGGATGTAGGCAAAACGCATAGTCTTATATCTAGGGAGTGATTTGAACTATAATTAAAATCACAAACTAGAAATTAATACAGGAGTCTGGTCAAATCACTGATTAATATAGGAAGCAGCAGGAGAGGCAGAGAATGGAAAACCGTCGCTCTGTAAAGAACAGTCTGTCACCGGGGCTATGCAATTCCCAGGCTTTAAAAAGCAAGAGATCAAAAGACAGGATGAGAATGTGACATGCTAATAGTGGGATTCATCTCTGTTAACTTAGTCATCTAAAATCTAGGCTGTTCTAATAAGCTAATTATCAGGGCTCCTGCTACTGCTCGCTGAAAAGGTGGGCTACTCAGAGGGATGATCACCCTGAATTATCATACTGGGGTGGACTACTCAGATGAAGTTTGTCTCTTTCCAACTGCATACGGAGGGAGCTTGGACAGACCTGTGAAACTACACTTCTGCCTTTTAAATAGTTAATATTAATGTCAGTTAATCCCGACGTTAAAAAAAGCTTTTGTGCAATGAATACTTTATTTTCAAATATTTAGTCTTAACCTCTGCACAAAATAGGGTTCAGCAGATTTAGTGTCTGAGACATGTCAGTAAAACAAAGTGAATGCATACCAAAACTTTAAATGAATTCTGCAATGAAACTGAAAGAATATTTGCCAAAACAACTAAAAATCTCGCCCCTCAGAAAAAATGTGAAGTGATATTTTTATAAATAGACACCGCAATAAAGAAGACAGTGTGTAACCAAAAAATAATGACCATCAGAAAGGCTGGCTATTGAAACTTCTTATGCCATTACTGCTGAGTAATAGTGATGGACAGGATATATTTATACTGACATAATCACATTAGTGAGAGGAAAGTGGAAATGTTTCCAGGAAAGATTCTCACTCATTTGTACAAATTCAAAATCACAGATTTATGTTTGTTGTTCAAGGTCTATAAAATCCAAAATATTCAGTCATAATGCAATTATAAAAAGGGAAACAGTCTCAAATCGCTCCAGGGGAGGTTTAGGTTGGATATTAGGAAAAATTTCTCCACCAAAACAGTAGTGAGGCATTGGAACGGGCTCCGAAGGGAGGTTGGTGGAGTCACCATCCCTGCTGGTGTTCAAAAAACCTGTGGATATAGCACTTTGGGACATGATTTAGTAGACATGGTGGTGTTGGGCTGACAGTTGGATTTGATGACCTTAGAGGTGTTTTCCCACCTTAAAGATTCTATGATTCTATAACAGTATTTCTGGCAAATGTCTATGCTCTTGTAAAGCTCCCATAAAAATAACACCACATCAGAGTGACCTGCTGTGAACTGTATAACCCTAGTCATGTGTAGTGTGGCATTCCAGCCTTAATGATTCTATGATTAGCACAGGTACGCAATTTTCATTCACACAGTGCTGGAGGTTATACAAATGCCTAGGTGGTTTTGCATGTGGCAGTATTATCCGGCTCACATCTCTAAAAGTCCAAGCAGTGGAAAAATATTTCACGATGTAAACCTCTTTATAAGGAGCAGGAAGTATAACCTGAAAGCTTACTTAGTCTTCTTTATTTCATAAACACGGCTGTTTGAAGTCACTGTTAAGGAAGGGGCAGCAAGAGACTATGTTAAAAGTGATTTTATTTTCAGATACAAAGAATTAACAGCATCCACTCTTCCATTTCCCCTATAAAACTTCTCTTTTGCATATGGAGGGCCTCTCTTGATATGCTGCAACCTGCCAGACTGTGAGCAGACATATGCTGAGGTAGCCACCATCCTAGGGAAGCCTGTCACAGCTGAGAAAGTGCCACACTATATCACCAGTCATAAAATGTGGGATTTAAAATCACCAGATGTGTGATGTTTCAATCTCAATATTGTATGTCTGTTCTCAGATGTAAGGCTTCATCCAAAATATATTAAAGTCATTAAGAATCTTTCATTTGGATTCAGCGAGCCCTGAATCAGGCCTCCAAAAGCGAATGTTACATTTTGATACCATCTTCTTGCTTTTACAGTAGCCAAATGGAACCATCGCTTACTCATCTTTACCATACTCTGAGGCCCAATCATGCAGTATTTACTCAAATTAAAATCCCACTGAAAACTGTGTGGATTTTTTTTACGCCTCTCAAGTGTATGATAACAGGTCACAGAGAAGCCAGTGAAATTCAGCAACTCTCTAATAAGCTTATTAAAAAATGGAATGTCCTAATTAAGGATGGAATAGGCTTCTCTGTGAAATCTACTGCCAGCAGTGAAAAGGACAATAATACAATAGTGTTTTTTCACAGTTAGGCTCAGTCTGTGACATACAGCAAATGACTAATGATCTAGTTCCTTTTAAAGGTGTAGACCAGATATTCAGCTAAGGTAGACTGATCTACCTCCTTTTCTTCAACAAACCTATATCTACTTATATCAGTTGGAATCTGGCCCATTATTTTGTGATGTTGCCAGTGCCCACATGTTCCTAATTTGTCTAATAAGCCACACAGCTTTGCTCAGTCGGTAAAATATGAAATCCCTCTGCTCTTTTGCCACTGCTTCTCTAAACAAACACAGTGTCAGCAAGTAAAAGTGTGCTGGTGCTGAAATTTTGTTTTTATTTTTTCTATATGCATGAACTATAAAAGAAACAAACAATAGATATGGAAGAATCATATGCTCTGTTTCTAAGGAATGCACCTCATCAAAAGATTAGAAATCATATTAAGTGCTGACTGCAGAGAAATCTGAAGTTATTAGCTACTGCAGAGATGAGGTTTTGCTTTTTTACGGTTGTTTGCTTTCATTTTTTCCTTCTGTTTTTTTTTTCCCTTGGTCTACCTTAGTAGAAATGTAGAACATAAAATGCTTAAAAGAAGACATGTATCTAAACAGAACAAGGCAATACACTGACTAATGAGCATCTCACTAAGTACATCTATATGAAAGAATAATTTTGAAACTCTTCATTCTCTAAACATGTTCATTATATTCACTTAGACCATGTAATTGTATGGCAAATTGAATCACACTAGTGAGCTGAAGGCAACTTAGGAAAGATCATTATTGTTTTATTGTTCTTGTTACAGAATTTAACTTAATTTGAAATCTGCATTATTGCCCTGACAGTGAAAAGCACTGAAATCTTATTCTGGGTACATTATATATGATTTGATAAGCATATCTAAGTGTATCCATAGCAATCATTTTATTTGTCCAACTAAATACATTTAGATACTGGGTTTTCTTGTCTTGTTTTGTTTTTCCTGGACACCATAGTGTTATATTTAATATTTAATTGTATTTTCACTGTATTCACTAAACTTCTTTTCTGTAAAACTCCAACAAATGTAGGGAATTTTATGACAGTAAAGGAATATTTTTAGATTCCCATGTATGTTAGTCAGGTGCATAAAGTATCTCTCTCACAATGTTCAATAATACTCTCAAATTTAGAAGTTTTTTTTCCTTAAAAAAAGAACTGTTCATGATTTCCCTATGCATACTCTACTCAATGCAGTGAATTACTATGATTTTGAAACTCATTTACATTGATGTATATCAGAGACAGTAAAATTTCCAGCACTGTCCTGTTGTAAAATCCTATGTAAATCAAGCTTATAAACTTTAGATTATAGCATTAAGTGCTGCATCAAATCCACCTGCTGGATGTGTCAAGTGACTAGTGGTTCAGAGAAGGGCAGATCTGCTCTGGACTCCAAACATAAACTCCAACAGCCAGGCTAAACAGGCAGATCAGTCGGATGAGCAAAATAAGAGAGGACGCTCTTGTTCCTTATGTTAACCGAACAGGAAAAAAAAGAACAAGAGAGCTGTCCCGCAACAGAAAAATGTCTATTCACAGCCTGAGAGTACTCTGTCATTACTCTCTGTGGCCTCTGAAAGTTGAGAAAGTATTTTAGAATAAGAAAATACCGTCAACATCCTTTTTATTTTTTTCGCTTAATATTAGCTTTGCACATACCAAACTGAACTGAAGAGATTTTCCAGACGCTTTCTTTGTTCTCAGATCCTCGGTTGGAGAGACTTGCCAGAAAAAATTATCAATTGTTGTCACTACAAGAAAAAAAAAGGGAAGTAATGATAGGTTTAGGAACAGTTGTGCATTACCCTTCTTGTATTTTAGCAGACAGCTCTGCTGTGTAGTCTCTGAATGTTAGTGCCCTGTGAAGGACTGTGCCCTTGAATTTTCTTTGAGAGACTTGATTACGATATGTGCCAGTAGAGGACACAGAAGCAAGCATCTCTCTATTTTATACATTGTTTAAAAGCTGTTTCTCAAGAAACAGTATTAGAGTTCTTTCCTTTTGTGCTGGTTAAAATACCCTGTTTTCCAAAATCTGTGCAAATGGATACCCTCTGATGCAGCAGACTCACTATGACACAAAAGTTCAGCATTAAAACAAGGCATGAGAAGAAAAAAATAAGGTTTTTAAGTGAAAATGAGACTTGAAGGGTTTGAAGGTCTGAGAAAAAATTATTTTTCTCTTTTTTTTTTTTTTTTAATTTGGAAAGAAAAAATCTCTTCTGTTTCCTGTGATAGAGTTTACTGAAACAGATTGAATATATGGCAGAGCATCTGTCACTGCTCCTTAATATAAACAGAAAGATGCAGTTAGTCACTTATTGCTAAGCTGCTTTTAATTTCAATAATGTTCATACTTTTTTCACAAACATGTTTGTGTTTTGCTGCAAAAATATTGTGAGCTGTTTTCTAAATTAAAATCAGACATTTTAATACCATATTTAATCATTAGGTATTATGACTTCCTCCTGTATATAAATGGGTGATAAAAAGTAGGATTCATCTCAGTCAAAGTTAGCCCAAGCAAGAGGCTCTCTTTTTCTATCTCTGTGTCTCATTAAAGGATGAGAACAAATGCATTCAGAAAATGTCAGGTGCCTATATTAAATTTCTGTTGTAAGATGGAATTTGATTGTAGAAGGATATTAGATAGCACTACTTATTTCTAACACGAGAAGGCAACTGAAAGTATGGATTTGGTCTATATATCATTGACTATTGATTGTAATTCTCTAGAAGTTCAGTGTCAGGACATTTCATATCAGGAGCAACTTCCATAGTTATTTTATCAAAGTCAGTTTGATAACTATGGCCAGCAGGACTAGGAAAGTGATTGTTCCCTTGTACTCAGCACTGGTGAGGCCGCACCTTGAGTACTGTGTTCAGTTTTGGGCCCCTCACCACAAGAAAGACATTGAGGTGCTGAAGCGTGTCCAGAGAAGGGCAACAAAGCTGGTGAGGGTCTGATGATGAGCAGCTGAGGGAACTGGGGTTGTTTAGCCTGGAGAAAAGGTGGCTGAGGGAGGAAACTCTATCGCTTTCTACAACTATCTGAAAGGAGATTGTAGCCTCTCCAAGTAACAAGAGATAGAGTGAGAGTAAATAGCCTTAAGTTGCAACAGGAGAGGTTTAGATTGGATAGTAGGAAAAATATCTTCACTGAAAGGGTTGTCAAGCATTGGAACAGGCTGCCCATGCAAGTGGTTGAGTCATCATCCCTGAAGGGATTTAAAAGACATGTAGATATGGTGCTTAGGGGCATGGTTTAGTGGTTGGACTTGGCACTGTCAGGTGAACGGTTAGACTCAGTGATCTTTAAGGTCTTTTCCAATCAAAACGATTTTATGATTCTATAATATTTCAGTACAGGACAAGGATGACAGAATAGTTAGGAGAATGAGGACAGATGACCTATGCTAAATCAGGCATTATTAATTTACAGTTGTCTGACATGTCATGACATCTGAAACATTCATTATATGCTAAAACACTCTCCAAATCCAGATTTCTTTTAAACACAATCAAGAATGATATCTAAAAAATTGAGGAGCATTTGGCGAAAGCAGTTCATCAAAATTTAATAACATTTTTTAGTTACAAAATTCTGAAAAACTGTGTACATTCTACACCGGACAGCTTAGGAATTCAAATGACATTACAAGAATAATAATTAGGCTTTGCAATTCTTTTACACATATTTCATGCAGTTGCAAATTTATACTATTAGGCAAACCTGTTCCCTAAGAGCTGATGTGCACAGCCAAACAAAGTATGAGAGTGTTGGCTGCTATCAAGTCATTCATTTTCATCTTAAATTCCACAGTGCTTATTACATTTAATAAGTGGCAAGCAAGGTAATAACAAAATCTAAAGTTTACAAAATTATTTGAGTTAATCCAAACCAGAGGATTAAGTAAAATGTTAGACAGAACTGAACAAATGAAGTGAAGGGGGAAATGATATTCAGAATAAATAAGTGCAAAGCAATTTATACATGAAGAAAATCTTAAGCTGCTTGCTTACCTCTGTCTCAAGAAAGGAACCATTAGTCATTGCAGTAATTCAGAGATATTTGTTTAATTTACAACTGCAGTCAGAAGGTAAACAAAACATTAGGCTGCATAAGAAGTAAGATGATGAATAGCACAAAGTTTCAAAGTTCTTATGTATAAATCAATAGTTTGGCATCATCTGGAACATTGCATGCACTATGGCATGGTGCTGGGAGATAGATTACACACAAGATGCCAGCCTTCATGTGTTATCCCAGCTTTCACCAGGCTTTGCAAGATCAAGAAAGAATCTCTGCACAGCTGAAGAGGATGGGTTGCCAACAATAATAAGACAACTGGGGATGAAAATGAATGCTACCTAAATCTCCTGTTTCCTGTTCCAAGAAGGTCCATGGTTTTTATTGGTTGGTTACCTCAAAAAAACTACATGGAGAAGTGTGGAAAGAATGACCAAGGTCAAGGAAGACGGGTATTTGAAAAGAGTTTTAAAAGAGAGATTTTTTTACAAAGAACATTCATAGAAAGAACTATGATGAATGTATATCAAATAATGAATGCCATACAGAAGATAAATGTCTGCTATTCTGGTTTTATACCAAAATTTGAAAGACAGCACAATGATAATAAAAGAATCAAGGATTTTAAAAAGCAGTAGGAGAGAATACTTCTTCACATGATGTGTAATTAGACTGTGGGATTCATTTCCAACAACTTAAGAATACTAATGAGGAATTTGAGAAAGATTGCTAAACCCTTTGCCTCAAGATGTAAGCTGAACACTTACTATGAGAGATCACTTTAATGGAATGATACCTGATTTGTGAGGATATCTGGTTAGTGTATATTCAGCCTAGTATGAGGCACAGGAAAAGGAAAAAAACAAACACTCAGGTATATAACCCCTAAGGGACAGGAGGTAAGAGACAATACCAAATATCAGGACTCTTAGGTTCCTGAACGATGGCCCATGGAAGGAATCACCCAAAGCCTTGAGGAAGTTCAGATTGAACTTGCCAACTAATAAGAAAGAGGAAACAAGATTATCCTTAGCCTCATGGGAAAAAGCAGATTTATTGTGGGATAGTTGAGGTGCCATGGAATTATATAAAACTTATTATGGGACATTTAAAAGAGGAATGAAAGGTGTTTAAAGGAAGGGATCCAGGTAATTTGGAGAACCAGTGTGGGAAAATGGAGAGAAACAGGGATAAAAGAGCTGCTGAAGTACAAGCAAACTGTCACTATTCTTGTACAGCCAAGCCTGCATCTGACTGCTATCATATCTTCTCAGTAAGCTTTATTCCTGACTGTTTGCTGTGTGAGTGGGGTCTCCAGTGTGTTCGTGTGTGGTGTACTGTCATGATTTTACCCCCAGCTGACAACTGAACACCACGGTAGACCTCATTGGAAAGGGGGAAAGAATCAGAAGAGTGAAAGTGAGAACATTTGTGGGTTCAGATACAAGAGTTTAATCAGTGAAGCAAAAACCGCGTGCACAAGCAAAGCAAAACAAGGAATTCATTCCCCACTCCCCACGGCAGGCAGGGGTTCAGCCATCCCCAGGGCAGCAGGGCTCCGTCACGTGTAATGGTGACTTGGGAAGACAAACGCCATCACTCCGAACTCCACTGCCCCCCTTCCTCTNAGCACAGACCCAAACACAGCCCCACACTGGCTGCTGTGAAGAAAATTAACTCTCTCTCAGTTGAAACCAGGACATGTACAGATGCAGTCTTCAGCAAACTTCAAGCTAGACCTGGTGGCAAGGAGTTGCCTAGGTGGGAACAACTGTAGAAGGGGCAATGGGCCACAGGGGCCTGTTTGTTGGGGGACCAGCAACTGCAGTGACTGGGATCTGGCGGCCAGCCTTGGATGAACAAAGTGACCAGTGTGAACTACTGCGCAAACCTCTGAATATATGTGTGTGTGTGTGTGTGTGTGTGTGTGTGTGTGTGTGTGTGTGTGTGTGTGAGCGGCATTAGCAAAGCCGCATCCTGATGTTGTACATGTTTATCTAAGGGCTGTGTTTTTGTGGGTGTCAATAAGGCACTGCTCTGCGGCTATGTTGAGCTGCGTGGTGTTGTGTTGTTGTGCATGAATCTGCATGTTTGGAGCTCTTTATTACCTGTCAGACCTGCAAGTGTGAGCAGCAGCAGCCACTTCTAATAGACTGGGACAGCAGGAACCCACAGGTCCAGAAGCCCACCGGGTTTGGAAACCTTTAACATTTAGAGTATAATGTGGCAAAGACTTTATCTAGTTCTGCTTATGCTGAAGACCTTGCACTTCTTTTGAAGGCTCTGGTACTGGTAACTGTGCAAGTCAGGCAGAGGACCACATGGCCCTCAGATCTAACATATACCAATTTCTTACTGAAGACTTCCTGTGTGAAAAAAACTCTTAACTACTAAAATTTATATGAACACAAAATATATGGTATTGTGTAAGAAATATTCACACTAAACAGGAAATCATGTTGACTCAGTTTTGCTTTTTGTAATAAATAAAAAGAATGTAAGAACAGTTTGTGCTTAGTATTTGTACCATCCTTACCTATAAACTTCCCAGTTCCATTTCACTGTGACAAGCAGCCTGTAACAAAAGGATTATATTTACTATGGTAAGTACCATGCATAAGGATCATATTTCATGCAAGTTATTTTTCAAATTTAATGTTATGTAGGTAGCAATTTTCATGGTCATAAAATTGAGTTAACTTAAGAGAGACCTATAAAAATTAGACTGTGTATATCAAATACACTGGTGAAATGTCACACCAAAATCCATTGCAGTAGCTTGTGTAACTGTGTACATTCAGAGCATTGTTTTGATTCACTTTGGAATAAATACTGGAGTGTACAAAGAACTACAGCTTTTCTTGAATCAGTGGTAATTTGACAAGAATAAAGGATTAATAAAATTTTAAGATTTTCTTTTTTATAATGTATTACATGTTACTACAATACCCTGTTCCTGTTCACTAAGCCCTTGGGAAAATGATGATTTATTTCTGTGGTTTTTAAGAAGATATGATATACTGATGGACCATCAAACAGCAGAGCGCTGTCAGGTTTGTATTAACAATTTCTTTTATACAGGCAGAGGTAGGTTTTCAGAAAAAGATTTCCACATGCACATAACAACAGGTGAAAAAGTAGTAGCAACATTGGGGAAATCCAATAACATATTTGCACCATTCTTTATCCTGATACCATCAGTACTATCTCCCATGAAATGACAAAACTTTTCAATATGCTTGAATTGCCTGATTTACCTTCTCAGTGAAGAACAATACTCTTTCTACAATATATGAACAGCTATTGGAATAAAAAACCTATGAGACAATAGTGAAGGTAACAGTCAATACTAATAGGTTACAAGCTGGAGGATAGGGCTTTTTGTTTGGTTTGTGTTGTTCTTTTGGGGGCATAGGGGGAACCAGTGTGTCCCAAAACATTTTAGTCCCTATTAGAAATCTGTATACTGGAACGTACAATTTGATACAAGCGATGAATGGCCATTTTTCGCTTCAATCCAGCTGCCAAGTGACCACAGACAGAAATATAGAAGTTATTTTCTCTGAGACCTTCTGCAATCTTCGGCTTCTCTGCTAAGATTGCTTAAATAATACTTTTTGTGATGATCTAAAATGGGCATTTTTGCTTTTGTGTTAAGCTGGGAACAAAACAAAACATCTTAGAAGACAGTCTGCAACTGTAAAATAGCCAGTGCATATTGAGATACAGAAACATTGGTTGCTTTAATATACAGTCTTAGACTTTTATACAGAGAGAGCTCACCCTGTCTAGTTGTCTCTTTCTCTCTTTTTAAACTTATAGCAACCTTAGAACTGTAAAAAAACCTGTCACCAACTGCTATAAAACAGTTCATCATAAACTAAGTTACATTCAAACATACAAATGAGATGTGAAACTCTTTGTAGTCTATTACTCAACTCATCAATTATACCGGTCCTCAGTATCTTCTGCTTTTGAAAGACTAACTGGTAACTGTAAACATCACCATCTTTATCTTTTATCATCCTCAAAGTGAGTGTTGTTTCTTCAGGTAGAACATGTTTAATCTAAAACATTGGAAAACTACATTTTTTTTGTATACTGATAACTGAGACATCAATTTCTTGCCAAGTAGCAAATTTTACTAATTGCCTGTTATCTCTTCCTTCCCCTTTACTTTTCCAGTCATCAACCCTTCAACGTATATGAATGTTTGATAGGAACCAACGCATCTAAATATTTCAGGTGAGTTTACCCAGATTTTTTTTAATGTGATGCTTTCAATATGATTTGGAGGCTTATAAAATCATGAAAAGCACACTTTTGTGATGGGTTACTCTTGACTAAAAGCCAAAAGCCCACCCATCCACTCTCTCACCCCTCCCTCCTCAACAGGACAGAAGAAGAACACAGCATGAGAAAGCTCATGGATGGAGGCATAGACAGGGACATCACTTACCAATTACCATCACAGGCAAAACAGCTCAGCTTGGAGAAAGTGAATTTATTGCCAAGTACA
Organism: Psophia crepitans; assembly: GCA_013399095.1. NCBI lineage: Eukaryota > Metazoa > Chordata > Aves > Gruiformes > Psophiidae > Psophia > Psophia crepitans. The sequence continues at coordinate 70,419 of VWZZ01008243.1, forward strand.
ATAGGCTTGGGTGGAGAGAAATAAAGGTGAATGTGGCCTGAGGTTTACTACCCTTTCTTAACTGTGCTTTCCTAGAGGCGCCAGCACCTTGGCTGAGGTGCTCAGCCATGCCCTGCAGTGGGACGGCTGGAACCGTCTGTGTCCGGCACAGGGCAGACCCAGCCTTTCCTAGCAGAGGCCACCCTGCAGCCCCCCTGCTACCGAATCCTTGACATTTACACTCAGTGCAAACCTGAGGGGCAGACTATAGTCTGGCCTTTCTTGAAATGTGAAAGAATATCCCTAAAATTCTCAATGAGGAGAAACAGAAATGCGTGCTGGTACTACCAGGTACTGACTGACTGCTAGTCAGGGATCCATACCCAAGAAAGGGCAGCCGCTTTCCACCACCTGACTCTCCTTGCATCTAAAAAAATGCTCTCCTGCAAACTACTTAGACTCTCATTTTAGCTACACAAGATAGAAAAACTTCAATACTATATGGTGCGTTCCCTCAACATCTTCAAAGCATTTTCAAGTTGTGTAGTATATAGACATAGTACTTCCATCGGCGATTGATAGCTGTCTCATTCTTATTTCTAGAGTAAATGTAGCAAAAGGGCAGGCATTCAAGAAAGGAGTAAAAAGATGAAAAGTTGGGAGATCTGTTAGCATAACCTATAAGAATCACATGCAATTTGTTTGCAGTTTGCAGTTCTCTGCATATATTTAACGATTTATTTGTGTGAATTTTCTCGTAATGGCAAGAAATTTCAAAGGAAATGGATAGTCTTAACTACCAAATAAGGATCACTGTCATTAAAAGGATTTTATACTGTTAGAGAAAAGAATTTAGTGTTTTGTAGGGAAAGTAAAAATACAGATTTTAGTCTCATGAGCTGCATTTAATGTTTGGGATTTTTTTCAATTAGTAATTACTTTAAATCTTCAAAATGCAAGTTTAATCTGTGGGTACTCATGAGTCTGTCCATATTTTTATTTAGGACTGATTACATTTCTCACTTTCTCCCTACTGTCCCACAGCAAGGACATTTCTTTTGTATCAATTTTATTACTATTTACTCATGTTTTAAATAACCAAAGATGTTTCTTTAGGACTTAGATGTATGGTAAGAAAGGCAATTACATTCCTCAAATCTTCAGGAAAAAAGGTCATAGAATGTACAAATGTACTGAACATTCTGCCTATTGAAAATAGGCTTAAAAATCAGCAAGCACATGAGATTGTAAATGTTAATATTCAGAAATAAATTATTACAATCAGTCCTCATTTATGAATTTTTGCATGCAAGATCAGAAACAGCCATTCTTTAGGATTAAATACGCATCCACAGCAATCATTGCTCTGACAGCTAAATGAGGGTATACACAAAGTACTCTGCTGAAATTCAACATTTCTATAAACAGGAATAGTCCTCAGATTCATGAAAATTTGAAAACATCCTTGACCCCATGTTTCCTCTCTGCTTGTTCACTTGGATCTTCACACTCTTTGGGATATGCTGAAAAGACTTGCCCTATTCATTCAAATTTCAAAATGGATGAAACTTTTATAAAACAAAACAAAAACTTTATTTCAGGCCTCAAAGTAGTCTCTATAGATCCATGAAATTTTTAAGTTAAAAGCTGGACTACTAGTCTAGACTAGAAATTATTATCTTATTAGAAAATAATGATGAGTGCTGGAGAAATAAAAACAAAACAGTTGCTTTCTTTTATCCCATTTTCCCTAGAGGCAGTCTAGAATTTCCCATTCCAAACCACTTCAAATTAAAGCACCAGGAAGAAGGAAAACCTCTTTGGTGTCTTTAATATGCCTTCCTATTCCCTCCTTCCAATCCAGCTCTTTTTCTGCCATCTTGCAGCTGACTTCCAACTGTCACTAAATCAGTCTTATCATCATTTTACATTTCCCACTTCCATAGTTTCAGTGCCAACAGTTAAACTTTTCTTTCAACTCAGAAACAGCTTAAGTCCTCATAAGCATTTCAAAATGCAGTTAACCTTAATTTACTTTGATAGCCTTTGACAGAAGGGAAGTGTTCTTGAAAAACAGTACATTAAGTGGTGTCTGCAAATAAACACAGTTGAAAAATCTTCAAGGATACGGAGTCCAATAATTTCACACAGCACAGAGTCATACCATTCAAACTTACCAGCTCAGGCAAAGAGTGAATCCAAGTTAAAAAATCATAGAACCAGAGAATCAGTGAATCATTTTCATTGGGAAAGACCTTTAAGGTCATCGAGTCCAACCATCAACCTAGCACTGCCAAGTCCACCATTAACCTATGTCCCTAAGCATCACATCTATACATCTTTTAAATCCCTCCAGGGATGTTGACTCAACCACTCCCCTGGACAGCCTGATCCAATGCTTGACAACTCTTTTGGTGACAAAGGTTTTCCTAATATCCAGTCTAAACTGCCACTGGTGCAATTTGAGGACTTTTTCTCTCATCCTATTGCTCTTTACACAGGAGAAAAGACTGACACCCACTATGCCAGAAGCAATGTAATTGAATCAATGTTAAACGTGCCAAATATGATTTCACTGTATGGAGGTATCCAGACAGGTTTGATATCCACCAGAAATATAATTGAATACCCTAGAAGTCTACAAAGAACAGTGATTATAGGCTAGCTAGATTTCCAAAGTGCCAAGGACACTGCAGTCAGGCACAGAAGACATCTAGTAACATCGCTGCCATCAACTTACCAGCAACCTATTGGTTACTCTAAAAACAGTGACTTCATACTGAAATAGGTTCACAGCTGATGAAAGGACAGATTTTTCTTTTATAAAGGACAGCAGGGACATAAAGTGTAGTTACTTGCTCAACTGCTGTATCTAACAGTCTTGCCAAGATATTTTGCGTGGAATAATAGAAAATATGAAATTATGATATGGCAACCACAACATCAAGAGAAACATTATAACATGCTTTTATTTTTACCTCAAATAAATTTATTCTTTGGAAACCGTATCACTGACAGAATTGTAGGACTGGAAATATCCTCTTGCATCATCAGATGGTGTTTCCTATGATTGTCATTAGCTTTTCCAGTTCCATCCAGAAACACATTTAATTTTCTACCACTATTGTCATTTGGAAGGATGATGCTGGTTGGTTTATAACCTAGGATTTTCTTCTAACTTTTATTTTAAGTTTACTCATGGCCATTGCACATTTCCTGTTTATCTTTAATCTTTTAAAAACACCTGATTTGTTATGTTCAAGGATAACCATTATCTTCTCTATCACCATATTGCATGTATAATTATTATACTTCAGTTTCATCATATTGAATCTCAGAGATGCCCTTTGACTAATCAAAATGAGAAGATCTTTTTCTTCCTCTGTCATTTTAATCTACTGTGCCCAAGTTTGTTTTGGATTTTCCTATTTATTCCTGAGAACATGACCTTGAACTTTGTTTTATTATTATATTACCTCCAATTTCTGTTTCTTAAATCTTCAAAGTAACCCACTTTTCCTATATAACATTTTGTTCATCTCCTGTGTTGAAATGCCTTTATATCAGCACCAGATTTCACTGTCTCATTACAACTTCTGTCAAGGTCATCTAGCAACGCTGTTCAAAGGTCAAGATTCAGATATTCACTGAGTTTAACAACTGCATGTTGTTGAGGAGGTTTTGAGGCCTCAGCACTTTGTCTAAATCATAACAGAACTAAAAAAACTCCTAAGATTCAACTTGTTTTCTTTTTTAAAAATCATAATTGCTTCATAATAAAAAGTTAATAACATGTTTCATAAACTTGAAACAACTCATGTTCAAAATCCAACCCTAATATTCAGTACAGCTCCAGTACTATGAGTGTAACTTGTCAGAAGTGCCATATGTGGTTGAAACAATTCCCTTAGTTTATCCTCTCAATCACATTTACTAATTTACAGTCTGAAAGGATCAGGGCTGTTGATAATTCTAATTTGTAACTACTTGGGCCCTTCATCACTAAGGTATTGAAAAATATGCTAAATGTAACTATGAGTGTAGTTATCAAGGGCTTCTCTAGGAATGGTGGAAAGTCTGGTATCTCACTACATTTTCAAAGATTTGAGTCTGAGGTTCCCTCTGGAACCACGCTGAGAGCTGCCCTCAGTTAAAACAGCTATAAATACATTTCAGCCACATTGTCTTGAGAGTCGAAACTACTAGATACAGGATTAATTATCTTCATTTTATTCCACACATTGGCTATAGAACATGGCATTCCTTTATCCTGCTAGCCCAGTTACTATTTTTGACTTACATACTCTGCTGAATCAGGACTGTTGGCTCAATGGTCTATTAGGATCTATTTTACTCTTCTGGTGTCCTGCACAAAAAAATAATCAGTACTGGAATTCTCCAGTCAGCACAAGGGCTTGAACAAATACCAAAACATGTTTAATACTGTGGGAATGTATTATACAGTATATATTACAAACTGATCCAAAGCTTTACTTTTTCTCTCAGCAAATACTCTATAAAGCAAGCTGCACTCAGAACCCTGAGGCAGTTCAATTTTATGGCCATAAAATTGTTTTGTTATTTTATTTCTTTACTCAAATTGAGGAAGAATTTCTGATTGATGATGTTTTCTGATGTTCAATTAATTATATACAAAGATAAAGAGACAAGTTTTTTAGCTAGAGAATGGTAATATGTCAAAAATTTAGCAATAAAGCAGTAAAAGCAACAGAAAATCTGTAATATAAAATCTATTGTGACCTTTTTCACCATATTGTGTTTATAGAAGAGATTAAAACTTGGGGGCAAATGACTAGTTTATCTAGCACAGGCAAGCATGAATCTCAGTAACCTTCTGTGTGAAATCCCTTCCCTTCCCTTCCCCTCCCAACGAATTCTGATTTACAGAACAAAGTATGATTAAACAATGAGACCAGAGTTGTGTTTCCAGATGCTGTAGTCTGATCCATCCCTGGACGTGGAGGCATCTAATAATTCTGCATTATGAAAGGAAGGAATTTCCAGTCTTCATGAAAGCAGTGGCAAGACTGTCCAAGTAAACAGCTTCTGGGAATTAATGTACAATTCCAAATGTAGCTATCATTCAGTGTGGTGACTCAGTGACTGCATTTATAATACTATATGGTTTCATTTACCAAGACCAGCTGGCATGAAACTGCCAATATCTCTCTGTGTAACTCTCTTTTTCTCCAGAACAGGCTGGGTGCATGAAAACTGCTTAATGAAAATGGTTCCTAGAATGCTCGTATTTCTGAGGAACTGTTAAGAAGACATTTGAGATTGTCCATTTTAACAGTTTATTAATATCAACAATCACACTGAAGTGCAATTGAACATTTCAATGTACTGTTTCGCAGACACAGATTTAGAATCCAAATATATACTTTAGGTCAGTTAAGGTTAGTGACCAATACTAGAGAAAGTCACAGAGGAGGTGAAGAAACAAATAGAACAAATAGGGGGGATTTTTCTGTAGATTTACTCCCACTCAGTAGGGAAGTGTTGCTTGAAGAGCTAAAAGACAATTCGGGAGTCATCTTCAAAATCTGTTATCATTCTTGATGAAAATTTCAAGAAAATTATTCCAAATAAATTTGTCAAGTTAGTAAGAGACACTGCATGTGCAGAAAATCAAAGGGAGAAAAAAATGTCATGAGGAACTAACATTTTCTTAAAGAAATTACATTTAAGGCACTCTTGTAAACTATGACAGCTAAAAGGTAGCAACTGACCTACTTGGATAAATCTGGTGAACTTCATTGATTCAAAAGCAACGGGAAAGCATGCAGAGTGAATGGAAAACCAGACCAACCAAGCTCTTTGAAACTAATCGGAAGCTGATTTGACAGACATGAAATGAGATCCACATAGAAAGAGACATCAAAAGTAACAAGAATCAACTTCACGGTAATAACAATAAAAATAAAAATAATGCAGTAATTGGTCACTACTCAGTAAGAGGGAACACTCAATAACAAGCAGGTGACCTAAGTATAATTTAGTAAACCTTTGCCCAATTGAAAAGTTCAACTTCAATTACTACAAACAACAAATGTTGAGATCTTCAGGCAGAAAATGAAAATAGCAACTAGGAACATATTTAGTTTCCTTAGATTGACTGAGTCTGATGAATTTCATGATAGGGTAATGAAAAGATAGCTGAAGATATCTCTGAAATGACAGTGGTTATTCTTGAATAGAATAGAATAGAATAGAATCATTAAGGTTGGAAGTGACCTCAAGGATCATCTAGTCCAACCATCCCCCCCCCACCTATTACCCACTAAACCCCGACCCTAAGTACCACATCTAACCTTTCCTTAAACACCCTCAGGGATGGTGACTCCACCAACTCCCTGGGCAACCCGTTCCAATGCCCGACCACCCTTTCCGAGAATAATTTTCTCCTCATCTCCAACCTGAACCTTCCCTGGCGCAACTTGCAGCCATTTCCCCTTGTCCTGTCACTAGTTATCTGCGAGAAGAGAATTTGTGGAATTGAAGAATTTGAGAATTGGAGAATTTGAGAATTTGTGGAAGATGGTAGATGGACCAAAAGACCAGAAAAAGGAAAAATGCAGTGCTGAATTTCAGCAAACAGAAGGAGAATACATCTAAGATTACAGATCCTACCTTCAGAAGAACTTCAAAACAAATAATCAAATGGTTAGTTTATAAATATGGAGAAGATAACAAGCAACTGATGTATGTCAGATTAAATCATGTTAAGAAAAGTACATTTCTTTCTACAACTGATAATAGATTTTCTGGGTAGAAAGGAAGTGGTATGATATGCATCTTGACTGAGGATGGTTTTTGACAGTGATTAATATGACAGCATTGTAATTAAGCTAGGGGAAAAAAGTCCTGGAACAAGTATAAGATTCTCCACAGACAAGATGCACTAATATAGGTGCGAGGGAACATTTATGTACAATTTATATAAAAGATATAATGTTGTTTAGCCTCAGAAAAGGGAGGAAACATAGTATTGTTCAAGTAAAAAGTATGTTACAGATGAAGAAAACATCTTTTCCCTTTTTCCCTGTTGGATATGAGAAGGAGAAAAATTGCAGCAAAAAAAGATTCAGGGAAACTCTTGGGAAAAAGTGTCAGTGCTTTGAAGTAGAAAGCCAGACCCATGGGCACCAGGAGAGAAAGGCAGAGCAGGTAGGGCCATCGCTGCCATCGAAGTGCTTTACAAACAGAGAGGTAAAGGTCTGTCAGGAGTGGAATACGTACAGTTGATACTGCTTTGAGTGAGGTGCTAGACAATATTAAATCTAACACCATACGATTTTCCTATTATAACTCCCTCACCAGTGTCCGTTGTTCGCACAGTACAAGCCTTCATGTTCTTTGGTGGGTATGGTAGGTTCAGTTTTGAACATCTCTCTTGAGAAAAACAGATATAGCAGACTCAACAATATGATTGAATGATTTGGAAGCTGATACAGACTTGCTGCCTCCTTTATGCTTAACCTTAGTACTGCCTGGTATGAAGTTGCAAATTCTGAGGTGTATGTGTGTTTGCAGGGAATATCCCACTGCAACAGCCAGAAACCATTAAAAGTAAACCAGAACTTCTTTGTGAAGCAGAAAGCCTCATTTCAGGCCTTGGAACTCCCTTGTTTACTTTACCTTATTTGTAAAATGCAGGTGGTTATATTTTTTTTTATTTTATTTCTTGAGCATTTGTGTTGAGCATAATGACCTTATTTCAGCAAAGTAGCATGACAAAAGGATTTGATTTGTAGACATACCTTAAGCAAAAATCCTGAAGTAGAAAAGCTGCCAAAAATAGCAAGAAATTCTATATTTCTGCCTCTTTTTCATCACTACTAGTTTTGTCCGGTTTTGTGAAAAATGAGAAACCAATAAAAATGGTAACATTTTCAACCAGCTAAAAAGAATTTTAATTCTATTAAGCTTTGGAAACTTAGAATAATTTCTGGATACATTTAAGCATTTATAAAAAGACAAACCAACTTGACATTTGACTTTACGAATCATGCTAAAATCAATAAAAGTGCCTTGAGCGATAGACGATCAGAAAATAAAAAATATTAAATGCAATTCTCTAAATTGCAGGTGGTGGTCTATCTTGACTGATGTTGAGATTACACAGTCAGATGGGCTTGGAAACCTAGAGGATCCCTCCTGCATTGCCTGGACCTCCTGCGGCTTCCTTCTAGTCTGACTCAGTCAGTAAGTCTTTCCAGTAACCAGGCTGAGTGTGCATACCTGCTAAGTACTTTATGCTATCTATAACATATATGCCTATATACATATATACAGGTCTGGCCACAGATTACAGACAAACACATAGAGGAGTTCACATGAACACCAGCTGCACCAATGGCTTCATCCTCCTTCCCTCTCTGAGCAGGATGGAGTTCTGATGGTGCGAAAATACATATATACATATGTACAAGATGGGTCCATCCACTTGCTGGGCTCAGCCACTGTCTGTCCAGTAGGCGCCCCTTGATCCCAGTCTCCCCAGTTGTTGACATCTGGACATGTAAGCCCCCAAGGACTCAGCCCCAATCCAGTGTCCAGTACATACGCCCTCACTCTCACACACATGCATGCACACACATGCCTGCATACACACACAAACATACTCCCTGGTCCCACAGCCAATCTGCCTGTGCTCTTGCCCTTAGAGACACAGAGGCACTTTCACACCCAGGGGTGGGCCTTAGGGTCCCACTCATCTCCTGGCTCCCAGGCAACTTCACCTATTCGCTGGCGAGTCCAGCTCGATTTTCACTAGCAATCACACACTCACTCACACATCTGCACTTGTTCCCATATACACACAGACTAAAGACCACCCCAACAGTAAAGAGTTGGAGTTTAATAAGGAGACAGGACAAACTGAGGTGACCAGGCACAGGGTATGGACAGACAACTGTATTGATCAACAAACCATTTATATGACAATGGACACATTTATTTCCTTATCCCTCAATTTCCCACACTTGTTCTTACCCCCATTAACAAAATCCCTCCCTTTTTCTGCCTCTGGTTCCTTCCCTAAAAATCCTGTAATAAACCCTATGCAGCCCAAAAATGTTCTTTCCCTGCATCACGTAACGTATCCCACACCCCTAGGCAGTGACCTCGCTTAATCTGAAAGATGATCCAGAGAGCTGCTCCTGATGGGTCATTCTGACAAGTCTCAGGCTTGGACAACAGAGCTGAGGCTGTGCTGGAGGGTACCGGGCAAGGTGGTGGACACTCTTCTAGAGCCTTTGAGTTGGGCTTGTACCTGTCATTGTGCCCCTGTGCTTCTCTGTTCTTGTTGAGATGGTGGCTTGTTTGTGGCTGGTGGTCTGGAAGCATCTGGGACAGGTTCCTGAGTTTCCATTGTTTCTCTGTTCTTTCTTTCTGTGTGCAGATGAGCTTAACAAGTACTACATAATATCAAGTTATTCATTGATTTGAAATTATGTAAGGATCAGAATACAACTACTAGAGAAGGAAGTATTTGTGAATATATTTTAGTGTAGTCCTCTGCTTTTATGAAAGGTAACAATATTAATCTTTTCCTAAACTACTCTGATAGATTTTCAAGTGAGTGGCTCCATAAATACAGAAGTATGTATGGACTTAATAGATGCTGCACTTCCATATAAAAAATGGATTTAATTTTTTATTGAGGATAAGAAGACTTACGAAAAAATGGTAGCATTAAATAGGCATTTCAAAACTGTTTTCACTCTCCTAATCTCCATTCCACTTTAAAGAGTTTTCAGAAATAATCTGAAGTTCATTAAAAACACACATCAGTCTCCCTTTCCTCTTTGCTAGCAGCAATATTCCCAAGGAAATATGATGCCAATAGCTCCTTGCCCCTACTAACACACTTGCTAACTCTGCCAAGAGTTCCTGAAGTGCAGAGCATGAGTTATTTTTAATCTAATATCTTTCATTTATGCTGGATTTCATAGCAGCAAATTCACCTTGGTTCATCTGAGGAAAGCATACCTTGTTTAGCATCTGCTCCTTATCATCTACACTTCTAAATCAAGATTGTCCCTGTGATATCTAAGAGAATCACAAATGTATTAAACTAACAGAAGGAGATCTCTTTATCTTTCCTTCCTCGCCTTCTGCATTTCTCTTGTAAGGGTTATTTTTTTAAAAAAAAAAAAAGGAAAAGTTCTGCTTTGGTATATTACTTGGTACATTAACTCAAGAGATTTTGCTGTTGTTGCTTGGAGACAGTTGAAACGAAGGGGGGATTTCACATTGTGCAAGCAGGTTTAGATATGTTATCTCTCATTCTGCCTACCTTTCCATGTCACCTGATCCAAATGCCAAGCCAAAATCCTCAGGCATACAAGAAACTTGTCCCATTTGCTATGCTTTCTTTTCCGCACACTAAGGTACACCTCGCATTTTTCTTTTTTTCCTTTCACTGAAGAGAGAGGAAATATCAGTACCAAATTCACTGTGAAAGAAACTAATTGAAACTGTTGCCATTACAGTGATCACAGTCCAGGTCATTTATGTATGGATAAATTGAAATGTTTATAGACACATTCATAGACAATACAAATGCTGTGTACAGCGACATTAAATAAGACGTTATTCATAATTACAATTTTATGTTTTCTTCAATACCTGCAACTGATGTTCCTCTTGAGCTTCATTCACTACACAATTATTCAACTCTTCCATATGAACAACAAATACATTACATAAAGAAGATACTGGTTAATGTGTAACATTTATTGCACGGAGAAATCCTTTTTTAGTGCACATAAGTATCTCTGTTCTATGCTTACTGGAAAAAATTACATGGTTTAGCAAAGCTGGTTTTGATCTCAATGTGAAAAGAATTTCAGCAGCTCCATTCCCTTAATCGGATTTGCTGTGCATTGTAAACCAAGCAGTACCTTTCACTCAGCTGCAAAAAATAAGATTTAAAAATAGTGCAGCAGCAGATATTTACAATATGTATTGAAAGTCACTAACAGACCTGTGTATCTTTTTTCTTCCTTGCATAAAGGCTAATCAATGCATTCATGTCTTCTATTTGTAGAGCATAAGGGTTGGGTGTTGCAAAGTAACAAACATCCAAAGACATACCTGTGTGATTCTAAACATGTTCTTACTCCCAGCTGGATGTGAATTACCATTTAAACTGAGTTATGTGTTTAAGTGCTTTGCTGGACAAATGTGAAAGTCTTGAGTCTTCATGAGATCAAGCCCTAGGAAAGAAGTAGTAACATCTTCCAATTCCCTTTTCAACTAAAGAAAAGTGTAACATCATACAAACTTCAACATCATACAGAATGTAATGACATACCAAAGACAGATGTTGTATTTGAAGAACTTTGTGTATACATAAAAATGTATGTCTATACCTACTGTTGAAGTACGTGCCTTTTTAAATGGTTATTCTAGCATGATATGTTATAGTAGCTAGGCTGTGAGAGTGCTGGGATACTTTAGAAAAAAAACCACAATTGTATGGGCACATCTGTCACCACTGTGACCAAAATGTTTACTTTAGCAAATAGTACTCTATTAAATTTCAAAGTGAAATCTTTGAATTTGAAATTTTAGAAGAAACCTGGCCTGTTTTTTGCAAGCTTTTTTGGTTTAAACATAAAAAGCTGACGATGGCTTTGAAGTCCTGAATTAGATGCATGAACTCTTTTTGTACTTGCTCTAGATTTAGGCAACACAGAGGACACATTTGTTAGTTATTATTACTTATTCAAATGATAGTCAGTTCCTTTCACCTTTGACTGATTCTATTTTAGCTAGACTAAAATCATTCCTCTCCCTTTGCAAAGTCCACAGTCCTTCACCTACAGTCCCTGAGAGTTTTTACACATTTGCATGCAAATATTCTCAGCATGTCATTGCAAGGTATATTTGTTTTCTCAAATTGTGCTTAAGCTACAAGATAGCTCTTGGTGCTGTTTTTCCTTGAGATTTTTCCAGTCATATTTTTTGTATTAGAAAGAGTAAGGTAAATTCCTATTTGCAGGATAGGTATTTGTTTTAATGAGTATTAACTTGGGTAAATGAGTGCCTGCACAATTGAGTAATACAGAGGCTGGTTATAATTAAGCATAACAATAAGTTTTGTCTCCTGTTTACAAATAAAAGTCATTAGTTCAATGTTTAGTTTCTTGAAGCGTCTTCTCAAGATCAAATAATTATGTTGCTGCTTCTACTATGGGTATCTCAAGATTCAGTTAATTTATATTTACAACCTAAAATAGTATTTTAGAACAGTCAGTTTTATGCAGAGAACAAAGTGATTCCTTCTAATGAGGAAGTGGCTCCTTTCAATAAAGAAGAAACTTCAAGCTGGATTCTGCCTCGGGTTATATGTAATCTCCTGCTAATTCCATCGTATTTAAGTGTTCATGGATATGACTACAGTGTGCATAAGTGCTACCTGTAAGAATCTGCACAAGCTTCTGTAGGAGGCAAGAAAGGTTACGGCATTAGCAAAAGACTTCTGGCACTTCTGTTAAACTCCTGGTTTCATCACAGCCTTAAAAGTTGAACTGCTACAAGTTATTAGAGACTAAGACAAAACAAGGATCTTAGCTCCCAAAACAAGACTGTTCAGACTAAATAACCTTCTGTGGTCCAGAGTATTTCAGGTGAGCACCACCACAAATCAGATTTCATAACCTAGTGAGCAACACCCAACAGTCCCTGAAACATCTGTAGGCCTTCACTGTGCATATACCTGGAAACATTTTAACCTGTGTTCATGTCCCATTCAAATTTAACTGAGACTAAGAAAATCAGCAGAGCAATATGTAAACCCACTGACCTGGTCAGTATCAGCAGAGCAACACTAACTCCCTCAAGAATAACCACAGTTTTCAAAAAATGTAACTGAAGCAAGTCAGGAGAAAGAAAAAGGGTAGTAGTGGAGGTGTGAGAACTCAAGTGAGGTCCTACTTCCATACTATTTTAATTTCTCACCAAACCATGCTCCTGTATATTTATGTAATAACAGCACAGCAGGAGATGTATAGGATCAATTTACCCAGATCACTGGGTACACTCCCCTAAAATGTGCATTTGAATCCTCTCAGGCTGGGGAGAATACTGGAACTGGCTTTTCTAGTTCCCAAAGTATAAATTCTTCCTGTTATTGATTAGTTAACTTTTTACTTTTTAAAAGAAGCGTGTCTTTTTAAGATGATGTATTAAAAAAAGATTTTGGAATTTATTTTACAGTTAAGGTTTAGGGTGTATTAGGTAACCCTAATCCAGGAATCATAGCATTCTGAAGTAGAGACATTTCAGATTATGATTATTCAGCACATAAGTTTTTAGAACACTTTTTGAGGTATTTAAGGATTCCAGTATTCAAAGAACCAGTTTTCAGACATCAGGGTCTTTTACTGGATCCTATACTTATATTAAATATTAATATTGATTAAATGACTATGTGATGTTCACACATTACAACATGAGATCTTCCCTATAATCTTTATTCTATAAAACCCCCTTCTTTTCCTTTGCCCTGAATTGAAATTTATGCCATATTTATAACTTGGATTGCACAAAGCTTAGGCTTTGGTGATTGATGCAAGATGGAATGAGAAAAATTATTTGATTATGTTAAAGACGGAACAGCTTCACTTTTTCTCTTATCAAAGTGAACAAAAATGAAATATTTTCTATGACCTGAATATAAACATCTTGTCCAACCCAAAATGAAACAATTTTTTGTCATTAGAATGAAATTTTTTATCTTAAAGACAACCTTTAAATATCTAATAATGATTGATTGCTCAAAATAAGACCTGAAGAGAGTAGGGGTTGAAGAGGATGCAAAATATTTGCTAAACTCAAAGTGAATGTGTAAATAGCTCTACTTGCCTCAAGACTTTATCTTTTGAAAGCTGGAGAGGGACTTTTTACAAGGGTATGTAGTGATAGGACAAGGGGTAGTGGTTTTAAACTGAAGGAGGGGAGATTTAGATTAGCTATGAGAAAGACAGTCTTCATTGTGAGGGTGGGAGGCACTGGAACAGGTTGCCCAGAGAAGCCGTGGATGCACCATCCCTGGAAGTGTTCAAGGCCAGACTGGATGGGCTTTGGGCAACCTGGTCTAGTGGAGGGTGTTCCTGCCCATGGCAGAGGGGTTGGAACTAGGTGATCTTTAAGGCTCCTTCCAACCCAAACCATTCTATGATTCTTTTACAAAAAAAAAAAAAAAACAAAACA
>VWZZ01008243.1:84715-113899 GCA_013399095.1 Psophia crepitans
CAGCAAAAAAACCCTACAATCACAATCCACTGAATGAAGAAAGGCAGGCTGAGCTGATCAGCAGGTGGAGCTAGTACTTACACAACTCAGTACTTGTGGTTGAACCATAAGACTCAACAAAGACGACAATGAGCTTACAGATACAAGAATAATTCTCTTTGTTTCAGAAAGTCAGTAAAATCAATTTACATCAGCCAAGGCTGCTTATATGTGTAGTCGAGTAATATTTTTATTAAAAAACAAAACAACGAATACCCCAGAATTCAGTAGTCAATGCAGTATGGAGCAGTGCTTATTTACATTTTCTTTCCCTTCCACTCTCTGGTGTTAAGGATCGTTCCCCATGGCTCAGGAACCTACTTGGAACTCCAGGGCCAGATGATTGCAATTTTGTTTAATGCATATGTCTAGAGTATGAAAGCCGGAGTCTTGGAACCTCTGTTGTTAGTGGTAAACTTGAATCCAAGTCTCTCTCTTCCCAAGCATACTCTACTTGCATATTACACTAACGATGGCCACTGTCCCTTCACAGAATCACAGAATATTAGATGTTGGGAGGGACCTCAAAAGATCATCTAGTCCAACCCCCCTGCCAAGGCAGGACCACCTTGAGTATATCACACAGGAACGTGGCCAGTCGGGTTTTGAATGTCTCCAGAGAAGGAGACTCCACAACCGCTCTGGGCAGCCTGTTCCAGTGCTCTGCCACTCTCACAGTAAAAAAAAGTTTTTTCTTACATTAACATGGAACCTACTTCCATGATCTTGACGACCTTCAACAGAAAACAACTGACATATGTCTATACTAATATTTTTTACTCATTTGGAGTTACTAAGAAGGAGTTTCTATGTAATAAACTTTATTTCATGTCATCATTTATGTCAGTATTGAATGTCTGTTTTGTACACACTGGAAGATCCCCCAAATCTATCAACATCATGCAATTATTTTCTCATGAGTAGCCAGTATAAATCCTGATGACTTCAAGTTAATTCTTAATGATTGAATTATGAACAGTTTTTTAAATTAATTTTTAAGAAGATTGCCATAAAGTAAAATAAAATTTGTTTAACCCTTTCCTAACTGTCAAAACCCATAACAATACCTAGCTTCACTCTCATATATTAATGGAAGTTATTTTTAGTGCCTAAGATAGAATCATTAAGGTTGGAAGAGACCTCAAGGATCATCTAGTCCAACCATCCCCCCCACCTATTACCCACTAAACCACGTCCCTAAGTACCACATCTAACCTTTCCTTAAACCCCCTCAGGGATGGTGACTCCACCACCTCCCTGGGCAACCTGTTCAAATGCCCGACCACCCTTTCAGAGAACAATTTTCTCCTCATCTCCAACCTGAACCTTCCCTGGCGCAGCTTGCAGCCATTTCCCCTTGTCCTGTCACTAGTTATCTGTGAGAAGAGGCCGACCCCCAGCTCGCCACAACTTCCTTTCAGGTAGTTGTAGAGGGCAATAAGGTCTGCCCTGAGCCTCCTCTTCTCCAGACTAAACAAGCCCCGTTCCTTCAGCCGCTCCTCATAAGACCTGTTCTGATAAGAACATCCATAAGATGTTCTAATGATTACTGTAATCATCATAAAAATGAACAAAGCTGCAAAGTTAGATCTAATTCAAAGCCCATTGAAAACCCTGAATGAATTTCATTCTCTTCATTGATAATTGGATCAGACCTCCTGATATGAGGAATAATCATAAATAATCAGTAAGAGAACAAAAATAAACCTGCATCTTATGAATACAGGGTGAAAGCTACCATGTATAATGTGAAAATGTAGGTGGGGAAAAAAAAAAACACAAATGGGAAATCCTGAACCACATGCTCAATCAGATCATTTCAAATATATGCTTGCTGGTGACCTTCCACTAGGTGATAAGCATAATTGGAAAATGTAATGCATTATACATTTCAGTGTATAGTCCAAATTTCCCCTTTGTCCATCAATCATTGGTTCATACGGGAAAGGAGCAACGTGTCGTCGTTAATGTGCTAGTGTGTGATGCCATAGGTACTTAAAATCTGTGAATTTTACCTTAAAATAGATACTCATGCTTCAAACAATGTCTTCTGGAATTTGTAAATCTATTATTTCCCCTCTTCACTCTAAATGTGTACAATACTCAGTGGAGATTTTAATTGTGCTTCTGTCCTGATAAAGACAAAACCTTTTCCATTACCTCAAACTCTTCCCTTAGGACTCAGAAACTGTCAGATTCATGTTTTTGTCTAGACTTCATCGTCATCTAGAGACAGCTTTATCCATGCTGGTAAGGTAATTTTTCCCATAACCAGTGTTATCCCTCCCTACTGCTACATTTTTATGTAAGATATGTAAGCATATTTTAGTATACAGTTCTCATTCAGTCATTATTTCTTTTTTTCCCCTGAGATTTCTACATCTTTCATTGAATAGAGACTTACTAGTTCCTGTCAAATTAATCTGACTTTAGTCATCTAGTTAGTCATCTAGCTTTATGACCTAGGTTTATTGACCTTTACTTATTAGATAATTATACCTTTTATCATAATTTTGGATGTTCTGTACTGCTCTTTAAATAGATATTGCCACTTAGATAACCTGCATAAAACGGAGTGAAAAAGTCAGTCTAAAAGAGAGGATTAGAAAAAAGAGATATGTCACAAAAGGCAAATTCTACCATGTTTGCACTAACTCTTTCAAATTAGTACTTGGTTACAAAAGTCCACTGTTTGCTAATTTATAGCTGAACTGAAAGACTAATGTACAATAGGCAACATCAAAACCCAGAAGGAGTTATTCCTGTCTCAGAGGCTATTTATAGTTTCAGACAGATTCCAGGTATGCATAGTGAAAACCTTTACATAGGATTACCTAGGTATGCTGCTATTTCATTACATTTTTAATTTTTTTTTTATCCTGAATGATGTCAGCATTCAAAATTGTTCAACAAGGCCAATGATTATGTTATCAACTATAAATATTGGGAAGTAGTCATGCCACCTGAAGGGAGAAGGATGTATATCACACTGCAATTTTTTACTGAAACATATTCTGAGAGTGTCTTAAAGATCTGTATCCCTCATCATTATACTGTAAGATGAGAAACACTTGGCTTGTATTTAGATATAAACCCTGAGTTATTTGTGAGGATTAATGATTTAAATAGTCATCCATTAAACATCTTATGATAGTAACTACTCATCTTGAAATCTACGTATTTCTCTGTGTTTACTGATAATTGTGGAAGTGATCTAGTTACCTACTTAGATAAACTATGTATCCCTAAGGCTATTTTGTAAATAAAATAAAACAAAACTTTTGTGCACATGTGTATATGTATATATAAAAAGTAGATTCTGGAAGTAGGTGTTAAGGAGCAAATCATACCGAACAAAAGAGACAGACTGCAGTCATATACCATGACTCTGTGGCTGTGTACAACTATGTACAAAATAATTTTAAGTAACTGTAGAGACAGACTAATAAAACTATTACCTCGGCTACATTTCAACAGAAAGTGTAAATGCAAAACATCTATTGATTTTAGTAGCATATTTTAACAGTCTGCTCAGTACAAAGTATTTTAGTCCCAGAAGATACTGTCTAGGATACTCAAGATTTAATTTAGACATGTTGTGGAGGTGTTTGAAAAGGCTTATTTTTTTTTGCCTGCTTATATAAGAAGAATCTGTTGGCAAGGTGAGCAATCTATTTTGGCAGTATCTATAGAAATTAAGGTCTGCAGTTCAGTAAAGACTTACCCATGAATGTCCCTTATGTAAGTGATCCCACCAATTTCAGCGGAAGTGTACATATACACAGTTTGACTATAGTGTAAGATCTTCTCAGAATCATGAATCTTAACATGACAGCTATTTTGAACAATCTGTGCTAATGGAGGAAATATTATGATGTTATTGTATTTTAATAGTTCCTTGTTGTTCATGTAGACTTTCATTAATCCACCACCTAAGGTTTCTTGAATTCTGTGTGTGAGCTTTCAGAAGTGCCAGGGTCACTTTATGTACCTCATGCATGGGCCTGACCTTGCAAGGTACCAAATGTCTTCTGCTACCCAGAAAAACTACCAGCACCTGATTGCATGATGAACCTTGCAAAAAAAAGATCTAAAAGAAGACAGTGTCAGTCAGCAGAGAGCTCAAAAAATGAGTCTTGCAATCCGTGGTATAACGTTTATGTCGGTAACAGTGAGTACTGGGGAGAGGGAAGCCTTTGGGAAGAGCATAGTGCTGCAAGGGTGCAAATCACATAATTATTTGTCTTGGCAGTTTGCTTGTTTTCTTTTCATGTATCACATTTCTAATTTTTAATAAAAAATAAAAGCTCCATCATTAATTTACAGTGATTTAATTGACACAAAGGCATAAGTAATCACGTCACAGAAATTAATATCTATGTAAAACTATGAGAGTTTCAAGTGCGCCAATATCCTTCTTTCATGTACAGTACAGTGAAAAGGATCATACTTCAAGAAGTTGCCAGTACCTTCGTTGTACAATAAAATGTATGTTAATTTATCGTAAGAGACTGACTCAGCATGCAAAAACTCAAATTCAGCATTATGTAGAAGGCTGAAGTCTGTTATTGCTTTAAAACTGCTTATTGGGATGTACATATAAGTGAACATATGAATGTGTGTATGTAGATCTTATTTAACCGCATAGAAATTAAATAGAGTTGGAGATCGAGAAGTTGGCTTAGAAGCACTACACTGGAGACATTGTATCCCTACTACTGCTTTCTGCATGTTCATATCAACACATTATTTTCAGTTTTAAAAAGAAACAGCACCACCTTGTATCCTGAAATAAAGCTACAACTATTCAGTATCTTAGTACCTACACACTATATACACACACACAGACACATAATTATTCACAAAAAAAGTAAATATTTTTGTATTAGAAATATCAAAATAGAGCATAAAACCTTGAAACCTACGCTCAAGTCATATGTAGAATAGAAGAATATTATTACAGAGAGTTGGATGAATATTTGAACTAAAGTATGTTTCCTTTTATTACTGAAGGACCTTGAATTTTGTTTTTCATGAAAGAAAAGATTAGGTTCAATTTGTGTTATCCAGAGGATCATACTACTTGGTTTTCTTATCTAAACAATGATAGATGTTGGTGAAAATGCTTTCCAAAGGGTTTGTATAAATTATTCATCAACTATATTCATTAGTTGATACTTGCTCTGCTGCACTTTCAAAGTTTCTTATTGAAAGCAGAGATTATACAGTATGATGTAGGTAACCAGCTGTCCACCACTGAGTATGAAAAACAAATTGTTATGTAGTTCGCAACTGAAAAATTATTGTCAAAATTATATAGTGAAAATTTATTAATATAAATAAATTATGATCAATTCATAAATCATAATTTTAAAAATATAATTGTTTGTAATGAAAACTGTTTGCAACTAATCTTTAAAAGTACTTATTGGAGAGAGAACTGTTTCCTCACTCATCACTAAAGTGACATGGTTGCAAAGACAAGGATAGTTGGAAAACTGCCCTTCAATTAGATACACTTCTTAAAGTATTGCATTAGTCAAACAAACTAAAAAATCCCTCACGGAAGTGAAACTCGCTAAAATTGCAGTCAAGTATTGTGTCATGTCTTGTTTTGTTTCCTCTCCATTGCTTACAGCATCCTGCAGAAGGCAGGAGAGAAATTTTCTTTCACTACCAATTTTTACTTTTCTATTTCTAAATACTGATTTTCCCCATGTCACTCATCTTCCAAGCTCTAAGGGCAAGATTTGACTGCCATTAGAGATGACTGAACTACTGAAACAAAAATGTAATCGTTTCTAACTCTCAGAAAAGAATGCAGGTCTGACCTCTACTGTTGCTAATAATAACATTTAAAAAATTTCAGTATATGAATCAAAATATAGTTGATCTGATACCTATTAATGCTCTTGAACACACTCTTACATACAGGGTTTTCTGAAGGGTCCTTTTCATGGGAACCTGTATAATATGTAAGTTTGAACTTGAAGGAAGGGCAAAGCAGCTGGAATAGTGATAGCTTGGAGAAGAGGAGGCTGAGGGGTGACCTCATCAATGTTTATAAATATGTTAAGGGTGAGTGTCGGGAAGATGGAGCCAGGCTCTTCTCGGCCTCACTAAGCGATAGGACAAGGGGCAACGGGTGTAAGCTGGAGCATAGGAGGTTCCGGGTTAACGTAAGGAAAAACTTTTTCACCGTGAGGGTGACAGAGCACTGGAACAGGCTGCCCAGAGAGGTTGTGGAGTCTCCTTCTCTGGAGACATTCAAAACCCAACTGGATGTGTTCCTGAGTGATGTGCTCTAGGAGGCCCTGCCTTGGCGGGGGGGGTTGGACTAGATGATCTTTCGAGGTCCCTTCCAACCCTTGTGATTCTGTGATTCTGTGATTCTGTGATCAGCATAACTGCAAGTGCTGTCCCCTTTTTCAGAAAGCAAGGAGTGGTCAAAATTAATTGAATAAGACTATCACTGTGTTAGGGACCTATTCAATTCACTAGGAAAAAAAAAGTATTTTGATTTCCTGGCTTGCAGAAATTAAAAGAAAACTGTTGTGGGATATATGCAATCTGTTCAACTCAGCACAGATGACTCCTGAAGAACTTGGCATCATTTGTAAGTCATTCATTTTGAGAGATTAGTGGGAAATCAGTAGACAACATGAAAAGAAAGATTAAAGCAAAGAAGGAGGCTAAACACAGTGAGAAAGGTGACTGGAGAAGAAAAGGAGAAGATATATAAAATTAACATTTTTATAAAAAATCAGAAGAACAACAGTTGTATTATACGAACCAGAGAATGATTTCAGATCCTTCCAATGTTCGTTGGAATTACAGCTACGCAGGTCTTTCCTGATGTTTTCTGTGTTTTTTACTAGCAACTTTCTTTTGATATATTTCATGTGATTGGGACAGATTCTTATTTGTTTTTTAAAATGGAGACATTTTAGGAAGGCTTAAGCTGACTTTGAGGCAGCTGTTGCCTAACTGTAAGTGTTGAATTCATGCTGCCCCTCACTGCTTGGCTTCAGGACCCAGTCATGAGCTCTCTCACGTAGAAGCACTTTTTGTGAGCTGCTCCACTTCTTTTTCCAATGGTAGCTGAAGTGCTATCCTAAAACAATACATAACTCCCTTCAATATCCATAGAATCCATAGCTGTTGTCAGAGCAATCCTAAAACATTCACCAAATATAGTGACAATGACTAACAAGTCAGAGAAATAAAAATGTGCCACACGAGTTTTTCTCTCCCTTTTCGTATGAAAAAGCCAGGGAGCTAATGCATTCATCTCTGACAAGAGGGTTATTTTCCTGATTCGAGGACTTTTCACATGGTAGATTCAATAGCTTTTGAACAATGTTTAAAGGAGTTAATAGGTAGATAAGAACTTTATTTCCTTTAGAAATATGAGAACATTGCTATTAATAAGGCAGATAGCTGCTGTCACGATGGCAATATTGTTTTCCTATCATGTTTTTCATAATATTTTAATCTACTATTTTTTCTTTTTTTTCTGTTTTCTCCCCCACCCCCCAGTAATACCAATGTTTTTCTATTTCCTGAAAGCCCTGGCATGTGGGGAAAAAAATTATGTAAAGTATGCATATATAAATGCATCCCTAGGAGCAACTGGTGAAGACACTGAACAGTAATTGACTCTCTGTATCTATTTCATAAATTTTCTATAAAGAATGTAATGCTGTTGGACATGTTTAACTCTATTTTGATTTAAACATACCATGGTATTTCTACCATATATAATCATTATCATCAGATCTTCATAAAGATCCCCACCCTGCCTCTTTCAATTAAAAAATGCAAGGTACAGGAATATAAAAAATCCTTTTCTGTGTATTTTTTTCAGAAATCTTGATAATGACTTCTTCCACATATGCAAAAGCATACATACCCATAATAATGTTTCCAGTATCATTAGTATTTAGTTATGGTTATGAGACTATAATTAAACATTACCACTTTATATTTTTTGGGAAATGGAACAATTTATAGAACATTCCATGATATGTAGGGATTTGGGGTTGGAGTTTTTTTCCAGCTACTGACATCTTTTTAAGATTTTTTAAGACCCATGGAATTATCTTTTATGATTGCTTTTTCCCAATTATTCATAAATATTTCTCTATCTTAATAGTCTTCACTAACTAACCAAGATAATTTTGGACTAGTAGAACACTAAATTTAAATAAATGTAACCACTATTTTTCTAATAGCCTGAACTGAAACATTAAAATTGTGACAGACTTATCCACAGACCTTTAAAAAAAAAAAAATCACTTAAAAGAATGGACAAATTACTGTTGTAAATAGCAAATGGAATAAGAACGTTCTGAGGCTGAACCAATGACACTATACAATATTGTACTGTGATGTTTAAAAATAGTTGCAAGTTCACTTGTGTTCACTATTTGCTTGCATTTATTACCAGTCTACAGACTATGATACTGTTTGTTTTAATTTTATGAAATGCATTTTATTCACAGCAGAAAAATACAGTTTGGTTGTTTTTTTTAAACTAATCACCCCCTGAACAATGCAACATATGCTCTTATTTGTGTGTAACTAATAAAGAGCAGCTATCTCAGCTGCAGGCGATGGAGTATTCTACCTCTTCTACTGAAGTTGAGAGTATGAATCTTCACTAGAGGACGGAAGACGAAAGAAACATTTCATATAGTCTTTGCACAAGCATCTGTTCTTCCCTGGTGATATGAAATTAGCAAAGAGAAAAATGGTGGCTCCAGATGCCCATAGTGACGTAAGAGACCAATTGACTAGGAAATACACAGGCTTGCTGAAAGCAGTGGCCCAAAGAAGCTTCATGCAAGTGAAGGAAACCATTTTGCTTCCCTTCTCAGTATCTCCTCTTTGGCCAGCAGAACATGGTTTTACAGCTATTACTACACGTGGTTTCCATTTCATTGTGGATCACTCAAACATGAGCACTTGCCGCAAGTGATAGCTGCTTTTCTGTGTTTTTCTCTACAGTACTAGACACACAAAATAAAAGGAGCATAGGAGGAATAATTAGAAATTGACGCAACAATAATTGTCCTTGGTAGAGATGTTCCTCTTTCTCACTTCTTATAAAGTTATTATATTATTAGCGTGATTACTGTATGAAATCCAATCACAGTCTGCGAGAAGAAAAAATAAATACAAATTTGAAATTGGAACAAGCAGCTTAACAGCTTTCAGAGGTGTTTTGTGTGCTTTTGGTATTTCTCTCACATCAGGCGCTGGCAAGAAGCCCGAGGCCTGAATGGCTTTGTACATTTCATTTATTAAAATACTCTGGAAACAGATTAACTTCCTTTGTGCATTATTTATTATTGTTTCACCTGCCATTGAGAGGAATAGCATGCACACTGATGAATATACTGAAGGTGGCCTACTTTCAGTGTAATGAAACCGTAGATGCCTGTAATTCAACTTTTGCAATGTTACTTCACAAAAGACTTCTTTTTGAGGTCCTACAGAAAAATTATAGCGGGGAGATGCTTCCATGAGGAATCAAGGAGCTATTATTCCATCTTCTCCATGAAACTAATCTTTTTCTCCTGGATTGATAGTTGGTACTGCTCTTGGACTTAACTTTCCCGTTACTTATTTTGAGTGAGGTCTATAATATGAATATGAAGGTACAAACCAAATTCAATTTAAGCTATAAACCAATGCAGAGATAAAAAAAAATCTTAGTATTTCTTTTGGAAAGGCTTTCTATGCATTTCCCTTCTTAGCTGTGTTCATTAAGGGTACAGATCTTTCTGAGACATTAATTTCTGCTACCTGCTTCTCTGATTTTATGCACGAGGTAGATGAAGAAAAGTTACAAAGAGCACTTGCATATCGGTGGAAATTCTCCACTGACCACAGGGATTCTGCTCTCATCCAGAGATCAGCAATATTTCCTACAGTGCAAATTCCAAAAGATATAATGCACATCCCTGTATTTGGAGTTATTCCAAAAGTCAAGTCATTGACCAGCATTTGTCCTGACAGTAGGTTCAGCTTTCCTATTTTTTACATCACAGATAAATGTATCATACTTTGCTTAAGTAAAAGCAAAATGAATATCCCGAGGTAAATCAAACTTTCTTGTTTACAAGCAAAACAAAACAATGAACATGGAATGTGACCCCTAAAAGTGATGACACTGCATCCCAGTAGCAACAAATGTGCTCCTGACTGATTTAGAGTGTATGCGTCAAGGTTTCAGACGCCTCTTTACAACACACATACTATTCAATTTTCACACTTGCAAATGTATAACCTTCTCATTTATACACAACTGCTAGCGTGCTATTTACTTCAGGTATCTGCCTCAGCCTTTGCCTCTCTGTTCCTTGATCTTTAGCATTATTGTCATTGACAATATTTGGAATTATGTAAATTTTTTTAAATTTCTCTGATAATTATCTGTATTCCATGAAATTTACACCCTTTAATTATAGTATTAAGTCATACCTATTGCGGCTCCTTTATGTATGCAGTGTATTTAGCTCAAACTGCTTTTTCTTTTATTCTCAGAAATCAACCCTGCCTGATTTGCAACCGTTTTAAGACTTCTCTCTCAGAGCTATTTACCTAGAAAACCTCTCAGAGCTGTCCATATATTTCAGGTGTTGAGAAGCCTGGAACTGAGCACAGAATTCCTGACATGACCTCGTAAAAGCTATGCAGAGATTAACACTTCATTTCTGCATGACTTCATGCTTTAGTGCAAGCGGGCAAAAAATCCCACTTGCCATTCTCCCCTGAGATGCACTGAATGAGTTCGTCTACAATTTACTGTCCAATTTACTGCAGCACACTCATATTGAGCTGCTTGTCCACCAGGACCCCTAGGTCCCTTTCCACAGAGCTGCTCTCCAGCCAGATGGATCCCAGTCTATGCTGCACTCCTGGATTGTTTTCCTAGGTGCAAAACCTTACACTTGTCCTTCTGGAACTTAATAACGTTCTTGTTAGTCCACTCCTCCAGACTTTCTAGGTCTTGCTACAGGATGGCTCTCCCTTCCAAAGTGTCTACTTTCCCATTCAGTTTGGTATCATCCACAAACTTCATCACTTGATCCCATCATCCAGATCACTTAGAATCATAGTCTCATTAAGGTTGGAAAAGACCTCTAAGATTATCGAGTCCAACTGTCAACTCAACACCACCATGTCTACTAAACCACGTCCTGAAAGTGCCATGTCTACACACTTTCTGAACAACTCCAGGAACAGTGACTCCACCAACTGTCTGGTGAGCCTGTTCCAATGCCTGACCACTCTTTCAGTGAAGAAATTTTTCCTAATATCCAATCTAAACCTCCCCTGGCACAACCTGAGAGGTTCCTCTTGTCCTATCACTTGTTACTTGGGAGAAGAGACCAACACCCACCTCACCACAACCTCCTTTCACATAGTTATAGAGAACAATAAGTTCTCCCCTCAAACTCCTCTTCTCTGGCTTAAACAATCCCAGTTCCCTCAGCTGCTCCTCGTAAGACTTGTGCTCCAGCCCTTCACCAGATTTGTTGCCCTTCTCTGGACATGTTCCAGCACCTCCACATCTTTCCTGTACTGAGAGGCCCAAAATTGGACACAGAATTCGAAGNTCCAGCCACTCTGCCCAAGTCTGTAGTGTTGCCTGAGGTTGTTGTGACCCAAGTGCAGGACCCAGCACTTGGCCTTGTTAAACTTTACACAGTTGGCCTTGGCCCATCTATCCAGCTGTCCGGATCCCTCTGTAGGGCCTTCCTACCCTCAAGCAGATTGACACTCCCTCCTAACTTAGTGTCATCCTCACTGAGGGCAAAGTCAATCGCTTCATCCAGATCATTGATAAAGACATTAAACAATGTCTTTGTTCCCCAACACTGAGCCCTGGAGAACACTTATGAAGATATTAAAAGACGTTTGTCCCTCGAGGACCCCACCTGTGACAGGCTGCCGGATTGAAAAAGAGCTATTTACCACCACCCTCTGGGCTCAGCCTGTCAGCCAGTTCCCCACCCTCCACACGGACCACTACTCTAGACCATAACACACCAGTTTCTCTAGGAGGAGGCTGTGGGGAACTGTATCAAAAGCCTTGGAGAAACCAGGTAGACAATGTCCACTGCACACCCCACATCAACTGAGCAGTTTACTTTGTTGTAGAAGGCAATCAGGTCTGTCTAGCACAATTTGCCCTTGGTGAAACCATGCTGGCTTCTCTCATCCTTGTGCTTCATTTGACTTGTGATAGCCCCCAGGAGGATTTTTTCCATAACTTTCCCAGTGACTGATGGGCCTATAATTTCCTGGACCTCCTTTAAGCCCTTCTTGTAGATGGAGGTGACATTAGCCTTCTTCCAGTCTTCTGGGATGTCCCCCAAACTCCAAAACTTCTAAAAGATTATAGACAGCAGCCTCACAATGTCGTTAGCCAGCTCTCTTCACACCGTTGGGTGCATATTGTCAGGGCCTGTTGATTTGTAAGACTCATGCTCCTGTAATAGTTCACATATGAACTCTTCCTTCACTGGTGGTGGATCCATGTTTGCATTGACCTGGATTTTTGCTCCCAAGGCCTGGGGCCCAACAGTGCTGGTAGAGATAGAGCTGCAGAAAGCACTGAGAATCTATGCTGCTTCAGCATTGTTGATGACAAATTCACCTCTCCTGTTTAATGGGATCAACGGACCAATATTATCCTTCTCCTTCTGCTTATTGTATACGTACTTGAAGAACTCTTTCTTGTAGTTTTTGACATCTCTGGGCAATTTCAATTCAAGCAGAGGTTTTTCTTTTCTAACTGCATCTCTGCATGCCCTGGCAATGTCTTTATATTTCTCTAAAGGTGTTCCTCTGCTTTTCCATCTCTGGTACACTTCCCTTTTGGTTTTGAGCAGACTCAGAAGCTTTCAGTTAAAACAACGGGGTCTCTTGCTCTGCTTATTTGCCTTACCTTTAAAGGGAATTAGCCATTTTTGTGCTTCCGGCAGAGTTTTCTTGAAAAACTCCCAGCACTTTCTAGCTCATTTATCCTCCATGGAAGCTTCCCATGGAATTCCTCCCAGCTGAGCTCTGAGTGAGCTGAAGTTTGATCTTCTAAAATCTAGAACCTTTGTTTTAGTACTAACTTTCTGCGTGCTCAGCAGGATCCCAGACTCCACAATATTGTGATCACTGCAGCCGAGGCTATCACTAACTGAAATATTATAAAGCAGGTTTTCTCAATTTATGAGTAGCATCACCCCAAAACTGTGCCCATTATGGAAAATGTGGTACAAACACAAATTAGTCAATAATTTCCACCTCAGTTACCTGCAGTCTTCACATAAAATAGGTTAAAAGACTTAAGAATCAGGCTAAGTGTGGTGGATTGATCTTGGAGGGCTGTTAGATGCGTATCCAGGCACGCCCCCTCCTCAACAGGGTGTGTGGGGGAAATAAGATGTAAAGTATCATGGGTCAAGATAAAGACAGGGAGATTGCTTACCAGTTACTGTCATGGGCAAAACAGACTCAGTTTAGGGAAAACTGATTTAATTGGTTACCAGGTGAAATAAATTTGGACTGTGAGAAACAAAACCAAAAATTAAATCAACTTCCACCTCTTCCACCCTTCCCCACCTCCCTGCTCTGCTTGGGATGGAGAGAGGTAGAACAGTTGGGAATGAAGGAGGGAAGTTGAACTTGGGCAAAAAAAGAGACAGGCTAAAAATATGAACAGCATGACGACAATGAGTGAAATATTAGTGTCCAGATTTTGTTGGGATAATTTGGTAAATTTTAATCAGAAAATTAAACACATACTGGAAGCAGGAAGAGGAGTCACAGAAAGAGGGCAAGGGAGAAAAAATTTAAAAAAATAAAAAGAGGAAAGATAATTTAATGGAGACCTTGTGAAGGTCTGAGTAGACAGGATTTGGACCAAAATGTTAATCAGTAAAGGAAGGAGAATGATACACCCACCTCCTTTCAGAAAAGACAATAGAAAACTTCATCCCCAGATGAGGGTGTTAGAGAAAGCAGGAGGTGGCAAAGAAAGCTGGTTTGCATTCTTAAATAGAGCAGCTATGAGCAAGTGCTTGCTATAATAAGTAGAATAAATAACCTCCATTACAGCAATGTATGTTTTCCCTGCTGCTCTCCATCACAGTTGATAGCTGTTCCCTTTAGATTTTCAAGTCTTTTTAGCTTACATATAAAAACAGGCATTTTATTAAATTTCACCTGTTTATTCCCTTTTAAAGATAAAAGTAAATGTACTTTCCTAGTATCATTCATGTTAGTATGCCCATGTGCTCATGAACCACCTAGGTATTCCTTACAAATAAGACAAATGCATCTCTAGGGGGTGTTCTCCAAATAACTAATGTGTAAACTATATAGAAAACCATATTACAATGTCTTCTAGACATGATACTCCCACTCTCCATAAGCATTTTCAACAGGGCTTTTTATTATTATTATTTATTCTTATTTCCTAGACATGCATTTCTTTCTGCTCTGCTTGCTACCCTTTGTTTGAACAAGACTTTCTCTTTGACACCTATCCACTCCTTGGTTCTTTGTGTAGGCAGACTGAAACAGGTTTAACAGATGTTCCAGGCTTAGGAACAGGACTGGTAGATCTTCCCACCTTCTCAGAGGTAGGTGTTGCTTGGATAGAATATCATGTAGGAGTATGAAGGCAGTGAGAACAACATCATAGAGCTGTTTTATGTCAGCAGGCAAGGGTACACATGCAAACTCACAATCTGAAAAGTGAAATGCCTTACAGATGAAATTTGACTGGGAAGCCTGGAGTATCACTCTTACTTCTGATCCGAGATATTTTTGACTGTTTGATGATAATGACAGTAATACCAGATTTAGATTTAGATTTAGATTTAGATTAGATTTAGATTTTTCTAATGGTTGTAGAGAGAACAGTGACTTAATTGAACTAACTTTTTTTCCCTCTCAGTTCTTTATGAAACAGAAGTCCCATATGACTTTAATTATCATCTGTATTTGTTTTGCCCTATGAGCTAACGTAATACACACAAGACTTCTTTTATAGGGGGAATCTTAAAGTAATGAAAAATTAATTTTTATTATCTCATTCTACCAGTGAAAGAACTCAGGTATACAGCATGGAAGGGATGCATCCAAAGATATGCTAGAAGAGTAACACATACAGGCATAAATGTGCTTAAGTATAATTATAAAAATAATAATACAGGTCTATTAATTCCTCATTGTGATCTGGTAGAAATAAAAAAAAATAAAAAAATTTTTAAAAGCACACTACTGTTATTTCATGTCTATCAGCACTATCAGATTTATTACACTTTGTTTATATTTTCAAGAATTGAGATCACATCAACAGACCACTTCTTTCTGGGGGACTAAAGAGTTCAAGTCCAGGGACTGGTAATGCATACCACAGTGCTGCAGGCTATGTGTATAGTTCTCTGTATCATGGAGGATTAATGGTATTATTATTTGTATTCATTGTAATAGTAACTGTACATCAATCTAATGGTGGATATGTGGCCATTGGCTTCTTCATCTTCAGCATTAAGGATGTCGCTTACCATCTCTCGTTTTTACACAGAGTCTTGCTCTGTAAAACAAATAGTGTAGGCAAAAAAGACTTCTTGAAATATATACGTGTATTTTCAAAGTACAGCAGGGAGAGGGAAGGTCACTGAACAATGTAATTGATGGCAGTAGCAAAATGTTTCCTAACCTGCAATGTTGCTAGACTATGTTGATCACAAATGCCAAATCAGATCAAAGTATAGAAATGCAGGGTAACACCCTCTATTGTTCACATTGATTGCATCAAAGGAAATAGAATGTAAATTAGGAAAGCTTTGATGAATGGATAGGCAGCCAAAAGAAGTATAATAAAGTGTTGGGTTTCTCCTTCCCAGCAGAAGCATAGACTGCGTTACCCAGCTAATCAAAATGCACAGTGCATATTTCAGCAGATTGAAATCAGTTGTAACATGAGATAGCCTTTTATTTTATTCATCTTGACTCTACTGAGTGATTACTTTACCTTCTGCTGTTCAGCAACTTTCAGAATAATGCACAACTCAGTGGACTTACTTAATGCTTGTGTGTTGAATCTTTACTTTATTTAATGTATTTATCAGAGACTGGTGGTGCAGAAGACTGCAGCCTCATATGCTTCCTTGAAGGATATGTGGGTCACAGCTTCACCAGAGGAAACTTTGATTTCTGTGCCTGACGTAAAGTTTGCACGTTGATGGAATCACATTCTTCATCCTTACAGTAGAGAGCGATGGCTATACCATTTAAGCATTGCTGCCAGCCAATTAGTGGAACACCATTGATCACATAGTTTCACAAAAGGCCAACAGGTTTCCCACACTGTAAAACAAGAATAAATTCTGTAAAATTTATGGCCAAATTACTGGCAGTTGAGGTGCACAGCGAAATGTAGTCAATTAACGTGATCACTGTAAATCACGGTTACAGCTTGCTGTGTAAATAACAGTTTATAACAAACATAAATAACAACACAAGTGACTCGGTTTAGCGGTGGCACAAACTGTTGTTGATGGTCCACATACTGAAGTGTGGAAATGAAAACAAGGTGAATATGCAGCAGAAAAAAAATGTTTAACCGCCAAGGCAATGTTTTAAGCGACATACAAACAAATGACAAGGTACAAAGTGGCAGGCTGACAGAACACAACCAACCAAAGAAACTCAATGACAGAGAAAAAAGAAGTTCAAAGATGTACAGGAACTAATGAACTGAGATACATTTCTAAACAAATGTCTATCACCAGCCCCTTCAATCATACTCAGGGGTCTCATACTCTCTTATATTTACTAGTCTTTATAACACAGTAACACCTTATAACCAAATAATTGCAATTTATTTTTTATTTCCTACTCCATATCACCCAATGGAGTCAGCTATCAAAATTCAGAGCTTCAAATTAAAATTCTATTTTGTTCTAATTAATTGAACGAAATTTCCCTAGAAAAATGTGTCCCTATTTTTTTAAAGAACAACATGCATGAGATCCAAATGTCTCTATGAAATCAATGTATTTTCTTGGACATTATTGATCATGTAAGGTAAGCATGTCTTGATTTCTCTCTTTCATTGAAGGTAGTGTAATCATGCCTTTTTAATAAAAAAAAAAACAAACAAACCAACCCTCAGATGTATCTAGTTTAATAAAAATTAGGAACCTTACAAATATTCGTAGTAAGCAGTTTATGCAAGTTCTAAATGTTAGTCTTCTCCAAGTTTCTTGTTTGTTTTTAACTCAATACAGAAGGGCTTTTAACTCTGGTGTAGACTGGAGAAGTTTTGAAGGCATGGGTTTGTATTTCAAAATGCAAAAGTTCAGGGTTGTTCAAATCTTTCTGATAAGAACTGTTGCGGAGAAAGCTAGAGCAAGTCCAGGTGCAGGGTCCCTACAAACAGCTTGTCTTAAGAGCCTCAGCAAGGAGTCCCCCATCCTTTGTTGGGAGCTGTTTTTACAGGAGGCTTTTGCTAGCAAGCTTCCACCACAGTTGTTTTGCAACTGTTTTGCAGCTGTGCTTGTCCTGTGCCCCACCAGGTATCCTCTTGGTCCAGACTGTGACCCCCTCTGCAGGCTGACATCCTAGCCTGGCCTCAGCCCATTCTCAGAGTCCTACCTGGCCATCCTGGGACTGTATCTGATCCTAAGTCCCCTCACCAGATCTCATCATGGCCCCTACCCATCAGGCAATGGCCCAGCCTGGCCTCTGCCTATTCCTGTCCCCAGTCAGGTGCCTGATGCCTTGGGCTGGAGCTGCCCCCGGTGCCCCTTGGCTGTCCTGCCTGGGATGGTGGGATGGGTGCTGGTTGTCAGGTGCTGCCGTGATGGACCCCAGGGAGCTGCTGGTACCCCGTCAGCAGGGAAATCCTAGCCCATGAGGCACCCTGACAATTAGATATAGGAAAAAATTCTTCAGCATAAGGTAGCTAAGCCTTTTTAGTAGGTCTCCTGTTATGCAGAACCACCAGAGGGCTGTTGAATTTTCACCTTCAGAGACGTTTCAGAACTAAAATGGACAAAGCTCTGAGCCAAGGACTAGGCCATGCTGCCTCTGGAAGCTGATCTTGATTTGAGTGGGGTTTTGGAGGAGATGACTTCCAACCATGCTGAGAAGAGACAAAGAATTTTCTGTTTGTAAAGTAAAGAGAATACTCAAGGTATCCTTCTTTCATGATCACAATTTCTAGCATCTGCTTTTAAAAGGAGCAGACAAGTCAGCTGATAATGTCCTAAGACATACACTCAGGAATCAGCCACAGTTCTCTCTTCAGTGGAACTGAGGTGCTTTAAGCACTGTGCTGTAGGAGGTGTCTCAGTATTTAAGTCAGATAACTACATCAGGTCTGTAAGTTACAAACCCAGAGCAAGATACTTTAAAATTATCTTTTGCTATACCTAAGTCTTTTTGCAGGTCTGAACCTTAATGACTATTGACATTCTAAAATAAAGTATAATTAGTAAACCAAAACTAAAGAAAAAGTTCTCCAGAAGGAAAATTTGCTCTGTTTAAAATTGTTGGGGATTCTTTGCATGTTGAATAGAAGATGTATAAATTAAATTCCTAAGAACTGGGGAAAAGAGAACTTGAAAAGCGTGAGTTGATAGCAGGCATCAAGCCCTGCTATCACCGCTACCACATTTTATAATCTCCAGTTTAAAAACAGCTAAATTTTTTCATCCTAGTACTCTCGGAGAACAGATCCAAAATCTGAGTGCTCCATTGGTCAGCAACATTAATCTAATTTTCAGCCTGGATTTATTCATAACTAGTTTATACCAATCTGTTCTGGTGCCAAAATGATTCTTTAGTTTAAACAGCATTTCTTCTTTCTTCGGATATTTGTAAACAAACTCATTCCCCATTCTTAACTTTGCTTGGCTAATCAAGCTAAGCTCTTCTATTAAAAGGTAGGGTCTCCTAACCAACATAGCAGCCCTTCTCCTGGCCTGTTCCAGTCTCAGTTTATCTGTCTGGAATATGTCTGATCAGGATTTTGCATAGCAGACGTCTCACCAGGGTCTAATACAGCAGCACTAGCTACTAATTCTTTTGATTTGATTCAGAATCAAATTTTGCATTTTCAGAACTGAATCCCCTTGGCAGCACTAACTCAGGCTGTGGATCAGGTATGACAGCTGAATAGGGCCCATTTGCCATATGCAAGTGATGGTCACTGAGCTTAAAACAAAACTTTTTACTATGGATCATCAAGGGCCTGACCTGGTATTTTGTGCTTTTCAATTGCATCCCTTTCCTATTACCTCAGTTTTTAAATGTGCTTGGGTTTTTCTTTTGTTTGTTCAGGCTTTTTTCTTTATTTCATGAAGTCCACAATCTTCTGCTTTGATAGTAGCTTCCAATTTTTGTGTTAGTATTTCATCAGCACAATATTGTGTCACAAAAGCAAATCTGCAATACGAAAGAGCTGAAAGGCGCTCTCCTTGGAGCTACCTTCAGCTGTCCTATGTCTCAAAGCTTTACCTACTGAAGAAAGACTAGTTCAATATTCCAAGTTCTATTAGTTATCTGAACAGAAAATCAATTGTATCAAGTTATCTATGGGTTAGTTTGACATGATGATCTAATATTGATAATCCATACATAAGTTGTGCCGGGGAGGTTTAGATTGGATATTAGGAGAACATTCTTCACCGAAAGGGTTGTCAATCATTGGAACAGGCTGCCCAGGGAAGTGCTTGAGTCACAGTCCCTGGAGGGATTTAAGTATATATGTAGATGTGGTGCTTAGGGACATGGTTTAGTGGTGGACTTGGCAGCGCTAGGTTAATGGTTGGATCTTAAAGGTTTTTTCCAACCTAAATGATTCTGTGATCTCTTTCTACTTTTATCAGCAGAACTTAGGTTTTTATTTTCCTTTTGTGCTATTCGTTTTCATACTCTTAAGAAAATGCAAATTGATTTAGAGTTCAGCAATTCTCCTTTTATCCCCTTTCTTTCTGCTCCCAAGACAGGTTCTTGCTGATTTGATTGTCCCAGTGTTATATCCCAAAGAGCTTTGGGGTTTTTTTCCTCCGTAAAAATATATCATTAGTTGGCTGATTTCAGTAGACTCAGGAGTCCTATTGTAATTGAAATTCTTACAATATTCTTATACCAATTAAGAATAAAGCATTGCTGTACTCTTATAATTTTCTGAAATAAGAGCTCTCCTATGCCCTCAAGTATATCTGTTTACTTTCACATGAAGTTCTACCAAATTCAGCAAGCATTATTGTGTTTTAATTGAGAAAAATAGTAGCCTATTTTGAATAAGAGTACTACCCATTTATGAATCATGACTACAGGCACAAAACGTCCATTTATTTTTGTTAGTGCTAAATGAAAGGAGAAAAAAAAATCATGTTTTCTCAAGAAAATGTAAAAATGTGCCCTCTGTATTAACAGCATGTTTATCATTACATAGTTTGCCTAATGTCAGAAAAAATCTAAACAAATCTATCATTGTTATGTGTAGAGGTTTACAGCTCATGTCATCTGTCACAGTATGTGGTTATCATACATATTATACACCAAAGGTCAGATCTATATCAACAAAATGGAAAGTTTATTTTCCTTGTATTTTTTAGTGTTTGACTTGCTTCAGTCTGAAGTGTTTAATGTGGACTTTTGCGATTTAATTATTCATTATAAAGAATATTTTTAAAAAGTTTGCTGAAGGTAATATACAAAGGATGACAAAAATTAAACTGAAGAGGGTGGTTGGTAAAAAAATTACTCTCTTCATGTTCAGATGAGGTGAGGATATTGCCCTGTAATGTTTAAAGGGAAGAGGAGGTATGTCAAGAGGCTACAAATAGACAATCCACTGTAAAAATATGCAGGCAGTGAACAGTGGCTTTCAAGTTATTCCAAGCTAAGAAGAGTTCGCTTCTGCTGTATGACAGAGGACAATTAACGATTAAGTATATAAATACCAGCAGACAACTGATCGTGTGGCAAATCGAGATATATGCGTACTTTGGCAGACTAGTCAGCTACTTGTGCAGTTGCTTGTTGCCTATGGGACTCCAGAGGATTAATTACACTCTGACAGCAGGCCTTTTCGTTACTTAGTTTTGTCTGTACAAGTAATTGAGTGTGCAGCTATGAACAGTACAAGCTGCTGTGACCATAATAAAGACAGACAGTGAGAGACAGGCATGCCATGACAACACGGCCTACAGACCACAGTGCCATCCCAGCAAGGGGGACTGGGGAGCAAATCACCTGTTTTGCCCAAGTCTAAGGTTCAAGTCTGTTGCCCCAAGACAAGTTGCTCTGGTTAATTGAAAGCAACTTACGTAAATGGAATAATACAGAACTCTAGATGGTCCCGGAATCATTACTGTTTTCATCCAAAGTAGAGCACCGTAGGCCAGACAGTCAGCTGCAGTAAATTAGCACAGCGCAGCCACATTGGCAGCTGTATGAACCTACACTAGATGAGAATCTAAGGAGCTGAGTTTAGGAGCTGTGACTGAATCAAGCCTGGAGTATTTTAAGTTTTGCTTAACTCTTTAATGAATACTTTTCACCAGGATTTTGGTAAGCTTTTCTGCATATATACTTTTATCTGCATAATCCCTCTATCTAAAATTGATAAGATTTGAAAAAAATATTATTAGTATTACTGTTCTAAATATTTATTTAAATAATATGCAAATGGGCCCACAGAGTCCAACCTGTTACTATGGTACATGCTAGGTACATAGTATGGACTGAACTTTCTGGTGAATTTTAACGTAGTGACGGTATAGGAAGACACATCCCTTCTGCGGCTGCTTCATCCCCACTGCTCTTTGTATTGATTTCTGGCTCCCCCAAAAAAGTCACTGACTACTTCTGAACTGCTTCCTTAATTTACAGGACCTCTGTACGTTCTTCATCTAGGCACAACATATGTTTTCAGTCCCTGTGCAGTCAATTTAAAGACTTTACTAGTAAAGGTAAAGAGATTGTGTATTTGTTAATAAACTTTCTGTAACTATCTCAATTTACCTTTCACTATTTGCAATACAGCTTTGGGCTGGAAGTCCTTATACACTTAGTAGTCTCAATTTGGGTAAGAAAGTATTAATAAGATCTGTAGAAAAATTTTCTAAAGATCCTGAAAATTCTGGAGATCCTGAAAATGACTGGAAGTCAGTGGTTTTCTGAAGGAATAACTGAAGGAGGACAGGCATGCACCAGACATTGAAAAATTGCTGGATGTTTGTATGATGAAATAGCAGTAATTCATTGAAGAAGACACAGGCTACAATATCTGTCCCACCATGGAAGCATGGCTCATGATGAGTATTAGGCCCGTAGTACTGTACTTGAAAGTAGATTTCAAATAAAGAACAGAACTGGAGTTCCTGTTCTTGACTCTTCAGAGGCCAACAATACCTTCTGCAGAAGACATCAATATATTTTCCTACCTGTGTTGTTACAGCAGTTCTAATGCCGTGTGAGTTACACACCACAAAACCAGCACTTGGACATTCCAGAAGACTGGTATGCTGGCAAGCGTTTTGTTAGTCTCTGCTTTATCTAGTACATTCACCAATGATATGCTAGAAGACATTTCCAGGTTCACATCTGACAGGATAACACCTAAAAGGCTTTAAAGAATTGTTCTTCCAAAATCATGAAAAGTATCTGAACACGACATGACTGCCACAGAGGTCATCTTGTGTTGAGCACCACTGACTCAGAGGCCACTGGCTGACTCAAGGACATTTAGATATGTTTCTGTGAGTATTTTCTACTCATAGATTTGCCTATATAAATTAGTATAAAAATATTTGTTCCTCTGTCGTTATTGAACCAATCTGAGTGAGATTACTCCAACAGGTACCACAACCATACCCCGTGCTGCACAACACTATGTAGCACTAAAAAGAAATGAGAGGATGGGAAAGTGATCCTTACTATGTTCCCTTGCAGTATAAATTCATCATCATTGTAAATCTCCCATCAACCTCTGTAATGTTGATTTCTGTATAGCTTCAGCTCCTGTCACTTCATGGGCTTGCTGTACTCTTTTTCAGTGTTGTGCTCTTCCTTAATGGACTGCATTTTTCTGAAGTCACACACTGAACAAATACAATGACCATTTCAAGTACACTCTTCTTTCTAAGCAAAAATTGAAGAACTGCTGTGTAGAAAGTTGAACTAGTTCTTCACTTGCTGGTATCATAGACTAGACAATCACAGCATCAATTTTTCTTCTCTCATAAATTAAGCAACTTAACATTTTCTCCACAGAACCTCCTAAGCTATAGACTATGTGTACACAGTGTTTCTGAACCACTGAAAAGCATGCAGATCACAAAATATTGTTTCAAAGCCAAAATGGTAATAAATCACATTTGCATTTTCACATTAGTGTCCTTTTTTTTACTGTGTAAAATGCAAAATATTCTTCAGTTTAGCATAGTGATCATGATTCAGAAGGTCAGATTTCCAGTATAACCTTGGGTCAGCTACAAATTTTCTTCATCTTAATGCCTCTTCTGTAAAGTTTGTGCAAAATGAATGTAACAAAATTGATCCTTCAGAGTTCGAGAGAAGAAAAGCGGTCTGTGCTACTTGACAGTATATTATAAAGCATTGCAGAAAAGACTGTATTTATAAATAAATTAGTCATACACTAAAAATTGTCAATTTGCATTCTGAGTTCCTTAAAGTTTTTTGGGTTGTTTTGTGGTTTGTTGGTTGGAGTTGGTTTTTTTTCATCTTTGGCCCAATGTTTTATCTATTCTGTAGTCAAATTCACTAGAGAAAGTAGACGAAGAATTGTCACATGAAGTCTGGCAGCAAAGAAATGAAAAGCATCTCACTGCAACAAATTTAATCTATTTTATAGGCTAGGTATAAAGAGATACTATAACAGGAAAGAGATGGTATCTAATGTACTGTGAAAAATAATGTCAGGAAAGATGGTTAAAAACTATTCAGATCCCTTTTCTCTACCTTGAAAGACACTTTTACTGATTTAAAGGCATATGCTTTTCCAACTACTTCTTTGGATGCCTTTGCAAGACTGAAAAGCGAGTATAAAGAAATCTTATATCTGATTACAATTATTTTTACATCAATTTTTTTTTTTCAAAATTAGCAGAATATGATCCATTTATAGGCTACACATTTCTAAAGAGAGTTGCATGGTGTTCCAGTGCTCTAATAACAATAACCAACCTACCATTTCACCTGGAAATGATAAATTTTTATTTCATCTTCCACTTTTTACAGCTACTAAAATGTAATTTCCAAAAGTTACTTTAGTTCATTAACTTCACAAGCTGTACCTGCTTGAGTGTTGATCCTTCCAGAAATATTTCATGTGTCTAATTCTCTAAGTTGACAAAATTACCATGTCAGCTGGAATTTTCATGAACTGGAAGCAACAAAAAGCCTAGTACTCTTTTTCAGTTTTTGATTACTGCAGCTGTCTCAAAGCTACAACAAAGTGAATCATCAAAGCAGCAAAGCTACACAGAGACTGATGAGTACTACAACAAAGAAATCTAGATTAAATATGTAGGTAGTGAATTTCAGCTAGTTTTGTAGGTTTTGGCTTATAATATATGGCATCAAGCATATGGGCTCATGGTGAGGAAGCATAACAATAATTAGAAGACTACTTGGAAAAGTAACTGGGTTCAGTAAGATAACAAATACGAGGGTTTCTGGCAGGAGATCTGAAGGGAAGTGGTTATTGTTCTTATCCCCTCTTCTCTCCTTTAGAAGTGCAAGGCTTTGATCAGTTTTTAGAGGTGTGAGGCTAAAGAATTTGTATATTATGAGATTTCACAGCGTTGCAGGTTCCTTTTTTCTTTCTTATAAGCCTGCAACCCCATACATATGATATCTTCTAGTTTTGCTCTCTTAAATAAACACAAACACATACACAAGAATGCATATTTTTATGTGTTCTCTGTGATCATATATATGATCAACATATTCATTGATGACCTGGATGAGGGGATAGAGTGTACCCTCAGCAAATTTGCTGATGATACAAAACTGGGAGGAGTGGCCAACACACCAGAAGGCTGCGCTGCCATTCAGTGAGATCTGGACAGACTGGAGAATTGGACAGAGAGGAACGGTATGAAATGCAACAAGGGCAAGTACAGGGCCCTGAACCTAGGGAAGAACAACTCCAGGCACCAGTAAAGCTTAGGGGTTGACCTGCTGGGAAGCAGGCCTGGGAAGAAGGACCTGAGAATCCTGGTGGACAATAAGTTAACCATGAGCCAGCAGTGTGCGCTCTTGGCCAAGAAGGCCACCGGTATCCTGGGGTGCATCAGGAAGAGTGTGGCCAGCAGGCTGAGGAAGGTTATCCTTCCCCTCTACTCTGCCCCGTTGAGGCCACATCTGGAGTACTGTGTCCAGTTCTGGGCTTCCCAGTTCAAGACAGACAGGCAGCTACTGGAGAGAGTCCATTAGAGGGCTACAAGGATGTTTAGGGTGCTGGAGCATCTCTCTTATGAGGAAAGGCGGAGAGAGCTGGGTCTGTTTAGCCTGGAGAAGACTGAGAGGGGATCTGATCGATGCTTATAAATATCTAAAGGGTTGGATGCCTACAGGAAGGAGCCAGACTCTTTTCAGTGGTGCCCAGTGACAGGATAAGGGGCAATCGGCACAAACTGGAACACAAGAAGTTCCATGCCAACATGAGGGAAAACAACTTTACTTTGAGGGTGTCAGAGGACTGGAACAGGCTGCCCAGAGAGGCTGTGGCATCTCCTTCTCTGGAGATATTCAAAACTCACCTGGAGACATCCCTGTGTAACATGTTCTAAGTGATCCTGTTCGGCAGAGAGGTTGGATTAGATGATCTCCAGAGGTCCCTTCCAAACCTTACCATTCTGTGATTCTGTAATTCTGTGATTATTCATACAGATGCTCAAGGAAGCATTTGGTTTCCCACAGGCCTTTGGGAAGTGTCTGATAGCAGCAAACTCCCAAATCTGGAAGGGTGGCCTGTTCATGATCTTGAAGAATCTCTCCTATGCCACTCTATAAGTAAATATTTCAATTATCCACAAAGTAAACTTAACAGACGTCCACTCCAGATTACCTTTACCAGAGTTTAGAGTCCTGGAATGACTTGAAACTAATTCTCTCATACCAAGAATAAGCGCTTCACTGTCTGGTGTATGGAATCAAACAGAAGGTATTTGTTTCTTTATATGTACAGCGCTTTATTTTCCATGGCTACTAGTGTCTCACTCTGACCAATTTTCTTCAATCTAAAATAATTCTTAATTTACATTGTTTCCTTTGGGTTTGAAGAAAAAAAAAAACCTTTATTTTTAATAATACTTTCTCAGTGAGCTCAGTGAAGAAATGAAATTGCCTGCTTGTGCTAGAGAAAACTCAGTTGTGTTGTAGTAAATGAAAGAGGATAATTTCACATATTTATACAGATAAACCCCAGAGTATGCGATTTCTGCTTGCTTCAGCTGTTTTACCAAATGGTTCAATTTAGCATTAGAATAGATAAATAAAATCCCTTAAGTTAGTACTGTTGGACAGGGTAACAATGGATCACACACTTCCATGATTTCCTTATTGCATTCCATA
The DNA here is from genome assembly GCA_013399095.1 of Psophia crepitans. Classification (NCBI taxonomy): domain Eukaryota; kingdom Metazoa; phylum Chordata; class Aves; order Gruiformes; family Psophiidae; genus Psophia; species Psophia crepitans. The sequence continues at coordinate 111,392 of VWZZ01008243.1, forward strand.
TATGTTTTGGTATGTTCCTACATCAGCCAAAGTGTTGAAATGTACTGTACTTCTTTATCTTTATTATTGACAAATAGTTTGAAAATACTGAGCACTGATACCCCTGAGAGCAGGAGAATATCAATAGCCAGAGAAGAACAACCTGCATGTTTGCAATACAAAAGAAGGATATATTGATTTGTGGGGAGTTCACCCAAATTAATTGTGCCAGCCAATAAGAAGACACCATCAATTATTTGTTGAGCTTGAAAAACATCAGTCTTATGAAAAACAGACTTCTCCAAAGAGAGTAAAAGAAAATGCACACACGTGGAAGAAAACTGCAGTCAAGCATAAATAACTGTGAAGTACTGCAGCTATATAATTGTTTTAAACAATTTTATTTTAGCAAAACAGGATAAAATAAGAGGATGAAAGAACATTAATTAATCAACAGGGAATCTAGTAGTAAGGAAAAAAATGTGTATTTTAGAAAATTACGTATAATACACAGCAAGATGAAAAAAACTGAATCAAAATATCTAACTGATAATTATTTTGCAATCCATTGAAATGAAAAGAAATTAAAAGAAGGTTTGATGGTTACTGAAAATGGTGAAGAGCAAAGGTCTGGAAGAAGCAGGAGTGATTTCTGTGAAGGAAAGGAGAGAGCCTTTTTTGCCAAAATCTACCATACACACAGCCAAAGGAAGCACTAAAGGCACTTTCTTCCTCAGATCGACAGGGAAATCATTCAGAGGTTACAAGCTGAGCTTTCCATGAAACAAGAACTGAACTAGAGGAAGACCATGCCATCATAAATGGGCTCTGGAAACCCTATGCAGGTGCCAATGAAATAAAGACTGTTATCATAGACAGTCATTATATCCACTGCCAACTTCGGCAGATAGTCCTCGTCTTTACTGGTAGGGCTGTCTCCACCTACCTTCAATCCCCCAGACCTGCAAATTCTGTAAAAACAAGGTGAGGTGCAAAAAGAAAAAAAATTATTTCAGCCACCAGCTCAAAAACTGATTTAAAAGAGAGATTGTTTAATCTAAGAGTAATTTATCCTTGCTCTTTTGCTCTTGAAAACAAAACCAAAACCACTGCAGTTAAAATAAATAGGAAGTTAAACAAACAGCTAGGTATAGTAAATTTGTTCTTAGTTACTAATTTAGCTGAGCTTCATATATTAAGGTTTGGATTCAGTGTCCATTAGATCAATCTGTTTAATAACACCGTACTTCAGCATAAGCCTTGGATTTGGTGTGCCCTCTGAATTTAAAATTAAGGAATTTGATTTTAAAGCAGCTCAGTAGCAGCCCATCAACAAGAAATTAAGTTTCTCAAAAGTTATTCCTTTTAAAAAGTTATTCCTGAAAGTGGGAAGTTTCCCATTTCTATCATTGCATTTTCATTTGTTGCCACTATGAACAGTTCTGCAAAAGAATGTAATTGAGTTCAATATTCTATAGCATAAAGTGTGCATTCATCTAAAAGAAGACAAAACCACTCTATTACCTTATGTTATACTGCAACCAATGCCAAAGGCAGAGATATAAAATATAAATGTAACATTTTTTAGAATAATTCTTTTCATCATATAACTTTCACGCAACCAGCAAAAAAAGCTATTTTAACTGAGCTTTCTCCTTCTTAGCATTTGATCTGAATTATCTTGATGAGAAATTCAATCATACATTGAAACATCTGCTTCAGAAAGATCAGAAGGATTTGGAGTTCTTGAAATACTTCTGGTAAGTGAAAATATATATCAACTTTGCATCAGCAGATGAAGTGCCTTAGAAGACAGTATGGGATACTGACTGAAACATATAGAAATCAAACTGTAACATAGTTTTGCATTTTGCAAAAAGGTAAGTTTATATTTTAGTCACTCTAGTATAGATGTAACTGTACATCTGCGAAATAAAAATGTAACACTAACACCCAAAGGTAACTACAATAAATTCCAAAATATTCTATTGTTTGCTTCAACAAAACCATTACTAATGGCAGTAAACAAACGTGCAGTTCTCCAGCACATAAAAAATGGATCACATGATCTTACAGTTTATGAGACAAGCCATATGCCTTGACAGATCTTTCTATTCTATAACGCAGCATGGGTAATGCAATATAGTTCATTTCTACCCGGGTATATCTTGCTATATGTCTCTGCAGGCATCCTTTTTGTGGAAGATTTAGATGAGGAGAAAACAATAAACCCGTGAATAGGGTTGGAAAAAAATCATTCCTTATTAGGAAAGAGAGAAGAGAGAGCAGGCATCAAATTTATAGACATCAAAACTGACAAAAGCAAGAGGGCACAAGTGTGCCGGCTGTACAGAAAGCTTGACCTAGGGGCTAATACAGAGCTGGAACATAAGAAAAGCAGGGTCAAACTTGTGGTTCATCTGACCCTGTAATTTGCCTCCAACAGTGGCAATAGAAGAGATATTTTGAAAATATTTGAGTTTGACTAAGTAAACATGTTCAAAGAGGAAAACAAAGAAAAAAAGGTCA
>VWZZ01008243.1:113934-173598 GCA_013399095.1 Psophia crepitans
AAAACTATTTTGTAGTTATTTTTGTATTTGAATAATTCTAGATATTCTCAGCTAACCAGTAAATATGATTGTAAAACTGCTGTAAATAACCTATCTACTTACAGTTGCAGTACTGCTATTCCTAGTCTGAGCTTTCCCAAACTCTCATCCGTGATCAGATGCAAGTCACACCATATCTGTGATATGTCATCATTGAAAAATAAGATCCTACTTTAGAAATCAGTCCAACAAGTACATCTTTCAAGGTCAGTGGAAAATCTCATTCTTTTTTATTTGGTTTTCAACCCAAATAAGGTAACTACTTTTAAAACTAAAACACAGCAAATATGAAATGATCAGAGAAGTGATGGAAGTGCAGTCATTAGTTCCCAGTTTGAAGGACTGGAAATCTTAATTGCCTACATTAGGAAATAAAACGTTTTGCTTGTCTTTCTCTAAGCTTCTCTCTAACTCACAGTCCCACATGACCACACATACAACTATAATCATGGCTTTGTTCTGAACAGAGCACATTATCAGGGTATTGTAATAAGTGTATAATGATCTTTCATGAAATGGGAGTAAGCATAATTTCACATGAAGAATCACATTCAAGGGAGCAGTTAGTGTGTCAGTGATTACATTTTCTTTAGAAATGAGCATTTAATGTCATTTAATGTGATGGACAATAGATATGGGTCATACACCCAAAGACAAAAGTATGTTCTGAATGGCAATTTAGAAGCGGGTAAAAGGTTTATGCTTGGCAAGACGAACAACTGCCTACTGGTTGTTAAAGTGCTGAGAACCAACATGCCTTTTTTCCTCATTCAACAGCGTACCTGATTAAGCCTGCGTGCTTCCAAATTCAAACTTAACTTTCCTTCTTCACACAAAAATTACATACCATTTAATTAAACATATTTGAGCTTGCTAATTATTTTTGTATACTGGTTAACACAATAAATATTTCATAAGGATTTACTTTAACCTTTATACTTGGATTTAGAAAAGTAAGGAAAACAACATACTTCACACTCTCCATGACCGAAAAGTCTCAGACTTAAGCGACAGAGAATTTTATTTCTTCTAATTCTGCTAAAGAGGACAATCCTGTATGTATAGCCTGTACTTTGGTATTTTTTTTTCACATAATCACAGAATAGTTGCAAGGGACCTCTGGAGATTGTCTAGTCCAACTCCCCTGCTCAAAGCAGGGTTAACTAGAGCGGGCTGCTTGGGGCTGTGTCCAGCTGGGTTTTAACTGTATCCGAGGACAGGATTCCATAGTCCTTCTGGGAAATCTGTTCCAGCATTTAATCACCCTCACAGGAAAAAAAAAAAAAAGGTGGTGGGGATGGGAGGGGAGGGCCATATTCAGACAGAAATTCCTGTGTTTCAATTTGTGCCCTTTACATGTCGTTGTTCTGTGATTAGACACCACTGGGAAGAGGCTACTAATGAGAATAACAAGTAAGAATTTTCTCAGTGGGAACAAGGAAATACAAAGTACGTTTCTTATACAGAATCAGAACGAAAAAGGTAACCTTTGTAGAGAATGAGAATAAAACACCACTAATAAATGGAATCAGATCAAGAACAGAGCTGAGCTTAACTAGTTTGCTTCACAGTTTGTAAAACAAATTCTCCAGCCGTTGTAAGGCCTGTCTCTAATTCTGGGCGCCATACTTCAAGGAAGTACCTATCAGTTGCAGCAAAGCAAGAGGAAAAAAAGGATGATGAAAGGTCTATTAGCAAGCCCTCTCTGCGACAACTGAATGACCTAGGTTACCTCACCTGAGGTAGAGAAGACTGCAGGCAAAAGAGACAACTACAATATGATATTCGTGATAAACTCTCTTTTTTCCTAAAGAGAGTCGTTCTTCATGCCTGTGGCAGGCAGGACTAGGGATAACACTGCTGCCTCACAGCGAGGAAGATTCAGATTAGATGTTAGAAAGAATGTATCTTTTGCAAAGGTAGGGGAGCACTGACTCACATGGCTCTGGAAAGTGTCAGTCTCCAAACCTGGAAACGTATGGAAATACATATTAGGAGTGACATAAATATGGATTCCCATTGATCATAGGCTAACTTCATGCAGTCCTATGAACCCATAATATTAAAACTGCATAAACAGGCACTTATTAATTATAAATGGATTTAAATAAAGTTAATCTGTAGTGATTTAAAATTATTTTTAAATTAATCTTAGAAAGAAATTAAGAAGCAACAACTTATCTCTTGACAAAAACAAAATGAAATACTGTTTCACCAGAAGAAGGACTAAAATTAGTATGGATCCATAAGAGTAAGAATCAAAACTGAATAAAATCCTAGAATTATAACTTGTATCATGTTTTTCTTAAGAGCTGAACTAAAATTAAATTGCTCCCTGAGGAACAGAATAATAACTGGCATCAGTTCTTTGCTGCAGAATTAAAGCAACACTGCTGTGCTGCTCATGCTGACCCAGTATTTTGGACTTCCTTAATCTATTTCTTCCTAGATCTATGATTTATGACATCTGGGGCCTGACCTTTAAATTTTTGCCCTAACAAGCAGGTTTATTTGCACTCCTTGGTAATAAAAAATAAAGACCTCCAGGCCAGTAAGTATTAACTCCTTTAAGCATATCACATTGTCTCACATATAATCTCCTAGCATTTGTGACAAGAAACTATTTGAGGTCTAACTAGTTTCTAGTTTGCTAAAACAAACCTAATTTATGCTGTCTAATGTACCTTATTTTGCTATCTTACAGCTATTTCTAAATGCAGCAGAAAAGCCCTTCTAAATCAAACTGGCTTTTGAAATTCAGTGCAGCAAAGAAAAACATAGAAATATTTTTTTCTAACATGGCTATGGAATAAGCATTTCTACTAATCTTAAGTGTGTCAAACACCACACATATCCATTGACTTTCTACTTACAGATGGTAAATATCATTTTTTCTCTTGTTATCTCTTAAGAAATGTCACATTAAAGTTAATTAAAGGAATAATTTATATAAATTTTTATAAAGAGGCTGGGCTTCTTCAAGAGAGATATTGTATACATTGGATCTGGGGTATGGTGGCTTGAAATCCATGTGGGTACAAATTCATATACACGTGGACTTAGAAGAAAATACAACTATTTGCTCTTTAGATGTACTAAATTGTTTTAATGTCACATCAGAAGTTGAAGACAGTTGTTTGATTTGATGCATTTCTTTAAATTATTCTGAAAGTGTATATTGTTTTATGTCAGTTACTGGGGTGGAGGCACTTCTGCGAGAAATCTCAGTTGTGTCATTAGGTTATTCAGAAATCTTCACTTCTGCTCTTTTAACTTAAAGAGGAAAGGACTGTGGCCACTGAGCTATAGCTCAAAGCAATGGACTATGCAAGAAGTCATATGGAGAGATGAAATCTCCAAGAGCACCATGGCATGTAGCGGGAACTTACCTGCCATTATGATGATTGTTAGCCTTTTAAATGAAGATTTACTCAGAAATACCAAAACAAAAGGCACCGCTTTAGCTAGAATAACAGGTTTTGAGCTAGCCACTGCAACAGATTCCCATCTAGGACAATAAAAGACAAAAAGAAACATGAAAACCCTACTGATTACTGAGTTGTATGATTTTACAGGCAGCGGCCTACTTCCCCCTGCTTAGCAACACTGATTGTGCAGCCAGTGTGTAATGGAGGACTGTTAGTGGGGAGAAGGCTCATTTATCTCTGTGCATACCTACATCAGGAGGAGGCTGAATTACACTTCTAAGTCTAGACTTACCGCTTTGGTCCAGAAAAAGCCAAAGCTGCAGCACTGGCCTGGTTCACAGCAAATTTGGCTGACACTGTTACTCTAACTAAAGAAGATGTTAAATTCACTGAGGCATATTAAATAGAATATGTATGAGGACTGGTATTATGGACAATAAGCCAATACTTCTTGACACAACTGTTCAAGAACTTGAAATTATAACAATTGATTTCACTAACACAGTTTAACACAGGCATAAAGAATCATAGCATTTTGTTGAGGTGAACCAAAATTATAATAGAAATTAAAGAAAACAAAGAAATAAGTGATAATTTTCCGAGACCTACCTAGAGAACCTTGCACAAACAGTAACAATTTGAACAGACATTCATTGTTCTGGTCTCAGTATAGCGGTGAATTGTTAGAAAACTCATTAAGTGAGGTTATCAAGCCTGTCAGAAGTTGCACATACACTCATGCATTTAACGTGCCAGATTAAGACCATTTTCAAGAATGTACGCTAAAAAATGTGTTAACGTTCATTCTAATTGAATCAATGGATTATGGAAATTAAAAGAAAGATAATTAGCACCTCCCACTACATTTGACCAAAGAAAGACTACAGTGGGAGTAAAAAATTTCAGATATTTAGGTCTGTAAGACACTAAATATGAGAAATAGGTAACTTAGGCTTATAAACACATGCATCCTAGATGCGACAGTGACATACAAACACAGACCTAAAAGGAATTGGCAAGGTAAAATTACTTTACTTTCAGATTCCCAGAAGCTCAGACAAACATGTAACAGGTGTATTCCAGCAGGACCTTTGAAAAAGAAATTGTTGGTCTCATGAGTCAAAAAGTGCATTCCTGAAAAGTTTAAAGTTACTTTAAAAAATATTAGAGAATTTAAGGGAAAAAAAGAGGCTCATCCAATGACTAATTAAAATGACAGAGGCATTCATCTGACTCATTGGTTAGTCACAGTAGTCTAAGCAGTAAAAATAGTGTCTCATTAGTCTTTTAAACATGTATTCCTTATTCTACATGAAATTGATACTAAATCACTTTTCTAGTGTACAGCAGGCACTTATTACACAGGGAAAACTCAGAGAATGGGAAGTTTATAAAATCTCTGTCAATCTCTCCTACATGTTAGGAATGATTCATTATAATGGGCCATGTGCGGCAGGGTAACTGTGAATGGAAGCCTGTAATTAACTTTGCTTCATGTTTTATTGATAGCATTTGCTGTTTTCTGAGATCTGATCATACATCTTAAGCAATGTGCAAACCTATGGATCATGCTGTGCTTAGATATGCCAGCACTGGGGGATATATATGAGAAACTAAATAGATTAGGTGGAAAATGTACCACATCCCTTGGGATCTGCATACTCATTTAGATGGTCCCTTTCCTGCCACCTGTTTGATGTTGTTTCTGTCTCAAACCACACTTGACATTTAGTATGAAACATGGAAGTCAAAGTTCTTTTTTGCCGTCTTCAGCCAGTATTTACCTACATGAGTCACGGACGTGCTGATATGGAAGAGGAAAAAATGCATTGTGTCCCTTACAAACATATCTGTATTTTGAAATGCTATAGATCTTACACTCCAGAGCAAATATGGAGTTGCAGATAATTTGCAGTTACAAACTTGAAGAGAGATGAATGTGTGTGAATGAGCCTTCTGTTATTCTGGCAACAAATCACCCACAAATTGGGAAAAATATGTGGGTTTTTTTGTAATATGGGTAATTTGGCAAAGCTAAAAACAAATTTACAAAATCCTTAAAAGACCATGGATTATTTAGGAACAGATGGTGTGAAAGACATTTGAAATCCCTCCTGTAAACTGTGTTCTACTTCATATAAAAAATATAAACAGAAGCTCACAGACCAGGATCTTCCTCCAAATGGTTTTGACCCTAGTCTTCACATCTGATATCATATTCCTGATCAATTAAGTTTTGAGCTTTATTTTCAGAAGGAAGCAATGTTAGCTGGATTACCTGTCAGAAGACCCACTTGTCACCTGATTTGGACAGTGTGAGAATAAAAAAGTGGCTTAAATCTCCTAGTATCTACAAAGAAATATTCTTCTGAAATACTGGAAGCTCCAGTTCTGGCTGTGGCTATTTTTTCCCAACTGAAAGAATTTGCCAGGATTTTTTTTAATATTTTTTAAATGATCATAATAATTTTTTCTGTGAAATTCTACTTCCCAACTCTGTTCTTTATTTCTACAAAACATATTTACAACGTTTTTAATGAGATCAACTTTAGAATCACAGACTCCATTGAAAACATTGTGGAGATTTTTTTTCTTTTGTCTTTCTTTTCTGAGCTCCTATGGTACATCCACTTCATATTTCTAAACTTCAATAGTTGAAGTTGATAGTTGAATAGTTGATAGTTCCTTAACTATCAAGCCATCGTCTGAGGAGGTCCCTCTAGTGTGATGAATGAAGCAAATTTTACTGGGAAAAAAAACCCAGCACAGTATAATCACATAATTAAAGACTTCATTATACACAAGAGAGAAATTAGAAATGCAGAAGCACAAATATTTCTGAATTTCCTAACTATTGAGTTGTCAAGATAGCAAACTTAATGCTATTCCTTCAACACAATTTTTCTGCCTGTGCACTTATTCAAATTCAAACTTGACTAATGATGGAAGAAGAGAAAGCAAATTGACAGGCAGCACTGTGTCATGGCTATATGGAATATCCGCTTAATTAAAACCAAACTGAGAAAATAAATAATGGGCAACGGGAAACTTTTTGTCAGAAACACAGGTTATATTTTGGTTTCACTGACAAACATGGAATATGAAACTGTGAACTGAAATACAATTCTGTATGCTGACAACCACAGGCTTTCAAAAAAATATGACTTGTTTTAAAAACTCATAGACTGGTTTAACAATCATGAAGTTTACAGAAAATTTTACATGTTTTTTCCCTTGTATTCAAGTTCTTCAATTTTAATAGCACATTTAATTTGCATTTCCAAGCATTCTTCTGTCAGTATGACAGATAGATTCTCATACAAGCTCTTGATTCCATGAGTTAAGGGTTTGTGACAATGCACTGAAAAATAGGAGCCTTGCAATGAAATCCCAAGATGGAAAACATTGCTGCAGTCTCGTACTGGTTCCAAATCATTTTTCTTGATGTAGTACAATCATTAGGGAATTTTTGCTCTACTCTTTTCAATAAATAGTTCCCTAGTTTGACAGTCTAAGCTGTTTACAGTGACTTTTAATAGCTATCTATCAATAGCTCATCTTTTCAAGCAATTTAAAAGTCACACAGGCATATATGTCACTCAGCTTCTATTATAATCATCTACTGTGAGTTATAAAGCATCGAAATTTTCCTATGAGACAACATATCTAACACAGTAAAGCCCTAAGCTAGTTTGACTAAACTATCAACATCATGCAATGACTTATTAAGTCATGGTAAGAGTTAGTGTGTAGCCTGGAGGAGTAAGCCCAGGTTTGTAAACCAAGAAATTCTGCATCCAAAATTCTGCCTGTACCATAACTTTCACCTGCATCTTTACAATTAATTTTAAAAAAAACAACCAAACAAAAAAAGCCCCAACCAAACAAGTAAACCCTTATTATATTTTATTTATTTAAAAATAATTTTTATATTTCAGGAGAGTTCTGCTAATGAGTAAACACTTTCCTCACATAAGCAATATTAAACCAGATGCTAACATATACCTAACTCTTCTCAGCTTAAGCAGACCTTAAGATCCCAAAAGCCTTGCAGATATTCTACATAAAGATGATAAAACAGGACTTTTTACTGTAAGGTTCTAATCTTGATATCTCTTTCTTACATGAAGAAAAATGTTTATTCTTTTTAGCCAAATGTCAAGAAAACAGACATGTGGCACAGTCTAGTCTGTACCTGCAACTTAGAAAAATGACTAAAAATTTAGAAAGCTGCTCATAGAAAATTAAAAAAAAAAAAAAAGGCTATCCAAATTGGTTTCTGTGAATAAAAAACACAGAACAACATGAGTTCCCATTTGGACAGTGAGGATTTTGGTTAAACAAATGTTTCAAATCAGTCTAGCTCCTGAAGTCTTAAAAAAACAGCTATGATTGTATGTATATGTATCTATATATATAAACATATACAACTTTTGAGTTGTGTTTCATTGTAGAAACTGAACTTATCAGGGAAAACAGTTCCTTGAATTGATCTCTCATGTGCCTCCACTAAAATGCAAATAACCTTTCAATATATACTTCTTTACACAACTTTTTCAGTCTTCTAATAACCCTTCAGGAGTTCTTTGAAAGCAGGCAGACTGGCAGCTTTTTCTGTCCCTTCTCCAACCCACAGCCTTTTCATCTTCTATGTAGATGAAATGAGGGAGATGTTATAACCCATTCCAGTGCTACTCAGTTGATGCATTTGCCAATTAGTGTATGAACCATCCTCTGAGAGCAATATTTAATTACTGCAGATATTCAGATGGTATCATGAGATCCCCGTTAAGCCTCAAATATTTTTAAAATTATCTAGCTAACATTTTTTTTCTTAATTATTAGCCCACTCCCTCTGAAAAGCAAGGTCTCTAAATTAAGGAAACGTGGTGGATGAAATGTTATTTTTTGCCACCATCAGCAAAAAGATTTTCCTCTATGAGTTTGTGTCAAATAAAAAGCTTAGTAGGCCACTAATGGCCATGACCTGTGGCAGCCTTGTTGTACTGCGTAACTGAATTATTTCCTTTTCTAAATCTCCAAGTGTGCCACTGAGAACGCTAGGTCAGCATATATAGTAAACAAATCAGCAATCACACAACAACTACTCTACTGTCTGCTTCCAGAATGAAAAATCTCTTCCCTAGCTTGAACTTTTGGACCTTGAATTTGACCCTGTCTGAGCTTTTGTTATGTTAACAAATGATTTGATGGTAAAACTGTGAATATACATATAGGACTGGTGAGGGAAACACATCAATAAGGAATTACTTAAGTAAGTCAGGTTGCTTGACCCAAGCACAAGCTCTCTAAATTTATTTCTTTCTCACCCTTCTGTATTGCCTCTGCAGCTTTAATTTCTCCGTTCTCCTCCATGAATCCATTTATACTGATCGCATCAGTGCTCTTGGAAATTTATTCCATATTTCTAGTATTCTTTGCATGAAATAGCTCTGCTGGAATTCCTGTTTACTTCTAATTTCAGTTTGTTTCCACTGAATTTTCAAACAGCAGGTTACAGTTAATTAAAATAAATCTGAAAAGAGATGCATTTAGTATAGGAAATATTTGTAAATTGATACTTTTTTTCTCTTTAGCAATGTTTTAAAACTGTATGTTATTAATACAGTGGCACAAATAATTACCCTAAATCTCATATTCAGGTAATTACAAAAATAAAATGAACATCTGTTATTACAAATGCATAATGCCAAGTCATAATGTGCAGGTTAGGGGCTAACACAAGCAAATTGGACACGGTACATAAACACAAAATAAATTATTGCATGGTAGTGTAATTACATTCCAACCATTATGTTAATTATAATTTATATCAATTCAATAATTAAAGAAAACAAGCTCTTCCTTTGGTTTCCTATTCAGATTCTTCTGTGTACTAAATTATTCTGTGTCAGCTAGAGTGGCACTGGACCATAAATCTGACAGCAGTGCATGGTGACATTATTTTTAATATGTAAGAGAAAGCTTAGTCTATATGATAGATTTGAAAGAAATGTTTTGTTAATTAAATTGGGTCAAAAGTAAACAAGATAGAGTTAAACAGGGCATAGAAAATCCACTTGTTGACTGCCCAAAGAATTAAATGAAACATTTATTACCTTATAGATACTGACCTAAAGTGTTGCTTTAAAATGTCTTTATTGCAAAATTAAATTAGAATGGCATAGCTTCTCTAAGGACAATCCTGTAAAGCAAAACAAAACAAAAACAAAGCAAAACAAACAAAAAACCCAACAAAAACCAAAGAAACAAACAAAACACCAAACAGAAAATCCAATCATATTAATGTATGACTGAAAAGAACTTTCAGAGGTATTTTATGCATTTCCTTTCAGTAAAATACATTATCTAGATTTTTAAGAACAGTTTAGGTATTGACATACATGCAAACATACTCTGACACGTGCTGATAGTTAATATGAAGATGTTTTACCAGGGCATCACCTGAGTCATCTTCTCTACCCTCACAGTTAGAAGGTTAATAAATGTTTTCCACTAAATCAGAAGAACAGTGTTTAGTAATCTATGAAATGTTTGCTTGGATGTTTGCAAGATAGAATAGAATAGAATAGAATAGAATAGAATAGAATAGAATAGAATAGAATAGAATAGAATAGAATAGAATAGAATAGAATAGAATAGAATAGAATAGAATAGAATAGAAAGACCACAGAGCAAAAAAAATTGCCCATCACTGATCTAAGCCACCAGTGGCCAATGTGGGATTCATATACAAGATACATTCTGATATAGCTCTTCTCAGAGTCCTTTCTCATTAATCCCTCTGTTAAGGGGCACAGACAAATGACCCTAGCCTGAGGTTAATATAGCTGAACAGATCAGGAGAGCCCAGTGGACATGACATGAGTAATTGGTGAATATAACAAATGAGAAAGGGAGAAGTTGGCAAAAGTTGCAGATAGAGTCATGAGGAATCTAATTACATGAATGGTTAAGGTGGGGTGTGTGTGTTGAACTTCACAGGTAACTAAGGTGCAGTACTGGGGACATTTCAGGGTTTGGAGTCTTGCGAGGCCAGAATTACCCAGGTAGCCTTATCCTTGTGGAAATTCACAACATATTCCTGCAGCACATGGCTGCAAATAAACTAGAGTTTCTGCTGACAAAAAGAAAAGGACCTGTACCTCAGTGATGCTGTTGATTTCAGTCATCTGCATCTCACAGTAATCAGTGGAGGTACAGAGGGCTGTGTGACAGTACTCATTTTGCTGTAGATAAAGGGTCATTTAAGAGCAAGACTGGGATTGTATGGGTCAGGCTGTGGAAAAGCTGAATATAGCATCAAAATTGACATGCAGCGCTTAGGGGTTGTCCTTGATCAAAATCTAAGTTTACCTCCAATGCCTCCAGCAATACTTTCTCTGTGTGGCTGAGCAAGACATGTTCTACCGTGGAAGAGCTATCTCAACAGTAATGACTGAAGTGCAGCGTGGGAAAGTAACGTTCGGGCTCCAGTACTCCTCAGACAGTGCTAATGGAACTGGAGCACACAGAGGACAAACACCTGAGCTCATTTTATATGCTTGATGCACTGCACCTTGATTGTATTCCAATATTGCAAAGATGCACATTAAGGGATTTTTCAATGTTATGACAAAATTCTATAGCAGTATGAAGTGTTATGTTACTTACCTGCCCGCTACAGCAGGCTATACAAATAAGTGAAGGAATGCTCTTGAATTTAATCTTATTTTATTTATTCATAAGCTATTTGACTTAATTATTAAGACTGCAACAAGCATAAAACTTGAATTTTGCAAATTCTCTACATTTATTTTGCATATAAATAACGAACTTGAAGATTGCAGCTGGTGTGAGGTTTTTTTGTTTGGGGTTTTTTGGGTTGGTTTGTTTTGGTTTGGGGTTTTTTTGGGGTTTTGTTTTGCTTTGTTTTTCGTGGTGGGTTTGTGTGTGTGTGTGTGTGTGTGTGTGGTGGTGGTGGTTGTTGTTGTTGTTGTTGTTGTTGTTGTTGTTGTTGTTGTTGTTGTTGTTGTTTTTTACCGCGGAAGTAAGAAACATGTACTCTTGTTGGAAGAGGATCAGGTCAGGGAATATTTAAGCAAACTGGACACACATAAATCCATGGGCTTTGATGGGATGCACTCATGAGTGCCAAGGCAGCTGGCAGATGACACTGCAAGGCCACTCTTGGCAATATTTGATCAATCATAGCAACTGAGAGAAGGAGGAAAGCAAATGTTACTCCTGTCTTCAAGAAGGAGAATGCTGTGATTTGCAAGCCAGTCAGCCTCACATTGATCCCTGGGAAGGTGATGGATCAGCTAATCCTGGAAACCATTTTCAGGCACATGAAAGACAAGAAAATCTTCAGGAATAGCCAGCATAGCCTTATCAAGGGGAAGTCATGCTTGACCAACTTGATAAACTTCTACCATGAAAAAACTGACTTGGTACATGAGGAGAGAGCAGTGGATATTGTCTACCTGAACTTCAGTCTGGCCTTTGACACTGTCTCCCATAGGATCCTCGTAGACAAGCTGTTGATGTGCACACTGGATGAGGAGACAGTGAGGTGGACTGAAAACTGGTTGAACAGCTGGGGCCAGAGGGTGGTGGTCAGGGAAACAAAGTCTAGTTGGAGGTCTGTAACTAACTAGTAGTGTATCCCAGGGGTCAATACTGGGACTGATCCTGTCTACGTAAATTGATTACTGAAAAAATATCTAAATTGTTCATTTGTAACTCAGATCCTTGCCCTGCAGCAATAAAATACTGAAATGTATTTTCAGCATTTGGTGAGTAGTTTAAGAACTTTCCCAAATAATTTTTAGCATTTTTGTAAGATGATATTCTGTTTGCCTAAATCACTGACTTATTTCTTTATACATCTCAACAGCTTTTCTATCAAATGAAAGATATAATTGAGCCAGCAAAGAAAGACTTTAATCTGATTCAATCACTAGGGACTCCAGGAGAATTCAAGATTCTTGATGTTATTCAGATTACCACACACTATAAAACATTTACATAAAGAAGGTGTCTTAATGTTACTCCTTCTCTGAATTTGGGTCATTGAGTACCTGTCACTATTTGTGTTTTCTCTGAAAATTCTTTCTTCCTCAGAATCTCAGATGTCTTAACAGTCTCTACATTTGTATTGCCCTGAATTATTTTCACAAAAAATAAGGATCTTCATTCATTTGCATAGCAAATGTGTCTGTAGCACTATTTTCGTCCTACAGATGTATCCTGGTATATTACTTGTCTTCTGCTAACAGTCCAGAAGAATTCTGTTCTTCCTTGCATCTTCTGTTATATTCCAGTCCTGCATCTGACTCAGATATCCTAATGTATCTCAAATAGTACAAGTTGCCTGTATTTAATCCACTTAATCAAGCCCAAAGTATAACTTTTTTGCTGAATTACAAAACTTTGGACAGACTGGACACTATATTTAAGATTCAACAGCCAAAAAAAGCCTGAGTATTTCTATTTGAGGATGTCTCATACCTAATTTCTGTTCTAATTTCAAGATATTTCCCAAGCAGAATTCAATCTGGTCTCCAGGAAATTAAGCCTCTTTATCAATAACTTTGCATCACAATTCAGGATTGCACTTCAAAGAAGTTGAAAGAAGTGACATTTTATTTCTTCATTTAAGAAAAGATTTTTTTAGTTTGCTCAGCTGAATGCAATTGTAGTACAAGTCCTTGTCTGACAACATAGCACGTATTACATTGTAGTTCCACTACAGTCGTACTGTTTTCTCTTTGTCTGTTAGTACCAAAAATTTAGGACAAACGTCAACAGTTTTCTGCACGATCTTACGAAAAACACTCACCACTTTGTGGTGACATGAAGAATATTGATATTGTCTGAACTTAGATCAAACCCTTTTCCAATTAAGGAATCTAGAATATATAAAAACATCTTCTCTTAACCATCTCATATTTCAGTTTGTAGAAAAAGACTATAGGTGAAATAAAGTATGTTGTCACTGTCAATAACAAAGTCATTAGAAAAATAAAAACGAGTAGAACAAGAGAACAACCTGTTTCACAGACTTTAAGATGTCATTCCTGAGCAGCCTCAGAACTACTAGTATTAAAAGAAGACATGTTTCAGTTTCTGTTGTAGAAAATGTAACAGAAAACTGAATAATACAAGGAAAGAAAATTCAGCACTTGCTATGTTTGTTTTCTGAATTCACCATTCTTTATTTCATTTCAACACTTTGATAGACAGTCATAAAGCTGTGTGGAGGAAAAGGACCTGGGGGTGTTGGTTGACGCTCGGCTGGACATGAGCCGGCAGTGTGCCCAGGTGGCCAAGAAGGCCAATGGCATCCTGGCCTGTATCAGGAATAATGTAGCCAGCAGGAGCAGGGAGGTGATCGTCCCCCTGTACTCAGCCCTGGTGAGGCCGCACCTCGAGTACTGTGTCCAGTTTTGGGCCCCTCACGACAAGAAAGACATGGAGGCCCTGGAGCGTGTCCAGAGAAGGGCAACGAAACTGGTGAAGGGACTGGAGCACAGGTCTTATGAGGAGCGGCTGAGGGAACTGGGCTTGTTTAGTCTGGAGAAGAGGAGGCTCAGGGGAGACCTTGTTGCCCTCTACAACTACCTGAAAGGAAGTAGTGGTGAGCTGGGGGTCGGCCTCTTCTCGCAGATAACTAGTGACAGGACAAGGGGAAATGGCTGCAAGTTGCGCCAGGGGAGGTTCAGGTTGGAGATGAGAAGAAATTTCTTCTCTGAAAGGGTGGTCGGGCATTTGAATGGGTTGCCCAGGGAGGTGGTGGAGTCATCATCCCTCGGGTTGTTTAAGGAAAGGTTGGGTGTGGTACTTCAGGACATGGTTTAGTGGTTAATAGGTGGGGGGAGGATGGTTGGACTGGATGATCCTTGAGGTCTCTTCCAAACATAATGATTCTATGATTCTATGATTTATATTTTATATTTTATATTATTTATTTGACCACTGCTTTCTGAAGAGGAAAGGCATAGGATTAAACAAGTGATAAGCCCCCAGATAAACACAGAAATCCAGGGGAAATCAGTCTGGATTTTTTTTTTACATTGTCACTAGTGTTAGTGTCCCTTAAGGACAGAGTCTTACATCCTTTAACAGCATTTATATTTTAGATGCTAGTTGAACAAAGTCCTCCTAAGTTATGTTTGTTTCCTGTATAAATACCTCGCATCCAGTTTTCCGTATGGCCTTTGCTGGCCTTTGAATTTTGAACTGGCTACATAGGAAACTCAAGTATCTATTTTAGGGGCCCTAGCTTGCTTAGGCTTAGAATCATAAACTCATAGAATCATAGAATCACTAAGGTTGGAAAGGACCTTTGAGATCATCAAGTCCAACCATCAACCTAACACCACCATGCCTGCTAGATCATGTCCGGAGTGCTACGTCTACTTAGTTCCAGGCCAATTTTTTTCTTCGAGCAATTAAACATGAGGCATACTTCTGATCTTTTGATTACATTGGAAAATAGTTGCTTTTCCAATTTACTCATGCAACATTCCTGAGTTCTTTCCTCCTGTAGAACCTCTGAAAGGAAAAGACCACAAATTAGATAAATGTCCTCTGACTTCCTCTGTCCATGCCTTCCGTCATAGTAGCATAGATGTGCCAATTACTGCTAAGCCCTTTTTTACTTACTAAACACAGAAGATACCAAAAGCACATTCTGAGAAAAACCTTTAACCAAGGCCTGTCCACTGAGCTGCCAATGAGGTAGAAGAGGGCAAACACATATAATATTTTAGATATGTGAATTGCTTTCAAGGAGAAGTTATTACATGGTAAAGCTTAAATGATAAAACAAATCAACTTTGATAATCATCTTTTTTATTGCTAACCTGGATCATATCAACATGGTCCCATAACAAATTGCATTAGTACAACTAAATTGCTGGAAAAATGAGCAGTCTAGTTTCAACAGTAATTTCCTAAGCAGGTGTCACTAGTGCAACTTATGATTGACGTAATTATGGTGTGAATCAACAGATATTCTTATATAAATATTTATTTTTGTTTGTTAATACATCTATGGAACAAGAATATTCCAACATGCTCTCCTGTATTTTAGCACATAAATATAAATATCTTCCCCTGTGTTTTTTCTTCAGAAATAAATTTACAAAATGTGACACCAGACCATAGAATCATAGAATGATTTGGGTTGGAAGGGACCTCCAAAGATCATCTGGTTCCAACTCTCCTGCCATGGGCAGGGACACCCTCCACTAGATCAGGTTGCCCAAAGCCCCATCCAACCTGGCTTTGAACACTTCCAGGGATGAGGCCTCCACAGCTTCTCTGGGCAACCTGTGCCAGTGTCTCACCACCCTCACAGTAAAGAATTTCATCCTAACATCTAATCTCAACCTCCCCTCTTAGTTTAAAGCCATTACCCCTTGTCCTATCACAACATGACCTTGTAAACAGCCCCTCTCCAGCTTTTCTGTAGGCCCCTTTAGGTACTGGAGGGTTACAGTTAGGTCTTCCTGGAGCCTTCTCTTCTCCGGGCTGAACAAGCCCAGCTCCTTCGGCCTGTCCTCATAGGAGAGGTGCTCCATCCCTCTGATCAGCTTTGTGGCCCTCCTCTGGACTTGCTCCAGCAGCTCCCTGTCTTTCCTGTACTGGGGACCCCAGAGCTGGATGCAGTACTCCAGGTGGAGTAGAGGGGCAGAATCACCTCCCTCGACCTGCTGGCCACACTTTTTCTGGTGCAGCCCAGGACACGGTTGGCTTTCTGGGCTGCCAGCGCACACCGCCAGCTCATGTTCAGTTTTTCATCAATCAGCACCCCCAAGTCCTTCTCCTTAGGGCTGCTCTCAATCCATTCTCTGCCCAGCCTGTAGTTGCGCTTGGGATTGTGCTGACCCACGTGCACGACCTTGCACTTGGCCTATCATATATTATATGTATTATATGGATTCCCCTCTGGCATGGGCATATAATTTATTATTGGTATCCCTAATTCTTGTCCCAAAATAATTCTGAATTTATCTGTCTCTGTAATCTGCAATCCCTACTAGTCACTGTAGTTACTGACATATCAGCTTTTGGTGGTAATAGTTAATTAGCCATTGGTTGCTATTTTAAATGGATATGTGCAGTGCAGTACCAGTAAGTAGCTGTTACAGCGAACATTGCCTTCACTCCTTTACCAAGTCCACCATGGCATTTAAATTCTTGATTAAAATACACTTCTTTGAATTTATATCGACATATGTATTAAAAAAATGAGTAAACATAACCTACAAGTACTGACACTAAATAAAATACAAAGTTTCAGAGGAAGATGTTCAATAATAACTGTACACTGAATGTCTCAGGCACAAATTTGCATTTTTTATACTACTATGTAGTTGTGTAAAGATGGAACTATAATAGAGATCTTCTTTCTGTCTTTGGGCCAACATAACCGCTGTAACATAAGGTACGTTGGCTGCCTTATTCTGCAGCAATATATTTTTATTTTTAGTATATGAAATCACAGCATTGCAATGATTCCACTTTGGTCCATAGTCAATATGCTATGAGAAACACAATTTAAATCTTACTGCTGAATACCCTGGTAATTTCTTGTTTCATCATCCAAATACTGCAGAACTGTGGGAATCGAGGTTTATAGGACTTGAAATTATTTTGATGGGATTTTAAGTTCTGTACTTACACAAAAAGAATGAAAAATAACCTTTCTTAAAATGAAACAAACTTGTGAAGAAGAATAACAGTAACATGCATTAAAAGTTATCCATGCATTTCCTTTGATTTGTGGAGTGCAATATTAACCAGGGTGACCCCTTTCATGTGTTACTTCATCATTAATAGCTGAATTAAAATTTACCTTATTCATTTTCCTCCTTGAGGAACACAGTGAGTGTGACTAATTTGGGACGTTTTTCACTAGAGCATTTATTGCTTGATGAAATGATGTGTTAACCCATCATATGAAGTGGTTTATATAATATATTAAATCTGACAGGATTAGCCAATGAAGAATAGTTTCATTAGTTACTTTGGTTTAACTGTACACAAGTGAAACCATTCCTTGCAGAAGTACATTGGCATAAGAAATGTATTTTTCATTTTTCACCAAGGGCGAAATCATTCCTATTGGTGGGTGGATGCACAAGAGAGAAAAGGGGGAAGCGGAGGACACAGGAAGGCTGTCTGGGAACCTCAGTTTGATGTATTGGCTGTGTCTAAACTAAGAAACAGTCATGTTTCACAGTCCTTACCCCCTCACACCAGGCAGAATCTCTCGCAGAGTGCACAGCAGATGCGGTCCTGTATAGACACACTCATTTCCTTTCAGAAGAAAGAGAGTTCATAGGAAGGGTGGAATATGTCAAGACCTGAGAGCTAGAAATCATTCTCTGATCATCCAGTTCAGGCATTCCTACTGAATGTGTAGGGCTGGTCCAAAATTCTAGTGAAATTGTTTCTCCTCAGAACATGCTGATAGGATGAGACTTAAAAATTTGTTTTGCATACTTAGGAGAAAAAATAGGCTCTAGTGCTGGATGAATGAAAAAGTAAAAATTACATTCCTGCTTTGAACCACCTGCTAGAGGCCCTGTTTTGAAATGATTCGGCACAGTAGCCTGTCTAGGTACTCAAAACAGCTTCCTGCAGCAGGGTCTCTCTCATCACTAACTACAGAGGAAGTCTAAAGGTATTTGGTTCCCCAGGCTAAAGTGAGCATTTGTCAATATCAAGCTCTATCATTCTTTTATTGATATTTAACTAGAGTTTCAGTGTAAAGGTAAAATTTTAATGCTGAATGGTCTGTACTGTGCTACACCTGATAAAATGGAAATTCGTTGTCAAGGAATCAAGTTGCGGGGAAGGATGGAGGTGGGGGTGGAGGGGGGGTGAGGCAGCAGACAACAATTAAATGCTTTCTAAAAAGAATAAAGAGTGCCAGAAAAGAGTTTGCTGGTTTATTACTTTCTGCGTGTTCAGTGCCTAAGATTTTGAGATCCTGCCTATTCTTTGAGGACATATCCACTGAAGTCTGCTAGGTCTTCATGCTGCCAACAAAACTGACAGTATAAAAACACATTGTGCATATTCTTTCTGTAAGAATGAGTTGCCTTTACTTGGCATGACGTTCACCTGGTTTTTTTATTTCCCTGTAGGCTATTTTACCTAGTGTTCTATAAGAACAGTTATGTAATGTCTATTTTGCCTTAGGATCCCCATCACAGATGTAAGTATCCGCTGTTGGGAAGGGGCAGAGTGCAGGGGACGGGTAGGAGGAGACTGAGGGGTTTTTTGTTAACTTGCTTTCTTCCAGTATTACCACTATTATGCTTCTATAAGTTGTTAGCGTTATGAGAGACACCATTATAAAACAGAGCAATGTGTGATGGTAACTGTGCCATTAAGGTCTCTAGTGGAACATTAATTATTGATCTTTGCCTCAAAAGCAGCAGAATGTTGTATTAGAGCTGCAATGAACTGTTCACCTTACAAGCATTCAGCTGAACTATGTCATTCAAAGGTGACAAGGTTTAGCTCTGCTGCTATATTCAGGGCACTCTGAACACTGCAAGAGAATTGCAAACACAGCCAAACCTGCCTAACAGAAATAGGGTATCTGACACAAATAACCTCTTTTTTGGATGGGACATTTTTTAACTCATTCTCAGTTTCTTATTCCCTGTTCTTCTGAGCTCCCTTTCTTCCTGCAAACCATGCTTTTAGTGATAAGGGTCTGGCAGAGGGTTTATCACTCTTCCCAAGTAAGTGGCACTGCAGTCAGTTCTGTTGATATCATCCAGGGATGAAAGAGCCTTGCAGGTAAACTTTCAGATTTACAAGCCAGTAGCCCTCCTCAGTAGGTGTTCTACCACAAGTAAATAGTGGTCTCCCTGCTGTGATACAGGCTGAGATAAGTACACATATGGCAGAACACTTCTCAAAATCAATCACAGGCAGAAAGTAAGGTCTCTTCCTGCTCCAGTGCCACCAGCAAAACCACTCTCCATGGTTTTGCAGGAATTTTGAAGTGTCCTTCATTAATTTGAGCTGCTGAAGAGCTACAGCCCTACTGATAGAGAAACTGGTGTGTTGTTTTATCATGTGGTGTCACACAGCACAGTCATCTCCCTCTAGTCCATGCTATTCATAAGCATATGCCTTACTTTTAGCATTAGTGACTGACAGGAAAGGACTGTCAGTTCTTTATAGGCCTAGAAAAATAGTTTTGGTAGATATCTTTCAATCACCTGTGACTATACCTCATTTTGCCTAACCAGTTTTCCTCTGTCTTCATCATTTCTGCCTCTTACAGAAACCAGAAAATATTCTTTTCTGTCTCTCCTATTAAGTTTGTGCTGATTTTGAGAGAGCATCTTTCCACTTCTGGCCATTCTTAAACCTAAGAGACTACAGACTGCACTTCCCACATTCACAGAAGTATAGGGTAGAAAGGTCATTTTTCAAACACTTTTCTTACTGTAATTGCCTTTTGTCTGTCATTTTTCCCCTTGCTGATGGCCATTAAAAGAGGACTGACTGACTGATGTGGTGATGTTGGTCAAACCTGGCTTACAGATGACAGCTTGAGCTTCAGCAGGTGAGGAATCAGTCCATAAGGTTTGCAGATTAATTCCCTTAATGTTAGCATCCTCAAATTACAAGTGTTCTGTCTTATGGCAGTGCTGTTGCTGTGACAGGTTTTCAGACAAACCACAACAACCTACAGTAGTAGAGAATCTAGTTCTGATAACATGCCAAGATGAAAGCATCTAGATTAGACTGAGACATACGAAGGAAATTTAAATCACAGATACATTAATCTATAAAAAGATCATCCTTGTCCCTAAAAGGAATTTCCAACTTTATATCACCTGCACAACCAAGGTTTAATTTTCAGATTCTGGTGAGTTTTTTGTTTGTTTGTTGTTTTGTTTTTTGTTTTGTTTTGGTTTTTTTCTTTCAGTATCATCATGATTGCTGAGTAAGGATTAGGTAAATCTTTGTTCCAGAGGCTCTCCAAGAGAGCAAGAAATGACGACAGGGAAGGAATGCAAGATCCTTAGATCCTGAACTATATGGATAAACTATATGAGGTATTGCAAACAATCTGAATCAACTGCATCACTGCAGAACAGATGTACTCCTTAGGTGAGACAACAGTGTTCTGTCAAAGTAGCTATGTTGGGAAAAAGGTCTTCAGATATAAAATCACACTGCCTGGCTGATACAAGCTGGCGAAGTCTCCAGAATAGATACAGCTATGTCAGCAACCAAGAGTTTCTTCTCAGCTCAGCCTATGACCTGACAAAGGTAACATGGCTTTACGAGCAAAGATTTCCTTTTGCCACATATAAAGTATCTGAGCTAGGGATCTCTGTCAACATGTGTAAACACAGTATATAGTGAGCAAAATCTGAGATGTAGATATGGGTAGGTTTAACAGCTTACTAACACCCGCATAGAGGGTATACAGGGTGGGAATGGAAAAATAAAACGGAAATCATTAGACTTTAGAAAGGAAGCTTAAAAGACTAAGAGGGACCTCCCAGCTGCTTTAAGACTTGTCCCATGTTTAACTTCTTGATGGCTGATATCATCCACAGCACATGTAATTGTACAATGAAGGAAAGTGAGATAAGTTTGGTGTTACTTTCTTCCTAGATTCTGCTATTTCAACTCTGAAATAACATGACAGCTAGAATGCAGAGAGTTTCACTGAGGTTATTTCAAAATTAAAGGTATTCACTAGCTATCAAAAAGAAATGATATCAGAATTCATTTGCAAGGATTTAAATCTCCCATCTGTAAATTGACAGTTAAAACCAGCTCAAGCTGAAAGCAGCCAACAGCCATCTGATGACTGTTCAATGCACTGTGTAAAATTACTTTAATTCACTGTTGGACAATACCCAAATAAAAATATGCATCTTCCCCATCTCAGCGAGTGACACATTTACTGATGGTATCACTATTAAATCTTGTGTCCCCTTAGACAGCTCCTCCAGCAATTGGCCTTTTGCCTAGTGAAACTGATAGGCATCAAAGTTATAACAATTCAACTCTGTCCCCATTACTCTCTGCAGTTGCAGCCGTACTGAGCGTCACTGCCTTTATTGGAGCTCTGTGCAAATTTAAGCCTTACCCATATGCAGCATGTTAAGTGGACAAGCATCATTTTGTATTTTAGGTCCAGTCTAACATACCCCGTTCCCAGCCAAATTCCAAAGGAAACAATTATTTAAATGAGGATGATGCATTAAAAAAAAAAAAAGAAAGAAAACGAATTTTAGGGAAGTGTGTTTAATTACTGGGCAGTCTGCCACACACTGAACAATTTCTGCTCCTGTACTTGTTCCACCGCCTGTGCTCGGAAACTGGGAGTTGTAATATCGAACCACAGTAACCAACAGAAAATAAGTAAAACCTGAGTTTCCACAAGCCTAGCAAAATCCCTGAGACTTCCTTAATTTTATCAGTGTTTAGTGCTTAGAATAAATCACAACTAACATTTCAGAGTTTCCATGTAAGTGTCAAAAAACAAGGTATAAATAACATTTCAGTGTCAACTTGAACATGTATCTACCCATGCATTTAGTAGCCTCATCGTTAATAATGATGCCTTGCTCCTTTGCAAGACCTAATAATACTGGGATAAGATAAGAGATAAGAGATAAGATAATTTTTAAAAAAATCCACTATCTCATAGCCACTAGTGGAATCTGAACCAATAAAATAAATGTCAAAAGTGCATTTTTCAATACAGCATACAGGTAGAAACAGTAGTGCCAGCTTCTCTGCCTTTGTAGTGATTGCCATGTATATTCTCCAAATACAAATCAGAGGTTCATAAGACCATTTCCCTTGAAAAAAAAAGAAAGGTACATTCTAAAAAAATAAAGGTCCCCAATACCTCCAAAATGAAAAGGTTTATTCTTATATTTATGTGCTTTAACCCTCCTATATATTTCCTTAACTTCTAATCTAGTATAAAAACAGTCCTATTCCCACTGGATTTAATCTACTTTCAAGCAAGTGGTGCTTACTATCATCAAGACATATTTATTTAATGTTTTACTAGAACTTAAAAGGTAAACATTACCTGAAAGCTACTACTGTTGTTTTTGTTCTCTAGTAAATAATAATTTATAGGCTTCTTCAGATTTTGAATTCTGGAGCCATAGTGGCCTCTATTGTTATCACAATAGAATAGCATGTATTGCGAGTGTAGATCCTCATGCATCCATCTAACATCAGATCAGTGACAGACATGCTAAGCTTTTTCGTCAAGCAAAAATGGGTTCTGCTTTGAAAATTACAGAGGATGCAAGGCCCATTTCTCAATGTGCTGAGAAATCACAAAAGTCACAGAAACTAAAAGCACTTTTTTTCTTCTTGCTAATCAAAAGGTTGCTTTTGTGAACATGAAAGACGGAATTGCATGCAACTTTAGCCAACAACAGACATTGATTAGAACTTAGCTTTTACTCTAGGCTTTTCCAGTGCTACAAAAACCTCCATTAATAGGAAAATGGATACTTTTTTTCCAAATACAGTTTAACCAAACTTAAAATATATGGTATAAATCTGATTTTGAGACTACGTCTCTCTCTGTTCAGTGACTGTTCAAGAATCCCATATGATATATCCTTTAGAGGGTATTTCTAGTTTTTAGACTAATAGAGTTAGGCAAGATGTATTTCACCCTACCAGATTAAATCTGAGGCCAGTTTACAGAAAACCACCATAGTAATTACTCGATAAAAATTTCCAAATGCAATTGATGTCAATACTTTATAGACCAGAATGAGTTTTTCATCATGGAAAAGTTGAGTGATATCTAATTAATGTCAGGTTTTCCCCAATGCTATCAGGAGAGAAATAAAATGATGCACTGAATTGCAGTTCCATGAAGTGCTGAAGTCTTCTATTAAATATTCTATTGAGAATAGACTAAAACCTAACTCCCTTGCTTCCTTTCCCCTCAAGGAGCATGACTGAGCTTTCTAAGTCTCACTACTACAAAGCGATTTATATTCTTTGTGATTAACACCATATGACAAAATTGTTTCCTTTCCCAATTTTTGAGCCAAAAATAATCCTCATAATTATGCTGTTGAACCTATGGGAAAAAAAAGAAACAGTCTTTCACAAAAAAGTATTAAGATTTCATATTTTACAGCAGCATCAAATGTTATTAATATTCTGGGGAGGGGGAAGTGAATGTGAAATAATATAATAAAAGATCTCAGTAATTACATCATATCTGCTGTAAAGTATGCATATATATGTTGATTAACATTTGGAAAAAAAATAAAAAAATAACAAAATATTTGTTGGTATTACAAACTTTAAAAATTAGTACAATGGGCTTTTTTCATCAATAGTCAAGGCGTGATGAATGAACCTTGGGTAACATGGACACAGAAAGAAGACAAGCCTAGCACAAAGTAATCAAAGATGTTGTGATGGCACTGTTCTCATATTTTGGTGACTTTGCGGCAAATGGACATGGTACATGCACTGTAAATGGGCAACTTGATTCATGATCTGAGCAGATCACTCTGTCAATCTCATATTTTACGTGGCTCCAATTTTTATGTTAAATTCCAGATTTTATGTTAAATTCAGACTATGAATTTTTCCAGTTGCTACTTCTTTGACATCTCTTCATCAGCAGAAAAAGGTAACAATCAGCCAGGAGGTAGAAAGAGAACAAAACCGATATAGATGTATGAGGTATTTCCCTTTGACAGATGTTTGTTCCCTTTCAGGTATCAGTGAAGAAAAAATGAAGTAGCTTCTAATGGTAACACTAATTGGAAGAGCAATTCAGTAGTAGTGCTTTGTATATGCCAAGGTATATGTTTGCCTCCTGTCAGTACCTTGCTACTTACCCTCAAGAAGGATGATATTACGTAGGTAGGTAGGTAGGTAGGTAATTCAGAAGAAATGGTTAAGTTATTAAACAATTAGTATCACTGAAATAAGCACTGGGGCTGTGTCCTAAAAAGTTACTTTTCCCTTGCCCTTCCAGGAATAGATTTAGTAAGTATGACAGAACCATAGAACAGCCCAAGCTGAAAGGGACCTGAAAAGACCATCTGGTCCACCTGTTTGTGGGGAAGAGAACCTAGATGAGATTATCTAGCACCTTGTCCAATCTCCAGCAGTGGAGACTCTGCCATGTCCCTGAGGAGGTTGTTCCATTGAATGATTGTTGTCATTGTAAAAGCTTCTTTTCTTACATCATGATGAAACCTCTGCTGGTTCAATTTATATCCGTTGCTCTGTGTCTCTTTCATGTGGGTGCTTGTGGAAAGAGAGTCTCCATCCTCTGCAGTCGCCCTTTAAGTACTGGAATACTGTGATGAGGTCCCACCTGAGCCTTGTGTTCTCCAGGGAAAGAAGTCGTAATACCTTAAGTCTTTCCTCATAGGCAGGTTCTCCTTTGATGATCTTCGTGACTCTCCTTTGGACCCCTTCCAGCCTGTCTGCATCTTTCTTGAATTGTAGAGACCAGAACCGGACACTGACCAGTGCTGAGATTGGGATGACTGTGTCTCCATCTTTGCTCATAATCCTCCTGCAGATGCAGCCCAGGATCCAATTTGCCTTCACTGATGCAGCAATGCACTGCTGACTCATGACTAGGACTCCCAGATCCCTTTCAGCAAGGCTGTTCCCCAGCCACACAGATCCTAGCTTGCACTGGGCTCTTAGACTATGTCATCCCAGATGCAGGACTTGGCACTTGTCTTTGTTGAACTTCACACTGTTCTTGCTAGCCTACTCTTCCAGCTGGCCCAGGTCTCTCTGTATTATGGTACGCTCTTCTGGCATGGACACATCACCACCCAGTTTATTCATCAGGAAACTTGGTGAGGGTGCTTTCAATCCCATCATCCAGATCATTTATGAAGATGTTGAACCATCTGAGGCCCAATATTGATCCCTGGAGGACCCCATTTATGACAGATTGCCAGTCTGAATAAAAGCTGTCGATCACCATGAAATCATAAAGAAATATTACCTTATTACAAACTGAAAATAGGTAGTAAGTGATGGGGAAAATATAAATCTTAATTGGATAGCACATTACCAGAAAGGTTAATTTATAAAAACCTCCATTTTTAAAATATCTGTAGGGTATGTTGAGAAAATAGTAGCTGGTTTTGTTTGTGGTTTTTTTTTTTTAAAGATATAGCATTTTTTCCTCACTGTAGCACTAAGAAGTACTACAGCAGAGATGGTCTGGTGACTTGATTTTAGATATGTACAGGTTTGTTTTTTTTTTTAATTTTCTTTTAATTCAATTGAAACAGAACTTTTGAAGACAGTATTTAGTAGGGGAACTGTTTTTAATTTTCTGAAATTAGTCAAATTTAGAAGGCCGGTGCTGTAAAATTAATTTAAAAGTTAAGTAAACTTTTTTTCTTTTAATCCATCTTCAAACTTCTTGTAAGTTTTTGCTATTCAACACAAAGAATCTGCACAGCTCTCATTTCCCCCAGGTCTTCATTTGGAGTAGGAAGGCAGAGCGAAGTTCAAATGGAACTTTGTGCTTTCGATGTTCAGAGGCTGCTAGAGGTTGCCCATCTTTCTCAGAAACTCACAGCGTCCTCGGGGTTCTGTTTGCCATTCTAATAGCAGAATTAAGAGAAGACAGATGGTAAAAGAAAGAATTAGAACTGGAAGCAGCTGTTATGAAATCTGCTTCAAGAATAAAATTGGTTATATAGACTTATTCAGACAAAGCCAAAAAAGGAAAACATATTTTTCACCCTAGCACACCAGCTGGTGTCGCTGCTATAGTCAATGTAACTGTACTGCTCAGAAAAACACATGTTAGAAATGGTGTCATCACTGACAACATTAAAAAGGACAGAAATACAAATGAATATAAAAGTCTCACTCATTCTACCATAAATAATGAAGCAACTGGACTTATGTAAATGAAACATAATGCAGCTATAGAAATAAGTTTTAGGTTTTAGAATGTTTAACCCTTGAGCATTCTTATTGGTATGCTATTTTCTAGTGTTGCTGGGGATAGGTGATATGGGCACCGATTAAATCCGTATGAGGGTGGTGATCAAGAAAATAAAAAAGCAGTATCGTCTGTATCACATAAAGCTACATTTCCAAACCACTATCCGCTTCTTTTCTATTCTATGTCACATATCAGCATGAACCACAGAGCTGTTCGAACATGTAGTAATGCTGTTAGTGACATATGCAGATAAGTACTTCAGCATGCATGATGTGATAGAAATTATATATATAGTCATAGAACTCTGCCCATAGATGAGATCCGGCTTATGAACCACTGGCTGGATGACTGATTTACCTGAGCATTACTAAAATGTCCATTTCCTGACCTAAACCATTACCAATCAGCAGCATAAAACTTTACAGTCAGCTACACCACAGGCATGACTGGAAACAGAGACAACAGGGGTGAGATTCAGTTGTCTGAGCAGCACAACATCATTTGCAGTGTTCCAGCATAGCCCACCTGGGTTCCCACTGCTGTTCCAGATGAGACCAGTTCTGTGTTATATTCACCAGCACCACGCAGTTGCCTCAGACAGCCAAGAACAACTAAAATGACAGCAAATTACTGTTTTCAGGGAACCGAGTGTTAAATGACACTTTCTTAACTAATCTTGAGTGTCAGGTACTACTAGAAAATCTGTAAGGTTAGCTTCTAGTAAATTAAATTTGTCCAGGAACAGTCCTGGTTATGAATGCTAAAAGGCGTTGAATGACCCTGATACTGGCATCCTGACACTCAAAACTAGGGTTATCACAATTAAACCACTTCTTGGCTTTGTCCCAGTACACTTGGGAAAGGTGCTGAGTCAGGCTAAAAACATGCAAAGAGCATTCAGTGCATTTAATAGTGTAGACGACCATAATCCATAGCCCAGGACTGATGTTTACCATGTATTTCTTTGTGAGCTACTGATCTACTCTATCTATTTGTCATGGGTTTACCCCAGCCAGTGGCTGGGCACCACATAAACGCTCACTCAGTCCCCCTCATTGGAAAGGGGGAGAGAATCAGAAGAGCGAAAGTGAGAAAACTCGTGGGTTCAGATACAAGAATTTAATCAGTGAAGCAAAAGCTGCGTGCACAAGCAAAGCAAAACAAGGAATTCATTCCCCACTCCCCACGGCAGGCAGGGGTTCAGCCATCCCCAGGACAGCAGGGCTCCGTCACGTGTAATGGTGACTTGGGAAGACAAATGTCATCACTCCGAACTCCACTGCCCCCCCTTTCTCTTCCCCCAAGCCCCGTACAAACCGAGCATGACGCCATACGGTATGGAATATCCCTTTGGTCATTGGGGTCAGCTGCCCTGTCTGTCCCCTCCCAACTCTCCGCACACCCCCAGCCATCCCGCCACTGGGGCCAGAATGGTGTGTGTGCTGAAAACCTCTTACTCAGGGTCAGGCATGTGTGAGGCAAGCAAGGGGCTCCGCGCTGGTGGCTGGAGTGGGATCACAGGTAACAGCCCATGTGCCTGGTGCTGGCTGCTGTGGGGGCAAGAGTCTTCCCCAGACTGGGTGTGGGGGTGTGCTTGTGTATTCACTAGCAAACTCCAAGCTGGATCAGCTAGGTGAGTAGAAGGCCATAATTGGCCCATATTGGTTGGGCAGAGGGTCTGTGCTTGTATTCAGGGGATCCTGTGAATGTGTGATGTGCATGTCAGTGCTGTCTGTCTGAGCAAGCACCAACCTGGACCAGCTGCTGAGTGGGGGCCTCATGGGATGTTTAAAAGGGATCCAGGCAGGGGTGTCAGGCAGACACAGGGGCTGTGCTAGCGCTCAGGGGATCCACGAATGTGCATACATTTGTGGACCTAGTGAGTGTTATGTGCATGGTGTTGTGAGTTAGCTACAGCACTAGAGAGTTCTACATGTAGGTGCTGTTTAAGGCAGTGCCTTGTCTTTGGTAGTCAGTGTAACCAGAGTCCTGCCTGTGTCTGTGTGCCTATATCTCTGGGACACACACTTCTCTTCCCTTTGGTTGAACAGGAAAATAATGGAGTCCCTGTGTCTCTGAGCCCCCAGGCTGGGCTCCCTGGCTGGGCAAGAGGAAACCCCAGGCTCAGAGCTGCTGGAGACGGTGGACATTTATATTATTAATACACAGAATCCCAGAAACCTCTTCTGTGGTATGAATGAGCCTGAAGCATCTAACTTGAAATGCTGGCTCCCATACCATAAGATGGGCAAGAACGAGCGACACAGTCTGTTACTGAGCTGCAAAACCTTTTGGAAACAAACAGTAGAGGGAGTGAGGTGGTTAATTCAATAGATCACTTTCTCAGTAAATCTCATTAGAAAATGAGAGTTCTTGGCAATTTAAAAGCTTCAGATATCTTTTTCCCTTGGATAATCAGTGAAATAGATATTGAACTCAGAGCATGACAGGTCATCCAAAATGCAATCTCTTCCATAACCTGAACTAGCTGCAAATTTCCTGCTCTGAAGGAAGCACAGATTCAAGCCTAATTCATGTAAAATTTGTATGCATTTGTTTTCATGTAAATATTACCCTTTGTCCTGGTTTTTGGCTGGGATAGAGTTACTTTTCACAAGAAGCTGGTAGGGGACACAGCCAGGACAGCTGACTCAAATTAACCAAAGGGATATTCCATACCATATGGCATCATGCTCAGTATATAAAGCGGGCTGGCTGAAAAGGAGAAGTCACTGCCTGGGGACAGGCTGGGCATTGGGCTCTGGGTGGTGAGGAAATTGCATTGTGTATCACCTCCTTTGCATGTTCTTTTACATGTATTGCTGCTGTTATTTTCCTCTCTCTTATCCCAACCCATGAGTTTTACCTTTTTCTTCCAATTCTCTTTCCCAGCCCACCGGGGGGAGGACTGAGGGAGCAGCCGCGTTGTGCTCAGCTGCTGGGTGGGGCTAAACCATGACATCTTTAATTCAACAAATTCTCCTCTGACCTTTTGTCATACTATTCCAAGGTATTTACAGACAACATATATATCCTATATCAGCCTTCATTGTGCTGATCTAAACAAATTCATTTCTTCTACTCCCCTCCTGTAGGTTGTCTAATCTAGTGAGAGATTTGTCAGTCCTGTCTTGAACTCAGAGAATTAATTTATCTTTCTTTAAAACAACTGACTAGACAATGTCATACCAGTACAGTGTCTTTTTCCTTCTTTACTGTAAATATCTCTCCTGAGACAATTTAGATTTTAATTGGTCATTTTCATGGTTGAATCACAGCAGACACTCTCAGTTACTAATCTACAAGTTCAGTCTACTCTTTATACTCTTTTATTTTCCCTTGAGGGGCTTACTGCATAAATGTTCTTATTAATGCTGAAGTGCATCACCCCGCACTCCACAGTACAACTTTTCATCTCAAATCCTTCAAACAGGTTTTAAAGCCAACATTTAAAATGGTGTGTAGCACAGGGTCTGAATCCTTTGTGGCTGAGAAAGACATCTGATGGGAGTTTCAAGTCCTTGGGAAAATCCTCTAATTATTCTCTAATCGTTAATGAGGGAGACAATCCACAACAGTCCCCTATGTCCTGAGGCCCCACTTTTGGGGCTCCAGCTTGGGCAGGTGAAGGTATGTACCTGCAGACTAGGGTCAGGTACATAAGCTCCAGAGAGGGGAAGGATATCAGAAATACTCAGCTTGACATTTCCTTTCTTCAAAGGCACACCCTGCTCTTAGGATCTAGATTCAAGTTCTCTCTGGGAGCAGATAATGTGAGCTAAGCCTTGTTGAGTATCAGTCACAGGTAATCTTTATTGAATCTAAAATCTCTGAGATCGATTCAAGCAAGAACTATGATGCCTTGATACCTTAAGTAGTGTCGTGGTTCAGCCCCAGCTGGCAGCTGAGCCCCACACAGCCGCTCACTCACTCTCCCGTTGGCAAGATGGGGGAGAATGGGAACAACAAAGAAAGGGGCAGCCTCCTGGAGTTACGACTGTTTGACGGGCCAGCAAAGGGAGAGGAAAACAACTACAAAGCAGCAGTAGTTATAATGGGATGTAAACAAACATGATGACAAGCAGAGCACTTTACCTACCGATGACCTCCCTGAGGGATGCTCAGCCCACAGCCAGCCTGAAGCAGCGAGCAGCACCAGCCCACCCCTCCCCAGCCAGCCCTGTTTAATGGGGGGCATGATGTCACATGGTATGGAATAGCCCCGGCCAGCTCAGCTCACCTGGCCCAGCTCACGAAAATTAACCCTATCCTGGTCAAAGCCAGGACAAGTAGGCATGAAACCTCAGAGGATGGGGAAGATGATGTTTGCAGCAACACAGAAGTACACAGGCATTGCCTAGTCCTGACAAGGACTGAAGGCTCACAAAATGGGAAAACAACTCTCATTTTATTTAGCTAGTTTAATAAATTAAAACTTTTGAAGACACTATTTTTGCTGTCAGCCTTAGGCTGCGGTTAGAAGGATGTCAGAACTGGAACCACCGAGTGTCATGTAATAGCTGCAGGTGAAATAAAGGGAAAAGGTTTTCTTCAGAAATAACTGCAGCGTGGTTCTAAAAACACTTTAGATTGGCTGAAATTCCTGCCATGCTGAAAGAATATCTCTAGGGGATCCCATTTTTCCTAAGACCACTGACACTACAGCAAAAAATGCTAGTACAGCAAACTGGAAGAAAAGTCTCCCTTAAACTTGATGGATTGTTGTTTTCAGGCATTTTTTCAGAAGTTGTTTATTATCTATCTAGTTATTCCTATAACATGGATATAAAACTTTGAAATATAATTTTAGTCTTTATTAACCTACAGTAAATGTTCCCCGGGGGATATTTTAATGCTGTAGCATAATTTATGAGAGAAAGATAAACTAAAATAAAATCAAGCTTAATCTGTTCTTCTATTTACAACACTTGCTTTAGATGGGATAATTTAATTATTTTTAATTGCAGTTTAAATGGCCATAATAATATAATTTGCAATATTCGATACATTATTCAGACTATTTGCGATAGAATTTTGAACATTAACACCTGCTGATTAATCTATTTAAGAATCACCAACTGCTGAGCATATGACAATTCATAAGATTTATGGTGCTCCTCATGAAGAACAAAACAGACATATAATTTTCATTTTTTATTCAATGTTTATTTTTCTATACTATATATAAAGGGAAAAAAAGACACTATTTTGTGTTGTTAAAATATGCACAAGGAAAAAATCAAATTATTATGTTAGAATTACAAGTAGGAACTGAGAATAAGGGAGTAAATTTTGGGGGAAAAACAAAACAATCAAAAATCCTCACCACAGTTCATCTCGTGTAAAGTTCAGGAAAAAAATGCTTTTATTCAAAAAAGAATGGTTATATATTTCAGCTCTGAGTCAGCCTGTCCAAAATAAACAGTCCAGCATTAACAGGGGCCTTGCAGATCTTCTGATCTCTGGGTCATTGGAGGTTCTTCAGGTCCAGCTTTGGAGACTTGGACTCCTGACTCCAGGGAGACCAAGCAGTAGTGCTGGAGAGATAAACACCTCAAAATGTCCCCTGCTCTTGAGGAGCCCTTCCAAAGTTGTGAAAGTGCTATTCGTCTCACAGCCACCACAATTTAACATCTTCTCCTATTAGTGCATCTTTTAAGTGGTAATTCCTAAGCAGGCATTCATAAACCAGCGACCTGAAGTGCTGGGGCATAGAACCGTCTTATTCTTTCCTTACTCCAGGGGCAGAAGTTTTCCATGGGAAGACGGAGCGGACAGGTCTGGGCAACAGCAGCCACACTGGAGCAGCCAAGTGTGCTCTAGGCAGAGCTTTTGGTTGTGCATGGCACGAAATATTTTGTAACTGGAGGGTTCCACGTGTCCTTGAATCTATACACAAAGCAATCCCTTGCCCCCCCCCCCAAAAAAAAAAAACAAACCAAAAACCCACACCAGAACAAAAGAGAACAGAACAAAACAGCAGGAAATCAGAGAACCAGCTACAGAGAAAAGACAATTTACAAGTAAGGAGAATAATACATTACTTTCTCTTTAATCCTGACACAAACCCTTTTTATCCCTATTCTTCTACCAGTCCTTATTTTACAATTTCTGCTAATTTTTAGAAAGTTTTAGTACTACTAAAAAAAAAAAAAAAGCTTTTTAAAATAAGCTGTAGAGAGATTTTCTCTCAGATTAATACATTTCTCCCAGCTTCCTAAGCAGATTCCCCTTGAACCATAGAAATTCCTAACCCAGCTTTCTCCCAAGTCATGCCATAGCTGCTCATCCCACTTTGGCAGACCCACAGCCCTTATTCTTCAGGACTGCAGCAGCTAAAAGCCTCAGAAACTACTTTCCTTACTTGGTGGCCCTCCTGTCCTGTCTTTGCAGACCAGTGTTCAAAATTACCCTATGGAAAGACCTCTCTACTATTTTTCTAGGAAATTTTCGTTATTCTTATACAATTGGGATTTCCTGTGAAAAACACTGATAATTCATAAAGTAGGAGTGTTCTGAGTGGTTCAGGCCTCTGTATTTTAGAGTAGAGGAAAAAGGTTTAATAAATATATATTTACAAAGAAACATTTTGCAAAAAAATACAGCACTGGAAAGCGGAGTCTGACATTTTAATTTATTGCAATCTTAAGAGGAAAAATAAAAGGTACTTTTTTTTTTTCCAGAATATCTTTGCCAATGGAAATTTGCCTGGTTGTGATGTAGGGAAGAATGTGGTTGTAGTTCAGTTACAGTTGGTCTCAAGCATCGCCTAACTAATGCTTATTCCGATCTGGTCATTTTAAAACCGTTGGGTGTCATCAATCCATCTGAGGTTCTTTTCAGGGATAGTTAAACTTAATGTTTTGGGAACCATGTAGCAGAGAACTGGAAGAGTATTAATATACTAACCTCTCTTATTCCAGTTAGGAAGCACTTCAATTCACAGATGCAATGAAACCATGTATTGAAGTTGACTTTTTTGTAATATCTCCTAAATGTTTATTTTGAGCTTATCCTGAACAGAACAAACCTGAGTAGCATGTATATTTAATCTCAACTGGTGCTGCGCCAAGCAGGTTAATTATGACTCTTCCTTATCTTTCAGAAGGATATTACATAATTTATGCAGTATTGTTCCTCCTCTGCACAGCTCCAAATAAATTGAGGGTGCCAACATGCCATTCATGTCACAAAAAAATCCATGGAAATATTGCAACAGAAAGCCAGTATGCTGGAGTCCCAAGGATTAAAATATAAATGGTACCACTTCATCTGATACTCCCAGAGCACCAAAAAAGTGACTGTGGCTCTTAGAATAAACCCAAAACCATTCTGTAATGCACAACTCATGCCCCAAATAAGGATAATTGGATCATTGCTATGAAATCAAAGAAAATTTTGCAGCAAATACTGTCCTATGAGGTATATTACAGCTCCAGTTATTACAGTCATCTTTGTTTTGTTAAATAAAGCAGCAAAGAATCAAATTTTTGTCGATTAATTTTCTTGCCACTACTTTCAAACTGAAATGCAGTGACTTTTAACTTCCTATCAACAATCTGTGTGAGTAAAATATACCCGACTCAAGGACACTGTAATTAGAGGTGGAGTATGAAAGGTGTAGCAGTAGATGCAAAGACAGAAGAAAAAAAATCCCATCATTGTAAAAATAATCTTAAAATTGATTGCTTTTCAGCTCTACACCAAATCTAAGTGGAGTCTGATGAATTTGGGTACATAGTTTAAAAATTAAAATCAAAAGCTCACCAGGTAAAGAAATAGGTTTTCCCAGAACATTTTGTAACCGAGAGAAACCACTAGAGGGCAAAATGTCCATTGCTAAAGCATAAATGACTTCGGTATCTTTAGATGAAGGAGAAAAGTAATAGAGGGGAAAAAATACTGCAAAATAGGTCTTTTTTTTTTTTCTTCTTTTTTTTTAATTTACTCTGCTCCCTTTAATTAAACAGAAGCTTGTAATCAAAATATCAATTAATAATACAATCATTGTCCCTTAACCTCTGCCTCTGAAAGGAGATCATGAGGTCAAATCTATGCTGTTGCTTCTTTTTTGTTTCTACAAATAGTTCCTTTCTGCAAACGCTTAGGTGTTCTCAGCACTAAAACTTTTGGTTTAGGATATCTGGAAATAACTGTAACTTGAACTTGCTTAGGCCTGCAAATTTACTAAAAGTGGGGAAAAAAAGATAACTAGCAAGACACAGGAGTGACACCTTTGTTTAGCACTAACTTTCATTTGGCCAGCTGTAAAAGGAAATATGCATGGCGCTTTTTGAAGATCCAGCTGTATAGCTAAGTTGCATTTATGACCTTTATTGCATTAGCAATAGAGCTTTTAACAGTCATCACTCTGCTTATGCACAAAATCTTTTAAGGAGCAAGTATCTCCAATAAGTTCTAAACAACACATTAAAATATGAGACTAAAATCATACAGGCACAAAGCTATTAAAGCTATTGCAAAAGTCAACTTTTAGGTGAATTACAGCCATGAGTTGGGAGGCCAGGCGTCACACAGCATACATGGGGACAGGTAGAACCATGCACCAGCACATGCTGGGGGCTGCCTGGCTGCAACGCAGCCTTGCAGAAAAGGGCCTGGGGATCTTGGTGGAGGCAGCAACGTGCCCTTGTTGCAAAGAAGGTGAATGGTGTCCTGGGCTGCAGCAGGCATCTCTGAGGGAGATGAATCTTCCCTTCCACTCAGCACTGGTGAGGCCACGCTTGGAGAACTGTGTGTCCAATTCACAGCTCCACAGTACAAGAGAGATAGAGTCTTACTGGATTGAGTCCAGTGAAGGGTCAATAGGATGATCAAGTGACTGGAGCATCTCTCCTGCGAGGAAAGCGGGACTGTTCAGCCTGGAGAAGGGAAAGCTCTGATGGATCTCAGCAATGTATATAAACACCTGCAGAGAGGGTGCAAAGTGGATACAGCCAGGCTGTTTCCAGTGGTGCCCAGTGACAGGACCGGAGGCAACAGGCACAAAGTGAAACACAAAAGTTTCTCTCTAAACATCAGGAAACACATTTTTGCTGTGAGGGTGACCAAGCACTGGCACAGGTTGGCCAGAGAGGTTGTGGATCCTGCATCCTTGGAGATAGTCAAAAGCTATCTGGCCGTGGTCCTGGGCAATGAGATGGTCCTGCTCGAACAGGAGGGCTGGACCAGATGACCTCCAGAAGTCCCTTCCAACCTCAACCAGTCAATGATTCTGTGAGCAACACTGAGAGAGACAGATGCATACAGTGACCATGCTCTCAGCTGCCCAGCCACGAATGGCCTTGGATTGTGAAGATACATAACCTTATTTTTAAGAGGTCCAGAAGAAGGCACTGTAAAGTACAAATGATGAGGTGAAGACTAAGAGTAATGAATGGCTTCGTAACTAAATAGACAGTTTTCTTCAGTTTTTAACAAAGCATGAAGTTGACCTTGCAGATAACAGTAAGGCAAATAAAAATGTGTATATAAAGAAACTAAAAATACTGTAACAGAAGTGAAAGCAGATCTCAAGGAATNGCCACCTGGGCACACTGCCGGCTCATGTCCAGGCGAGCATCAATCAGCACTGAATGGCTTCGTAACTAAATAGACAGTTTTCTTCAGTTTTTAACAAAGTATGACGTTGACCTTGCAGATAACAGTAAGGCAAATAAAAATGTGTATATAAAGAAACTAAAAATACTGTAACAGAAGTGAAAGCAGATCTCAAGGAATTAAACATTTTCAAATTACAAATACCAAGTGAAGTACATCCCAGGATTGTGGAAGAACTGAAAAATGCAGTTGCAGGCCAGACAGCACATATTTTAAGAGAGCTTCCATAAGGAGAGAGAACAAATCATAAGAACAGAAAAATACATATCACTTGTATTCAAGAGAAAAGAATAGTGCAGTAAATAAAGACTTTTTCATATGACCCAAATAACATGCAGGGCTTTTGGACACATTTTTCTATCTGTCTATAGACTCACTTTTGTTTGTTAAAAAAAAAGGAAAAATGTAACATGAACTTTTAAAAAATGAAATTATTTTCCACAGTAGGATAATGAAGTAAGAGCTCATCTATCTGGGCTCTAACACTCTGACACTCTGGAATGTCGTAGTTTAGCTAAAGAAGATAGATAGAAGTCTAACCTGAGAAAGGAATTGGCTTAACAGGAGGCAACATCAGAGAGGATTAAACAGGAAACTCCTGGGTTGGGGTGATTGGTTCGGGAAGCAAAAATTATCTTTGAGCCTGGTCTCTTTACAAATTTCCATTGCTAGAAAAGGACCTCTCATCACAAAGATAGGAGACACTGTAAAAAAACACAGGGGTGAATGGCCTGAAGGACTGTGTTAGTGGATATTCATCAATACTAAATACATGGCTGTGCACTAATAACTAAAAATATTTAAATTAAAAATTATTTTTAATTTCAAATTTATTCTTGTAAACCAGAAGGACCTATAGTTGTTGTTGATCATAGTTTAATGTGATATTAATGTGATGCAACTATCTAAAAGGCAAATGCAATACCAGCACATCGTCATCAAGAATATAGCGATTGTTAAGTTTAAGACACATTAAATTTAAAGGAAGGGAATTAGGGAAGAGCTATTAAGCTGATAAGGACAATGAAAAGTCTATCATATGAGACAGGACTAAAAGAGCTCTGCTTCTTTAACATACCAAAATGAAGGCTGAGGTACAACGTAACTCTTCGTTCTAAAACAGTTTAGGAATGCTTCCAGAAACACTAAGGAGGAAGAAGAGCAACTTCAACTAAGGAACAATGTTGGCATAAATACAGCTATGAATAAACTGTCAAAGGAAAGTTGGTAGCAGCCCTCAAGCAGCTTTCCAATGGGAGCTGGGGCAGAAAGGGAGGGCAAGGGAAGTGCAAAAAAACTACTATTGAGATGGGCTTTGATACACTTAGGAAAATAGAGTGCAGCTCTCTGCTATTGCAGGCACCAGAAGTCCCTCCTACTACTGGTCTTCTCTTGTGGCCTTGGTCTGAGAACAAGGTTGGATGTCATCAACAGCTACCACATAGGCATATATCCATGCTTTGAGCAGTCCGACAGTCTTGGCGAGCATTTGAACAGTTAGGCAACAACTGTACCAGTACACTGAAAAATTTAGACATTTTAAGTTAGGCAGCAACTGAGAGATCTGAGGATCTCAAGCGATGCATAAATTTTACTCATTGGCCCGTCACGGGCTCTAGCCCACAGTGAACCATGCATATGCACAATAAACTATGTGGCACTATGCAGCTCCATCGTGATAAATCATTTAAATTGCTTTTCTGTTCCACTAGCCAAGCTAGCTAGGGCTCTCTATATTGAAGTTTGCACTGTACACACACTAAAAATATCTTGCCTGTAATGAGAAAGAGATCTGCAGCAGTAGACAGCTATAGTAATTTTTTAATATTATTATAAACTAGTACACACAGAAAGTCACATCTCTCCTTTCTCAAAACAAACTTTCTAGAAAAATAGCTCCTTGATAAGGGATAAAATAAACAAACCAACACCTCTCTCTCACTCACACACACAAAGAAAAATCCCACCACCCACAAAAAACCACAACAAAAAAAAACAGACCAAAAAAACCAAACCAAAACAAACAGATTGAAGAGGCTGTGGGTTTAGGGAGCTTTGACTGGTAGCAGGAAAAAAAGAAGTCAGTCAGGCACACCTACTGGGCCAAGCAAATGACTGTCCATACCCTTTTCTTATAGTGTGCTCATCACTGTAGTACTCAGGCTTAGGGGACAGAAGAACTACACCTTTGAGTAAAGGCATAAAAAAAAAAAAGTAAGTATAACTTAAAACAACTCTATGAACAGGATAAAAATATTCCATTTTAACAAAAGAACTGAGTACCTTCTAGGAATTTGGAATAGGAATAGGCCGCACCTTGAGTACTGTGTCCAGTTTTGGGCCCCTCAATACAAGAAGGACATTGAGCTGCTGGAGCGTGTCCAGAGAAGGGCAACAAAACTGGTGAATGGACTGGAAAACAAATCTTCTGAGGAGCGGCTGAGGGAACTGGGGTTGTTTAGTCTGAAGCAGAGGAGGCTGAGGGGAGACCTGATCACTCTCCACAACTACGTGAAATGAGGTTGTAGTGAGGAGGGTGTTGGTCTCTTCTCCCAAGAAGCAAGCGATAGAACAAGAGGGAATGGCCTGAAGTTGCGTCAGAGGAGGTTTAGGTTGGATATTAGGAAAAAGTTCTTCATGGAAAAAGTAGTGAGGTGTTGGAACAGACTGCCCAGAGAGGTGGTTGAATCACTGTCACTGGAGACATTCAAAAAACGTGTAGACGTGGCTCTCCAGGACATGATCTAGTAGGCATCGTGGTGTTAGGTTGACAGTTGGACTTGATGGTCTCGGAGGTCCTTTCCAACCTTAGGGATTCTATGATTCTATGACAATCAAGAAGAATGAAAAAGGAGCATTAAGTTATTGCACGTGTGACAGATGTAGACAAGTCTTAGCAAGTGGAAAAAAACCTAAAAGATTTAACAAATTATTTTAAGTAAAATTCCGACATTGACATTATCAGCTCAATAGAACTGTAAAAGAAAGAAAGGAGGTGAATCGGGGAAAAAAACAACCACCACACAATCAAAAACCAAGGGACAATTGTTCTTCATTACCAGAATACAGCAGTGCATATTGAAGACAATAGGAGGGTGAAGTGACAGAGCTGCAATAAGGAAAAGATTGAATTCAATGAATGAAATGAATTTATATTGAATTCAGTGATTCTATTCAATTAATTCAATACAGATTAACAAAAGCAACAACAAAATATCTTACATTCTGTGTATTTTTTTATGAAAGCTGAAACACATGTAACTTCATGCATCAGCCCAATAGATACAATTTAATACAAAAGCACTTTAACTTGATCTAGTTAGTTGTATGTTACAAATAAGGTCTCTTTCAATTTATCTGTATTTTGGAACTGTGTTTTATTTTATTGTATAGCAAAGAAAGACATTTCTTGATGAATGCTAAATGATTAATGTTTCATGAGTTATCACTTTACTTTGGACATGAAATAGAATATACCACAGTGAAAAGAAAAAAAGGAAAGTGCTTTATAAGACCTGTGGCTGGTAAAAGAGGGGGAGCAAGAAAAAAACTTCTTCCTGTACAGAAAAGTCAGCAGTGCATTTAATCTGAAATATCAAATTTCTGAGTTGGAGAATACCTGGAGCTAAAAGAGAGACCAGGATCTCTCTATCCTGTACTGGAAAACATTGGCTTTCACTTTCAGACCATAGAAACAAAACTTAAACTTCTTGACTGTTTCCCACTGCATACTCCTCCTCAGCCTAACCTTGGTGGCCATATAAAAGTTTTATTTTCTGTAAAGAAACAGGTGAGCATTTTTCTGCATTTCCACATCAATCCTTCTTTTGAGAAAGTGAGGATCTTGAAGGAGGTCAAACTGCCATCCTTATAAAGCCACACAAAATGATGATGGATAGTCATATGATTACAAATATTTATGTTACAAGGCTTAGCAAATAATGTCTCATTAGCAGAGCTGTAGTCTATTGTAATGGAAAGTAAAATGCTTCAGCAAGTTACCATGAAAGTAATCTCAGATAAAATTCATAGGCAATATGTGGATTGGATGTCCTTTTTACATACTCAATATTTTACCAAAAAAAAGAGAATTTTTATTTACTTGATATAATTTATCCAGGTATGCATGCTAGAGATTTTAGGAACATGTTCTTCTGAAATTGTTCTGGTGAGTTTTTTGGGGATTTTGGTTGTTTGAGGTTTTTTAAGAATGCCCTCACTGAGTCACTGCTCCTTTTCTTTAGGGAGATATTTCACACTGTAGAGATGACTCCAGGCCCACTGACAACAAATTTGTAATTGTCTTTGACACGAGTCTTACAGAAAAGTCAAACTGTGAATGATCTTTACAAGATCTGAATGGCAGACTGAAAGTCATTCCTTTAAAATCAATAATCCTAATAAAGTCAAATATTTTTCTAATGTCCTGGTAACAATACTAAATCACTGGCATAATTGCAACATAGTACTATGTCTCTCTGAGAAATATATATATTCAGAAATCCTTTGAATCTCTATCCCTCCCTGCTGCTTAATTTCTATCACTCCTTACCAGTTTCAATTGCTTCAGTTCCTTCCTTTTGCCCACACCTTGTCTATTTTCCCCACTCCCTACCTCAATTACTAATAAATCATGCCTTTATGGAATTATTTTCCACCTCTCATTAATCTTATTTGTTTTATCTGAAGTCTCCAGGGTTTTATTGTTGGCTGAGGTTCCATTAGCCACTGGAATCATCTCGCTCAAAATAATAAGCCAGCCCAGGCGAGCTGCCTTTGCATTATAGCATCGTAAAACTCTGCAAGAAATAAGTGGAAAAATGAATTCATTTATTGCAGTATTACATTTCAGAAGTTATAGCAAAAGTTTTCTTTTTTTTTTTTGTTTTAGAAGAAAATTAAGTGGCTGTTAAATCAGCTAGAATTATTTTTTTATTACAATTGGACAACGATATAAGGTTAAAACATGTATATTACTTTAAATCAAGGTGGTTTAAAAAGGCTAAAGTGACAGATTTAACAGGTAAGGTGGTTGTTATTATTATTACTATTTATAAATTAATTTGATAGTTTGTGCTTTCCACTTTATTCTGAGCAACACTTCTCTTTTCCCATCTCTTTCTATCACCCAAAAGCTAGTGGAGATGGGTGGGTCCCGAAAAACTCTGCTTGTGACATGCTGCTGTGCGCATAAAATCAGTGTTTTGCTACAAGAAGCAGCAGAAGAGCTGAAGCTAGGTGGGAGGCAGCCTTTATAGCCTGAGCAGCTTTAAAACTTAATTTCATAGACTTCTAGTTGAAATTTCTATAGCAAGCCTGGGAGTAGCTGAGATTCCTGGCTCTTGAACCTGAACGTTGAAATGGTGTGGTAAGAGTGCATATGAGCTAAGCAGCTGAAGTGGACCATCAGACCATAAAATAAAAGCTAGAAAGAAGGGTCTGATTCTGTCAAGAGAATCCCTAAGGTCAGAGGAATTACTCATGAAGGACAGTGGTAGTTCATTCAATAAACATAAGCTTTCATTGAATGATTGACCAGAGTATATGCATATTAATCTGATGATCTAGCTTTGCATAAGAACCCTTGCTCAACTTGAAAGAAAAAACATTTTCCAAATCTGTTTTTCTTTCTAGGCTTCTCTCCATCTTACTCTTTTTGAATTTTAGCTGAAGGTGTACTTAAATATTTCGGGCTGGGAGTGAGTTACCTAATGCA
Organism: Psophia crepitans; assembly: GCA_013399095.1. Lineage (NCBI taxonomy): Eukaryota > Metazoa > Chordata > Aves > Gruiformes > Psophiidae > Psophia > Psophia crepitans. The sequence goes on from VWZZ01008243.1 coordinate 155,738, forward strand.
CTCTTTCAGATGCTACTGGATTCCACTGTGATCCACCACCACCTGGAAAGTGGAAAAAAGAACCTAATAGACTTCCACGTACTAGAAACCTTCGTGATTCACACTGTGGTGCCCTGTTACAGAAGTGCAGGAAAAAGAGACTGATGAATTCTGCAGGGACAGTAAATAGGAAACTAAAATTTTATTTTCTTGCATAAACAGTAGTTCAGATAAGCACCACCAGTTCCAGTCTCCAAATCTGGATGTCTCTATTTCCATCAGGACTTATCTGTAACCCTTCAGACCCCCTCCAGACAGAGGAAGAAAAAGAAAAAAAAAAAAAGTCTCCTGTACTCTTCAGTCATGTTAAGCTCATTTCGTTTAAATAATTTCCACTAACAATATGAAGTTGCCATAGAGCTGCGCTCTGACCAGTGGTTTGACCGAATGACCCTCAGAGGTCCTTTCCAACCTGAATTACTCCATGATTCTGTAATAGCTTTTTCTCTTTTTTTTTTTTTTTTTATGAATAGCAGAAAAAACCTACTCAATTTGCTGTTCTCAACTTCATGCCTGAAATGAAGTGTCTAATCATAACCTATAGTTCCTTGAAGACACATAAACTTGAAATCTCTTTGGTGTTGCAACACACTTCCAGGCCCTGTCAGGACAATAAAAATAGGTGGCAAGAACAGAAAGAGATGTTGCTGCAGTTTGCTTTAAAAATAAACTTCAATTATAGATGAGTTCTTAGTCTGAGGGCATTTAATTTGACAATAAACAAGCAGCAATTTTTTTGACATCCAAATGCCAAGCATCGTATTTCCAGCAGTTCAAGGCACTTGCAAGCATTGTTTTCATTCCCCCTGCTTCCAGCTGGCAATCCCACATGGATTTCTAGTGCAAAATTAACTATGACTGGCACAAAGCATATGCCTGTAGGCAAGGAGATTGGAAGAGGCATATACATTTTGCCTTGCCTGAAGCTTCTGTTGGTTGGTAACTTCAGTTACCTTGCAAGCTGGCCTTTTGCAGAATCGTATTGGTTTATATTGGAAATTAGACCCTCGAGTTTTAAATAAATTAGTGTAACGGTTTTTTAATTATCTTCCTGCCCCTTTTGTCTGGCTGCATCAGATGCTGTGCATTTTGTCAGCATTATTCTTTGTAATCAAATTCATACTTCAGAGAATTAGATATATTTTACAGTAGCTTTTATTTTTTGTATTGTTATAAACTAAATCAACTGTTTCATTTTACATATAGAGCAGAAAGTTTATGGTCTTATTAAAACTCCAATAACAGCCTGCTTAATTTATTGTTGTGCATAAAAAAAGGCATATCTTAAAAAGAGTTTTATTATTAGGGTTTTATTATTCGGGATTTTTTCCTCCCTGAATATCAGCCCAATACTCTTCATTCTCACGTCTATCGAAATAGTCATGGTAAAGACCAAAGGATGTGAGGATAAGTAACAATTGAACCAAAGTTGAATGCTTCCATAACTCCTCACTTGCTGAATTCCCATGTGCTACTACGTATATTCAAGGATATTACAGTCTCTTCAGAGAGATATCAGACTTGCTGTAAAATAACATCCTGATAATTTACTTCACATCCTATTTCTCCTTAACTTTCCATTTCCTTTTTCTTGAATCAATGCCCTCAGAAAGACACCTGCTCCATTGCAAGAGTACGTTCCCCACAAGTGGAATTGGCCCAGGTCCTCTCTGTGCTCTAGGCTTATGGGGCAACAAATTTCTGTGTCAGAAGAAAGGAAACTGAATTATTCATTCTGATTCTCTGTGCTGGCTGTATTTGTCACTGCTTCTGCCCTCCTGTCATAGCAAGAAAGACACATTGAGCATTGGCATGCCTTATTGCCTGAAACAGTACATGAATCCAAAATACACATATGCACAAAAAAGAAGAATTAAAAACACAGAGGCCTGAAGATAATGAAATCTGCCATAGACTTTTTGGTATGAAGTAAATGTGAAGTATTCCCCAGCTTGAAAAATGAATATTTCTGTGACCCTCTAAGACAGATACTTTACAACCGTCCTTAGAAGCAGTGCAGCCTATGAGCAAGGTGGCTAACATGTGGCATGCTCCCCAGCCTGACTTTGCCTCCCCAGACTCAGTCCGTCCACGTTGTTATAGAGAGAAAGCCACAACCTTGTCCCCTGTGGTCAGACCGTTGCAGCATCTGTCTGACCTGGCTGAGAGCTCTATAAGAAGGACTCAGCTGAGTGATCTGTTGTGGGACACATGATGGCAGACGTAGCTAATGCAAGAAAGAACACTGTTATTCCTATGTCCCAAACTTTCTCCCAAACTTGCATATAAAATTGCCTGTCTGAATGTAAGTATTGGCCTGTATTGAAGTGCCAACATGAGAAGAATCACCTGGGCTTAAGGACAGTTTCAGGCTACCTATCCAGATCATAAATGTAAATGTAACTAATGACAACGAGGTGTGCACTTTATACAAAATCGTGTTGCCTCCGCATTTGGTATGAATATACCATCTATAGAATAGCATGTCCTGTTGGTGACCCTCGTAAGAAACACATTAGTCAGCTGAAAAGGGCTAAGATAGCCACAACAAGGTGTAACTGCCTGAGAGGTGTGCTCTATACAGAGTTTCAAAGCTCTCTATTCAGTTTATGAATGATCATGCCTAGGATATTTTCAATTTGTCTCTACTTAAGATATAGATACTCTTTGATACTTTAAGATACTCTTTGATTATCATGTTACTAAAGTTCTATTTCCTTCTGGCTATCTGTTACTGTGTAGTCCTTGGCATATCAGTATCTTGTAACAAACATACAATTGTTATTAGGTTTTTCACAGCATGTGTGATTTTACCACCTCTAAAAATATTAATGCTATTAATATTAAAAATATTAAAAGCTATTTTGCATAAAATCATTCCTAATAATTGTCACACAAATGCAGAAAAGGATATAGACTAGTAATCTAAAACAGTAATAGATAGCATGACTGTATATATCAAATAAAAGGTATAATTGTGTTTCTATTTACTACCATTTCCTGTAAACAAGCCAAAAGGAACACTTAAAATAGCATTGCCTCACTTACTGTATTAAACTAAAAATGCATTCTTACCCAAGACACCCTAACAGCTTCAATTATCAACTAATATCTCCATGTCCAGAATACCAACCAATGTCAACATGTTTGAAATAGTTTCCTTCAAGTAAATTGAGAGATATCTACACTGAAAACAATAACCTGATGGATCATAGGTCATCCAAATCAGTGCCCTTACCTAGAATTAAAATTTTCCTTTTTTATGTGCTCCACCCTTTATGAAGTAAAGCATATGGAGGACAGACTGAGGGAGTTGGGCTTGTTCAGCCTGGAGAAGAGAAGGCTCTGGGGAGACCTAATTGCGGCCTTTCAATACCCAAAGGGGCCTACAGCAAAGCTGGTGAGGGGTTGTTTCTTAGGGAGTGCAGTGACAGGACAAGGGGTAATGGGTATAAACTAAAAGAGGGGGGATTTAGATTGGACATTAGAAAGAAATTCTTCCCTGTGAGGGTGGTGAGGCACTGGCACCTCCAGAAGCTGTGGAGGCCCCATCCCTGGCAGTGTTCAAGGCTAGGCTGGATGGGGCTTTGGGCAACCTGGTCCAGTGTAGGGTGTCCCTGCCCATGGCGGGGGGGTTGGAACTAGATGATCCTTGTGGTCCCTTCCAACCCAAACCATTCTGTGATTCTAAGTTAGACCAATCACAGCTATTCTTTGGAGTGGATTCTGTAGTTCATAGGGGCATACCAAGCTGTTCTTCTATGCTATTGAGAATGCAGAGCATTTTTGTCAGCCCTGCTTGCCTCCACTCAGTCCCAAAACAAAGAATCTTTCATTACAAGATCTGAACCTGACAGTCAAGCCAACAAATGACAGAGTTCAGCACATTCACAAAAGCAGAAAAATCTCTTTCTATAGGTTCTGGGGACTTCCCAAGTAAGGGTTCAATATCTGACAGGATCGAGGACAAGACTATTGACATTCATTTGCCCTATAACCCACCCTCTGTCCTTCTCCTGCTTATGCTTCCAGTCCAAAGCCATTCAAGCTGCATGAATTGTTTTCACAGCTTCTAAACAGCCACATCTCTCTGAGATATCCAGAGTTTCCAGAGTGGCACATCATTCAACCTGCACTGCCTGTTCCACACCCTTCCCACCTACCCCTGGCAGTGGCTAAGTCATAACATTCAAAAAATCAACATTATTTAGACTAAAACTGCTGGCAGTCCCTTACCTACCACATTTGGCATGATCATGCTCTAATACTGTATATGAGATTAACATTTCAAGTTTAGCACTGTTGATGACTCCATAAGTTTTTGAATTAAGCCTGAAATTTCTTGGCCTACATTTTAAATTCAGTTGGTTCTGAATGCGCTCCTTAGAGGAGGAACAGGTAAGCTGCATTAACACATGCACACAAAACATTGTGCAAGGCAAATCTGTACTGTTAGTGTCACTATAGTCTCAGATAAACAGAGATACAGGGGAAATTTTAGTACCTTTTATTAAATCAGATGGCATGCTGAGATAGAGATAGCTAAACCAAAGATACCCAAAAACCATTAACATAAATACTTTTTCTTAATGTGTAAATCAATTCTACTCAAATCAAGAAATTTTATTTTATCACTGGAAAAAGTAACTGAAGACAGCTGTTGTTTTGGGTTTTTTTCCCCACCCTCGTTAATCTTGTTTGGAAAAAGCCACCAATTCCATCATTCAAGCTCTAATAATGTATTTCACTTTTTTCCCCTACCGAAGATCAAAATGAGCATGGGATTTCAGGCATTTAGCACTGCACATTGCAAAGATGTGAGGTCTTTAGACAGAGTATTACGAGTTCTTATCAGCACCACCATATGCTGTAAGAGAGAACGCACATAAACCTGTCAAAACATATAATTCTTGTTTTCTGATTAAAGAATACCTTACAGAGAAACCATACATACTTGTTTCCTTCAGCATTATGATCCTATTTAGAGGTATATGAATGCAATTAATCTGCCAGAGAAAATGATGAAACAAACAGCAATGTATCTGAAGTAGGGAGGACTTAATTTGCCCATGAACTTTTTCAAGTCAACTTTCTTTATGTAATGGTAGTGTCAGACTTGTGGAAGTAGTTCTGTCCAAACATACATAAGTAGTTGCAGTAACAGGATATTAAAGAAATCTAAGTCTCTAGTTTTGCAAATTCCCAGTTACCTTTTTTTGTCTGTGATTATGGGAGTAAAATGTTTCTGGGTTTTCAGTAATAAGTTCATCATCAGTCCAACAAGAAATCTTCCAACAAAAAGAAATCCTGCTTGCAGTATGTGACCAAAAAAAAATATATATATTTGCCAAATAGCTTGTGGTTTCTGTCTGGGGGGGAAAAAAACGCCTTTGTATAAATAATTTAAAATTAATTTTGCTTTCTTTCAGGTGGGTAGACGTATAAACTGCAAGTGGTAAACTCCACGGCTATGTGTAATCAAAGTTTTTCACACGACAAAGTTGTTATTATCATTGTAGCTTGATGGTCTGAGAATATTAGGAAAAGGTAATATCTTGTGTTATGTGTAAAAAAAAGATCTTAAAAACAGTGGTGTAGAGTAACACTGGAGCACCCAGAGCTATATGCAGCTCTCCCATCGCCAGACAAGGAAATGCAAACTTTGGAGATGGGCAAAAACTGCTTTAAGAGTAACAAGAAAAACTCTAACCCAAAACCCAAGTATCTCACATACATAAAGGATAATATATATAGCTAACTGAGATGCAACACAGAGTTGCAGACCAGTGAAGAAAAAGCGAGATCTAAAGTATGTTAGAAAACATTAAAATAACCCAGCTAGACAACAGAATGACTCCCTGACAGGAATTAAGGATCCTGACAACTCACTGCAACCCCACTCACACTCCTCTAGGATCAGAGGAGCAGCAAAACTATGACTGCGACACTAGAGGAGGGGGAATAAAAGGGTGGGGGGGAGTTATATTAGGAAGTTTTAGTGTACTAATTTAAATCATATTACTGATGAGATGTGTTTGGCATTAATTTGGACTGTAACCATCAGTATAATTTTTACTGGACTAATCATAATACTTTTGGTTTGTTTTAGTAAAGTCTTTTAGGATTTTAAGGCAACTAACAATGAATCCTTTGTTTCACATGTGAGGTACATCACCCTTCTTGTCCACAACAGGATTTTGAGTGTAACAGCTAGGGCAGGTATGTTAAACATGGGAACTTCATTTTAAATGCTACCTAGTGCTGCATGAAAAACAATACACAAACTCAAAACACAGAAAAGATACAAATATCCAGGCATACAGACAGCATAGTGGTTTTCCAGTCATCAATTAGTCAATAGTCATGCAAAAACACTTTGTAGCTCCATTTCCTAAATTAGTTTGGATAGTTATAGTGGCAAGTTGCTAAATCCAATCAATGTTGATAAATACAGATATTTATGTTTGGCATACTTGTTATGCGCACATTTTGCCTAGCGGAACATTTACACATTCAAGAGGAAACAGCTCTTGACCTGGTAGGCACACATTTCACCAACAAGCAAAATCAGGCATGGGATTAATTAGGTGTTAGTGAAGCAATTAAAAAAAAAACAAAGGAAAGAAAAGAAAAATATATTAATTGAACACGATTGCATACAAGCAGCATGACAAAGACTCTTTGAAGTGACAAGACACCTTTCAAAGAGGTACTGTGTTTGACAATAAAACCCTAAATTATTATGTAAATAATGTTTGCATGCATGGAGCTTGCCAAAAGTTCATTTGACCTATATTTCCCTTCCTTAGCCCAGGAATAAAAGCTATTTACAGCAGCTAAGGGCAAATTAACATATTCAAACTTTCTGCTACTGTTGTCCTTAAATTCACCTTTGGTATTCCCTGTGTTGACACCTTTTCTACCTTTAATACCTTGATCATAGAATCATAGAATGGTTTGGGTTGGAAGGGACCTCAAAGGCCATCTGGTTTCAACCTCCCTGTCATAGACAGGGATGCCACCCACTAATCAGGTTGGCCAGGGCTCCATCACTGGAGGTGTTCAAGAACTTGATTTATCTTTTCTACTCTGCTAATAATAAAGATGGGAGTTGTAGTAGCTGGTTACAGGGGACAAATCAGCAAGTTCCAGACCAGGATTTACAGGCAGAAGTTGCTCGTTGTCCCAGGAATGTAAGAAGTTAAACCTAAAGCCATTTGCATTAAAGTCCAGGCTAAAAGAGCAACAAACGATGTGGCCTGCAGCCTGCTATCACTGGTGTAAGTGGTTTAATGGCAATCTGCCCATATAATCTCAATACCAGATTTACTGCAGTAAGTTACTTTCAAGGTCATCTTCTTTTAATTGCTCATTGATTACTCACCATTCTTTACAGTGGGAACCTCTGAGTTTAACTGGAATCAATGCTGACAAATGGTATACGGTCTCAAACCCTTAGTACTGACTTAATTGGAGAGATATACGCTTCCAGTTTTAATTTTAAGTATGAAATGTTACCTCACCTGTTTTGCTATTGTGCTTTACAGCAACACTCAGTCCTTTATTTTGTGTGATGTTTGGCATTTCAAAATGCTCTGAACTGCATCGCTTCAAAATGTTTTGTTTATTTCCTCTTTAACAGAGAAGTGTTCTCATATTGTTCAGAACTCATTTGCACCTTCTGCCTGAGAAGGTCCTTATCCCGTGTTTCACATGCACTTTTCAATTTCAACATCAAAGCAAACTAGCAGTTATTTTCAGTGTTCAGCAAAAGCAATGGGCCTCATCTAAACCAGTAGAAATAGGCTTCCGTCATGCATGTCTGTATTACCGTCTAGCTTAGGAAAGGTTAATATAAAATGTACTGTAGTTTAAGCTGCAGGATATCCAATTATGAGGAAAGAGCAGATTGTTAGACTAGATACATCCATGCACATCACTAAAGGCAAATACATTTTTAGCAGGTGTGCACCGAAGCAATTATATTCTAATTATACATCCTGTAACATTTTTTTCACACTTAATTTAACACATGACGTAAGCTATTACAGAGGAATACAGTTATTAGAATTTCAGTGCTGTGTTACTGCTATGAAATAAGTACTTCTATAGTGGATCTATACATGATTTTAAGGTTATTTTACACTCACCCAGGAAAAGTAGAAGATAACTCATGGAAGGGTCAATTGGGTGAAGTAAAATAACACCAGTTAAAGTCATCAGGATCCCAAATGATGTCAGAAACTGAAAACCTAGCTTTTGAAATTATAATAAATGGTACATTTATGAGTTTAGGCTATATCTGATATGTGTCTCCTTGGAAAATAATGTCAAATGAAACAAACTTAATTGATACAAAACAGAGAGCTAACACAGAGCAGTGCTTTAGCTTAATAAACACAATGACTTTGAAAGACCCTTCTCAGCTTAATAGTTAATTTAAATTGATTATGCCGAGATTTTCTTTTTAGCCACTCTAATTCAGATAGTAAATATAACATTTTGGCTGTTATATTCTACTGCTTTGAATTATTCAGGAAAGGGGGAACAAGGGCAGACAGATGGGATCTTTTTGTTCTTGCTATAAGTAACCGAATACATTATATCTCCGCCCCCGCTTTCTTTCTTCCCCTCCGGTTTACCTTTTGTTGCTATTCAGTTGGTCATAGTCTGATTTCAATATTTAGTACATTTTTCAGAATTAGAGAAAGAAGAGTGATATACAAGCAACAAAGAAATGCAGGACACAATAAGAAGTCTTGGAATTTCTGATCTGGGAAATTGAATTGAAGGTAGAAATTGACCTGCCTTAGTCAAAATGAGGGTTGTATCTTTACAGTGTAGTATCTCACAGCTAAGAAAGCTGCAGGTTTGTAGTATTGTTACACAGGGCAAAATACACAGAAAAACATTACAGCTATTTCTAAAATGTCATTATCACGAAGTTTACACTAGTAGGAAATTCTAGATTTTATTAAGGATGCCCAGTCTCGGCACAGTATATATGCAGACACTTGTCTTCTCTGCTGACTATTATGCGTTGGAAGAAACTTCCAAATTAATAATGCATATGCTTAAGCCCCTGAACTGTCCTTTTAGGAGACTTTTTTGAATGTGTCTATATCACAGTACCTACAAGTGGCAGCCAGTTTCCATATATACACTAGTCAAACAAAAGACATTATTATTACTTTATTTGCTCTGATAATGAAGTCAGAAGACCTACATACACCTTAGAACGGAGCTCTCAAGTCGAGCACAGCTTACCACTGCACTGAGCTGACGACCTGCTGCAGAAATAAGAATTTTTACTTCCATGTTTAGACTATTCATTTGATCAAATAAAGCTTATTCCCATTTCACCTTGTGAAAATGTCACCCTCTCTTCAGTGCATCTTCTCCTGTGACGCATGGGATGCTTAGAGTCTGCAAAACTACTTAAGAAGAATGTTAGGGAATGTAAAACCAGAATAAAACACAGTCTATGTTCCCTCTGTTTCACTTCAGCCACTTAATAGGAAGAATATGCTGGTTCTTACCGCATCTTCTTATGTTCCTAGGTGGTGTTTCATTCCATATTTTGACAAGTTATTCAACTGAGTGACTGTCAGGTCACCTGTGTGAGGAAGTTCAGAACTCTTTTATGTCATACTGCATTAACAAAAAAAGCTACTACAGTATCAGTTTCTCAGTGCAGGCTGTTAAAATTATCAGCTAATATTTGTTAATTAAAACTTGCAATATAACTAAGTTATTTCTTTTCTGTAAGCGTTTTTAGACACAGATTATTACCCTAATTGCTAATGTCATTTCTAATTAGGGAATTTCCTCATTCTGAGTAATTCTCAGTTTCGAATCACATTTAAACATTGAATTTTGCAGGATGGTATTTTGAGATCTACTGCATACATCAAGACATGTTAACATAGCTAGTCAGTTAAGCATGGGGCTAAGAGTCTGGAAACTTCTAATCACATTGTACTAGAAAAGGCCAGACAGCGTGACAGGAATTTATGGGTATTATATTTAAACCTTGTGGAACTCAATAGTAAGTCACATGCATGTGGTAGTCCTTGAATGTTAAACTGTAGAGTGTCTTCATTATCTTGAAAGACATGTAGAAGTTTAAACAAGTCACTGGGTCCACAAAGGATGATGAGGATTATGACAGCCAGTCTTGCAGCAGCACTTCTCTCCTCCCTACCCCAAAACTCCCTGCTGCTGTGGCAGTAACACACAACATCAAATTACACATCTTCCATCAAACTCAGCCTAAATTCCACACAAGCTCTTACACTTACCATTTCTTACAAGCTAGGCTTAAGTCACAGTATTTGCACACAGAAAACACTAAGCATGGGGAGCAACTTGAATTTGGTCCATCCAAATCTGGAATTCAGGTTAATTTTTCTCCAGGATTCTTTAGAGAGACATTTCAGTGGTGATCCAGAGCAGCCTGCATGCTCAGGACCATCCAGGCTAAGACAGTGAGGGCCCTCTTTGGTTTACTAGAGAGAATTGAAAGTACTTTCTCAGAACTCCTTTTAATTTCAGCATCCAGTTAGTACAATGAGGTCCTAATTCAAGAATGGGAACAATAACTCAATATTCTTATACTCAAAACTTCTATTGAAGCAAAAAGTGATCAAAACCCCTATAAAATTAGATTTAAAAGTAGCTGTTGTAATATAGCAGATACATTTTTCCATGACAGTATAGAACTAATTATCAAACCCAAAGTAATATTCAGCGATATTTAATGTTTATATTTCAACATATACAATGCTTAAGCATTCCTTTCATCATCCAGCTAAAAAAAAATACACGCCACACATAAGCATCAATACTGAATCATATTTTCCTGCTGGAACAATGTCTTGCTAACAGATCATCAATGGAATTGGAAATAAAAATTTACTTTTTTTTCTTTTTTAAGAGAAAGAAAGCAGCTATATGTCTGTAACAAGTTAGAATTTGAAGCAAAAGGTATCTTGCCCTAGAAAACTTTCTATGGAAAGCATTTGCAGTGCCACAAAAAAGATTAGATCCTGCCAGTGTTTAGGCAACGTGAATGTTCTCAGCCGTCTGCAAACAGGCTGACTGCACTCTATGACAGGCTAGAAATTGGGCAAAACAGTCAGGTTTGAGACCACTTCCACTAAAAAGGTCTGAGGAGACCTAATTGCAGCCTTCCAGTACTTAAAGGGGGCAGGCCTACAGGAAAGCTGGAGAGGGGCTGTTTACAAAGCCAAGTAGTGATAGGACGAGGGGGAATGGGTTTAAACTAAAAGAGGGGAGATTTAGCTTAGGTGTTAGGAAGAAATTATTTACTGTGAGGGTGGTGAGGCACTGGAACAAGCTGCCCAGAGAAGCTGTGGATGCCCCATCCCTGGAAGTGTTCAAGGCCAGGTTGGATGGGGCTTTGCGCAACCTGGTCTAGTGTAGGGTGTCCCTGCCCATGGCAGGGGGGTTGGAACTAGATGGTCTTTGAGGTCTCTTCCAACCCATAGATTCTATGAATCTATCAAAAAGGAATGAATCTTTAAAGAATTTCTTTAATAATAAAAATGCAGGAATGACAGGTTTATAATGGCATTCATGCAAGAGATAAAAAAAAATTTAAAAAATGATGAGGATATTGGTTTGCAACTATTTTGGACTTGAGAACTCTGGGCATGAACAAAACGTGTAAATTAAGCTAGAACCACAAGTCAGAATTGAGGCACCTGTATTTTTAATATAGCAGCTCTGCAGAGATGGATAAGACTAATTTTTTGGACATAATTTTAGAAATTAATTTAAAAATCATTATATGCACTTAAGTGATTCTAGAACTGGCTATAAACCAGGAGACATCAACTCTACAAGTGCTATGCAAATGTCTGTTTTCATTTTCCTGAATTCTGTCACATTCATAACTGTTTCCGCAGTCTTGGTTTGCATTGCTGGCAAAGGTTAACACAACTGTCATCAGTCAGCACCACATCTTCAGCATTGCCTATCTGCCAACCTCATCTTCTTCCGGAAATGTCTCTTCTCAGGCTTTCCTAGGGTCCTTCTGTCGTAACTTCTACTTTTATATCACAAACCTAAATTGATTTTTCCACTTTGCCTGAGTGGAGAGTTGAAGCTCATAAATTTACTAACCCCAGTGTCTGCAACAGCCACAGGAGCAAGACACACTCATTTGAAATGAGTGACGTTATCCAACAACATATGCAGAAAATCAAAATTCATTATATGTTATCTCACTGAACAATTGAGACTTCTTTAATATGAATTATTTAAGTACTCCATTCCCAGATCTTCTTCCAGAGAACGTGTTCTGAAGTTGTCAACCGAAACCTAATACGGTTAGCAACACTTCTATTCTGAGATTTAAATACTGAGATTAACTTCACCCCCCCAAAAAAAATATAAAAATTACAAGGAGTTCAAACTGAACACTTGGGACCCACAAGTTAAAAGCGCTATTTTGATGAATAACAGTGGTATTACTGAAATTTGATCATGAGTTCTGTAGTTCAGGCATGATAGCTCTCACATAACATAAATCTCAATAAGGCAGCATGAACATGGCAGGAGGTACTGATGTGTTCAGACAATCTGGGGTCTAGCCTACCCAAGCTGGAAAAAAACCTAGTTTTCTATCTAACTGAATGTTTAAACAGCATAATAATCTCAGGATGACAGGCTTGTTTTCTCTTCTACTTTTTTATCATTTACCCTCTGAACACTGACAATAAGAAAACATATACTTCATCCTGTTGAATGTATTCATGTTAACCTATCCATTCATATGCTTCCTTGCTGGTCATGACAGCTCAGCAATTATGAGTATGTTTATTATATTTGTTGCTTGAAAGGCAATGGTTTTTAAAGGTCCATTACCTCGAGCTATACACCTTTTAAAAGAAAATAATCAAGCTAACAGATGCAAAAGAGTGGATACAGAGAGAGAACAAACACAGCTGGAAGAATGAGAAGGGTAACTGAGCGTAGCATGAAGAGGTTTAATAATTTCAGAAGGTGGATTTTACTTCAAGGACTACTTAGACTGTGACAGATAGCATAGGAAAGTTAAATTAAGGAATTTTAGGCATCAGATACACAAAAAGAAACAAAAGAACAGCTTACAAAAGAACACCTTCATAAATGATAGGTTATCTAGAGTGGTGACAACGAACAAAACTAAAGCCCTACAGATTTTTTTTCATGCAAATTAATGTTCCTTATTCCTGAAGGTGGAAGTATGCATGCAAAAATGAACTCTAAAGTTATTAAAAGTGAATATAAGGAAACATAGGATGGAGAAAGAGGAGAAACAGGAAGCTTAACTTCTTGACAATAGATATTGGGGACTGTTTAGTTGGGGCAGCCACAGAACTGGAGGGGGAAGACAAGGTTTGTGAGAGGGACTGGAGTCAGACTATGGGGTAAATAAAAGGGAATGTGCTAAAAGGATATAGTAAGAAAGAACCAGCGAGACAGGAAAGAAAACAAGAACGATGAAGCATATATCCTGGGATAACCACTCTGGACTACTTGTTTAACCTATATTATAGGTTAGATTCTTAATATCTTATATTATATAAGATATATATAAAAATATATCTTATATTATATATGTTTATTGTAACAAAAAGACAGCTCTTCCAGCAAGGATAAAAGAAGAGCAGAGCAGAACTGCAGAGCAATTAATAGTTAAAAATTAATCCAGTGACAGACTTGCTTTCTTACTGAATACAAGGTAATACTCCTCAAAAGAGGAAATCTTGAGTTTGGTTTGATAATTAATAGCTTCCCTTCTACAAGGTTCAAATTTGGCAAGAAGCTAACATCATAACTTCCACCTCAGATAGCATATGTTCTTACTGTCACCCACTAAAATGTTATTCAACATTATTACCAATCATAGGTTGTACAACTTAAGTCAGTCAATACAACATTTTCAGCAACATCAGATACCCACCATCCCCACAAGAGGACTTAAGTATAAAATCAAGTTCAAGACATCAACTTGCACAGCGCAGAAAGCACACACGCACTGCTTTTTTCCAAAGCAAAGGTCTGTGATACAGAAGCAGTAACTCGCATTTATGGCAGCTGTCACATATATCGACTACTTCATAAAGTGCTAATTTTTTCATTTCTAGTTATTAGTCTTCATACACTTAAAGAACAACCAAATAGCCCTAGACATTTAAAGCCTGAACAAAGCTTCTAATTCAAAATAAAAGAATTGTATTCCATGCACAACGATTTAAACAATAAAGAATGCAAACTGATTATGAACATGAGAGAATGATGACAGAAAGGTCATCCTCCTAGTATATTACGTGTAACCTTCAAAAGACAGAATGCAGAAAGCAAACATAATATTCAAAGAGACAATAAAACATATAGCAGTAACCCTAACCTAATCACATTTGACATGTACTTTAAATAAATAAATAAATAGATCTCATCACCATATAGCTATTCAAATTTGGAAGAACTATCTCCTATCCCTCTTCCTCTCATTTATCAAGCCCTTCAGGTATTTCCAATGACAAGAAATATAGTCCATCTGCATGTTCTGATACCACATTTATAGAATATCAGGAATAGGACCTTCAAAGTTATATCTCTAAATTACTTTCTGAGAACACAAAATTGAACACTCTACAAAGTACAATTATATACATACATAATTAAAAAAAAATCAGCTCATGGTGAGAAAGTCTCTCTTTTACACGAAACATCGCTTCAGGCTAATGATGTTTTTTACTATTAGGAACGAAAAAGAAAAAAAAAAAGAAGAGACAAATCATCCTAATTGTCCTCTGTGATAAGCTGGCTATTATCCAATAGCTTTAATGACTCTAATGGAATTTGGTTAGATCAGAAAACCTGAGGCTGATCAGACAGGTTTGCCTTTCCCTGCTGAAAAGGAACAAATCTGTGAAACTTTAGGGTTTATAATACTGTCATTCCCTTGTTTACATCATTGATTACATTTAGAAAAAAGGGATCTAAAATACTGTTACTGAGAATATCTCCTCTGGATCTTGCTGCTAACTGTATAAACAAGACAACATTGTGAACTCAAGCTTCTTTCCGTGTAAGTTAGGACCCAGCCAGGCCTCTGAGGCAAATCATACACCTGGCTGAGTAATTCAGACTTTCAGCATTCCAGGAAGCATTCTGTCCGAGGTATTAGATTTGCCCTCTCTCATCTGCAAAGAATCATAGAATAGAATCATAGAATCATAGAATCACTAAGGTTGGAAAGGACCTCCGAGATCATCAAGTCCAACCATCAACCTAACACCACCGTGCCAACTAGACCATGTCCTGGAGTGCCGCATCTATGCGTTTTTTGAAGATCTCCAGGGGGGACGACTCAACCACCTCTCTGGGGAGCCTGTTCCAATGCCCCACTACTCTTTCCATGAAGAAGTTCTTCCTAATATTCAATCTGAACCTGCCCTGACACAACTTGAGGCCATTCCCTCTCGTCCTGTCGCTAGCCACTTGGGAGAAGAGACCAACACCCTCCTCACTACAACCTCCTTTCAAGTAGTTATAGAGATTGATCAGGTCTCCCCTCAGCCTCCTCTTCTCCAGGCTAAACAGCCCCAGTTCCCTCAGTCGCTCCCCATAAGATTTCTTTTCCAGTCCCTTCACCAGTTTTGTTGCCCTTCTCTGGACACGCTCCAGCAGCTCAATGTCCTTCTTGTATTGAGGGGCCCAAAACTGGACACAGTACTCGAGGTGAGGCCTCACCAGTACCAAGTACAGGGGGAAATCACTTCTCTACTCCTGCTGGCCACGCCATTCCTGATGCAGGCCAGGATGCCGTTGGCTTTTTTGGCCACCTGGGCACACTGCTGGCTCATGTTCAGCTGGCTGTCAACCAGAACTCCCAGGTCCTTCTCTGCCAGGCAGCTCTCCAGCCACTCTGCGCCAAGCCTGTAGCGCTGCCTGGGGTTGTTGTGGCCAAAGTGCAGGACCCGGCACTTGGCCTTGTTAAATCTCATACAGTTGGCCTCGGCCCATCGATCCAACCTGTCCAGATCTCTCTGGAGATCCTTCCTACCCTCAAGCACACTGACACTGCCTCCCAGTTTGGTGTCATCTGCAAACTTACTGAGGGTGCACTCTATCCCCTCATCCAGGTCAACGATAAAGATGTTGAACAGCGCCGGCCCCAAGACCGAGCCCTGGGGAACACCGCTAGTGACCGTCCACCAACTAGATTTAACACCATTGACCACAACTCTCTGGGCCCATCCTTCCAACCAGTTTCCAACCCAGCGAAGAGTGTGCCGGTCCAATCCATGAGCTGCCAGCTTCCCCAGGAGAATGATTTGTGATACTGTATCAAAGGCTTTGCTAAGGTCAAGGTAGATGACATCAACAGGCTCTCCTTCATCCACTAGGTGGGTCACTTGATCATAGAAGGAGATCAGATTGGTCAAGCAGGACCTGCGCTTGAGGAACCCATGCTGGCTGGGTTTTGGGTTTGCCTCCAAAACACATTGTCCTGATTTCAGCTGAGAGAGTTAATTTTCTTCAAGAAAGCCAGTATGGGGCTGTGTTTTGGGTTTGTGCTGGAAGCAGCGCTGATAGTGCAGAGATGTTTTTGCTGTTGCTGAGCGATGCTCACACAGAGCCAAGGCCTTTGCTGCTTCTCGCACCGCCCCGCTGGCGAGATGGCTGGGGGTGGGCGGGGAGTTGGGAGGGGACAGACAGGGCAGCTGACCCCAACTGACCAAAGGGATATTCCATACCATATGACGTCATGCTCAGTTTATAAGGGGCTGGGGGAAGAGGAAGGGGGGGCAGCGGCATTCGGAGTGATGGTGTTTGTCTTCCAAAGTCACCATTACGCATGACGGAGCCCTGCTGTCCTGGGGATGGCTGAACCCCTGCCTGCCGTGGGGAGCGGGGAATGAATTCCTTGTTTTGCTTTGCTTGTGCACGCGGTTTTTGCTTCACTGATTAAACTCTTGTACCTGAACCCACGAGTTTTCTCACTTTCACTCTTCTGATTCTCTCCCCCTTTCCGATGAGGGGGACTGAGCGAGGATCTGCGTGGTGCTCAGCTGCCAGCTGGGTTAAAACTATGACACACATGAACATCATGAAGGCTCCCAGATATTGAAGACCTCTCTGAGATGTCTTGAGGGACCTAAAAGACCTTGCTCCTCCACAGTGGCTTCAAATCCCCTGCGGCTCTCCTCTCTCATGTAATTCAGCAAGTAGTGAGAAGAAGTGATCCACAACATGGAAAAGCTCAAAGAAAAATTTAGTAAAAGATTTAGAAAAATTTAGCCCAATTCTCTTATTTACACAAATTTGTGTTACTTACAGTGGAATGGATAATACACAAAAAAACCCTGAAACTTTCTAGTCTTGAATTCAGCTTTGCCTTTCACCGTTTGGTGCACACTGTCCCTGTGCCTTTTTAGGACAGGACAGGATAGGTTATAACCAAACTTCCTGTCCCTGTAAAAAGTAGATTTTTTTTTTAAAAAAAAAGTGTAAATAGATTCAGTATTAGGTGGTTACTTTCATAGAAATTAATTTGAATTAACCATATTTCTAATGTGTTGTGCTTTTGCCTCACCATGCAACTAAGCCCCATGCAGTCAGTTGCTGGCTGTCCCCTCCCAGAAGGATGGGGAAGAGAATTAGAGGAGTAAAAGTTAGAAAACTCATGGGTTGAGATAAAGATAGTTTAATAGGTAAAGAAAAAGAAGGAATTCATTCCTTACTTCCCGTGAGTGGGCAGGCAGGTGTTCAGTCATCCCCAGGAAAGCAGGGGTCCAACACGT
>VWZZ01008243.1:173801-191391 GCA_013399095.1 Psophia crepitans
GGGGTGAGGAGCAGAAAAGGCCTTGGCTCTGTGTAAGCACTGCTCAGCAGTAACTAAAACATCCCTGTGCTATCAGCACTGCTTCCAGCACAAATCCAAACCATAGCCCCACAATAGCTACAACGAAGGAGATTAACTCTATCACAACCAAAACTAGCACATAATGAAAAAAATAAAGTTTGAAGAATCAGAAATAAGATTTTAAGTGCAGTGGTTTAAACTTTGGTATACAGAAAGTCATTTTAAAAGACACCATAATCACCAACAGTAATTTGTGAATACATAGTTTTCGTAGTTTAGGAACTAAAATGAAAGGTATCCAATGGAAGTGTAATTTCCAGTTTCCCTTTTGGAATCTCTGTATTCAATTATTTGTAATCAAAATAGTGATTAAACCACTTTCAAAACTAATTATTCTTAAATTATCAGTTGGCTGTTCCAACTGTGTTAATTAAAGTAAACAGTAAGCAGCTGTTCTTCCACTGTCACTACCTGCTTCTTGTAAATGAAGCCTTTTTATTTTTCATCTTGATGGAAATTAAAATACACTTCACTAATTCTGTCCAATTATTTTTTATCCTCTAATATACAGAATTCCATTAAGTTTCAAATTGCTTCAAAGACAAATGAGGGTGTACAGAAAAAGAGGATGTGCATTAATAAAAATATAAATTCATAAAATCTAAAATTATATGGACAGAATCAGAGTATTTATTAAGGAGAAATCATAAAAGATATTTAAAATTTCACTGTCTCCATTAAGTTAAAAAAAAAAGACATTCTTCTAAATTAACCTTATCTGCTGCCTAGCTTTATAAACCAAGTTTTCATTATTTCCTTGGGGAATTTCCTGCGGCAATAGAATGAGGAGCAAGAAAGAAAACTCTTATGACCCTTAGAGGCTTTGAGAAGCTCCCATAGGGAAAGGTATGATGCATTTTTAATAAACTTTGTGAATTTTAACAAGAGGAGTTAAAGCACTGAAGTAATAATTCATTGAAATAAAAATAAGTGGTGCTAAATTCTGCCCATCCTAAACAGTAGATGAGAAAGATTTTTCTTGTCTTAAAATCACCTCCTGAGATTTAATTTATTTTTTAGTTACACTGTTCAAAGAAGATGCATGTCCCTTTTTTATTTTATTTCAGAAATTACTCTTGTTCTTTAAGACTGTTTCAACTTTTTCTTCCCTAGCATCATAAACACTGTGCTGTCCAGAGTTGCTGTTGATGTTTTTAGGGGCTGGGCGCAGAAGGGGGACTGCTAAGGCAGGAGAAATACAGAGAGACAGAATAAGTAGAGAGATTCCAGAAGAATTCAACTGATAGTTTGGATGTGTCTATCACTTCCTGGGTTCTTAGGAAAATATATGCTGTCAGATGTCATGCTGTATTCATTTAAAATACAGCAGACAAGATTTCTACTGTAGCAGCAATTATTTCTTGAAATTTCAGAGAATGTGGAAAAAAGACCCTGTTGCCTGAAAGTGGCTTTTGCTGGTGTCATTAGAATGAATCTTTATGCATGCAAAATATTGTATTCAAAAAAACCACCTTCATATCAGTAATTATTTCATAAAAAAATATATAGTCAGCACATGCACAGCATTGAACTTGGTTTTCCCCTTTATCTTATGACTAAGAATTTTTCATCTCCAGCACACCCATATCTATATTGTAAAGCACTGAGCGTTACCATCACTGTTTGTGTTCAGTGCAGCAGTGGTTAGGGCAAGGAGGCATTCTCCACTCTGAAATAGGAATGTGGGGTCATTTTATGTATCTAAGGAAATCTGAATTATTTCCTCACCCACCCTCTCCCCTTCCTCCCCCCCCATCAAGTTCCATTCCTCAGGCTCCCCTTGGCTGCATCTATGCTGCCCTGGGAAGCGCGCTAGCAAACAGCTTCAGGTGAAGTGATATAGGCTGGATTGTACCCATCCTGCTGAAGCCTCTGTGATCTTATATTGACAGTCAACCATATTTAAATGATAAGTAAATGGCTAGCATATTAGGTTACACCTGTACAACATATTTAAACTTGGTTTGACCCTAGCTTTGTACCTAACTTTCTTAGTCTCCACATAGTTAAATAGGTCTGAATATGCCATTGGATCTTGCATCTCACACATATCAACCCACCGTGCCAATCTGATACGTGAGCTGGACAACATTTCAAAGCAAGTTTGGAAAGCTACCTTGCAGCTGCTAACTACTGTTTCCTAAAACCACGGGAATGGAGAATGACTTTTGTCAGCTGGGGTCAAACTAAGGTAAGAAGCGACAGCATTGCTTCCCAGCTGATGTTGCCACCCCAGCTGCACAGTCAGCTCTCATTCCTCCTTCTCCCAAAAGGAGGCAAGCACAAGGTTTGGTGAAGAAGTGCTGTTATTTCCTACCTCTCCACCGAGGCCAAAGCACAGATGCAGCGGTACTGCCCTGCCCTGCTCCTGGGAGGAGCAGTAGGTGCCAGTGAAATGTAAAGGGTGGTCCCCACAGCCTGCTTCTCCCAAAAAACCAGTCCCTGTGCCCAGCTTCCTTGCTTCAGTCAGAAACCCAAAGGAATAATATGTTGCACATGGGGAAGTACAGGTCTATAGAAAGAAGTATATCTGATGCCAGCTAGCAGTCTCCCACCTCAGACCTCTGCCCAGCGTAGGTCAGCAGGCACACTCCCAGTGCCCAAACCAAGGTAAAATGCATCATGCAGCTGTTTTACTCAATTTCTGAAGAGGCTTTGTAACCACAGTAGGGAACAAGCAGGAACCACTGATTTCACCTATTCTTTTGGCACATTGTGACTTTCAAATTTTAATATTTTGAATCAGACAGGGAAGTATTTTGGTTGTGGTCATACACAGGATACGACACTTTGTGTGTCAGTCTCAAGGTTCCAGATGTCTTTCTGCTCTCCTTCCCTGCCCAGAAGATTAGCAGACATAGTAAGCAACATGGTAAAACACTAAAGAGTTGGCACTGTGTATTTTGAGTATACTTCCAGAATATATAATATTCCTATTATATATTGATACAATATGTATCAATACTTTTTGTATCAATCATTACAATGAACAGAGGCCTGGGCTTTCTCACATCATAAACACCCCTGCCCTAGCCTCCTCCTTCATCAACTTTTTCAGCTTCTTCTTTTTATTTTTCTTTTTTGCTGTGTAAAATAATCACAGGGCTTTATCTTTAGTACATAACATTTGTGTCATAAGCCTGAAAGGCAAGTCACAACTTATAAGTCTGAATCCTTCCAGGGCAATACCTTCGGAAAGTCTGAATATACATCAGTAGTCAAGCTTTCTAGTTACAGTTTAAGCATTCAAATCCATTAATGCAAGTGAGGTTTACTAAATTCTGACTTTGCTGGCAGGTAAAAAAGGTGAAAGGGTTGTGATATTGGCTATGACTTCTGTCAGTGCTCTGTTAAGATTATATAGCATACCTCTTTCTGTTTTGTTGGTTGAGAGGGAAAATAAATCAGTGCTGCTCTGCTTTCATTACCATCACATCAGACAAAATATATGGAAGTTGGAAAGTGCCGACAAATTCCACCACCACCACAAAGGCTCAAGGAGTAACATAAAGAGCACAATACAAGAAACTTCTAATGCATCTAAATAATTTCCCATGAGGGAAGAGCAAGGATAAAAGGCTGTGGTCTGATGAACAGGACACTGATCAAGGAATAGAAAACTTTTGATTCCCTTTCAAGCTTCACTGCAAATCTAGTCTGCAGTCATACTCAAGTCACCTTAATACCTCATGACTCAGATTTCCCATATGGGCAATAAATGCAATTGCTCCTTACAAATAGCTTCTATATTTGTGTTTGAAAACTGTTGCATCAGAATTGAAATCCAAACTTTTCAAACCTGTTTGTTTAAAGCTAGGATTTTTCTTTAGTTTAAAGGTGAGCATAATTAGTAAGAAACAAATCACTTTCCACTTTTACTGGGTTTTGCAGGAACCGAATGTCAATCTCGACCAAGAATCAGGTATCCCTCAACCACCAAAAAGCAAATCTAATACCCAGATATGAAGATTTCATTTCATCTTAAACTAATAACCTGTAGCCTTCTTGTTTTCTCATTTTTCTTTGTACTTGTTAAATCATAATAT
Source organism: Psophia crepitans (assembly GCA_013399095.1). Lineage (NCBI taxonomy): Eukaryota > Metazoa > Chordata > Aves > Gruiformes > Psophiidae > Psophia > Psophia crepitans. The sequence continues at coordinate 177,929 of VWZZ01008243.1, forward strand.
TCCGACTTCGGATCCAGTGAAAACAGTTAATTCTTTAACTTGTATCAATAATGTTCAACAGGGCTCTTGCAATTTTTCACTAAACTTATATCATTACTAAATTTGCAACAAGTGTAGTGAAATATCTATTTTTGTGTATACTTGAATGATTCAGTTTTCTCTGTACTGGAACCATTAGTTCAGTTAAAAACAAAAATCATACGAGCAGCAGAGGTTAACTGCCCAAATTAAATGTTTGGATTTAAAAAAAAAAAAAAAATCCCTTGAAATGCATCTGTGTTCACTTCATTGTTCTCATTTGCAATGGTAATCTGTATTAAGTCTTCTATTTTGTCCTCTCTAAACATTTAGAGAAAATATAGCAAGTGCATTAACAACTGACACGTTGCCCTTCAAAAGCTTTAAGGAATGTGACTGCTTTTAACATGTACTCTTCCACATTTGTTAATGAAGCATAATTTGGATAAGTGCATGTCTATTGCAAAGCGTGACAGCAATCATTTTCCAAGGATGTGAGGTTCATTTAATTTATAATTTGTGCTAAAAAACATGTGCTGTTTTCTAGTGCTTGAAAAACATGTGTAAGGGACACTGGAGACCTGTATTTTGCTACAAAAAGTATTGTGGAGGCCTTATTCCTTCTGATGACGTCATCTTGAAGGCACAATTTTCTTAAAACTAATCACAGCAATAATAAAATATCCTATGCATATACAGAAAAATACTAACATGTTCCAGAAAAAAAAAAATCATAGAAAACATAAGGTTGGAAGCAACCTTAAAGATGATCCAGTTCCAACCCCCCTGCCATCAGCAGGGACACCCTCTGCTAGACCAGGTTGCCCAAAGCCCCATCCAACCTGGCCTTGAACACTGCCAGGGATGGGACAGCCACAGCTTCTCTAGGCAACCTGTTCCAGTGCCTCACCACTCTCACAGGAAAGAATTTCTTCCTTATACCTAACCTAAATCTCCCCTCTTTTAGTTTAAACCCATTTACCCTTGTCCTATCACTACTTGCCCTCCCTTGTAAACAGTCCCTCTCCATTTTTCCTGCAAGCCCCCTTTAGCTCCTGGAAGGATGCTATAAGGTCTTCCCAAAGCCTTCTCTTCTTGAGGCTGAACAACCCCAGCTCCTTCAGCCTGTCCTCACAGGAGAGGTGCTCCAGCCCTCTGATCAGCTTTGTGGCCCTCCTCTGGGCTTGCTCCAGCACCTCCATATCTTTCTTGTACTGGGGACTCCAGAGCTGGATGCAGTACTCCAGGTGGTGTCTCATGAGAGCAGAGAACAGGGGGAGGATCACCTCCCCTGATCTGCTGGGGGTTGTGTGATTCCCTCACATCTCTTCCATGAGTGGTTCTAAATTGATTGTACATAGAAATTGCAAACCAGCATTTACAATATTTTATAATATTTATAAGAAACTGCAGAAGCAAGTATGTGATAAAAGTGAATTTGCTGATGCCCATACCTGTACTGGTAATGCAAGTCTGGTCATTAAATGGGTGAATGAATATAACTTATACTAATTCTATAACAACAGAGTGAAACAGAGGAATAAACTAACGGCCTTGTGCACGAAAGCTCTGACTTAATGGATAAGAAACAAAAAGTATCCATCTTACTGTTTTCCCAAGTCAATCTGGTTTCTTACAGTGAAAGCATCATTATTTAAATAACTTCGTCTGTATGACGAAACTGCTGATTTTATTCCAGACTAAGTTACTTCAGAGACTTCTCTGCTTACTGGCAGTGTGCTGCACCTAAGAATACTAAGGCAATCAAGAAACTCCATTACCTGAGCCAGGAACAGAAATGATGTCTTATACAGTGAAATGTCTAATGTTTCAATATCCTGTTACTGCTAGGAAAGATTAATAAACATCATCACCCAGAGAAGCTGCAGCTTCCAGCCTAAAGGATTTTGTTTTATGTATAGATCAAATGTATAGGGTGAGCCGCCAGCAACTCTTTCTGAAAGTAAGCACAGCAAAGACCCTATGAATCTTTAATGCCCAGATTTTATTAGAATACAAATTAGAATAAGTTATCTTTTAAAGGGAAAAAACATGACTCTCCTAGTTGAGACTAACAAGAGATTTGAAAACATATTTTTCCAAGTCTGCCTGACAGTTTGCAGAGTCAGTCCTTATCCTAGGAACTTCCAGTGGCTTTGAAGGTTGTATTAAACACTGTCTACCCAGTTGCCTTCCATGCCTTCAGAAGATTTGCTTTCCAAGCCTCTGAGACCTCTCTGTGTGCACTCCCTGTTCAACTAAATATTCTCCTTCTCTCCAACCAAACTACAAAAATCCCTATTTCTCTCATTTCTATCTGGCCAACCTGTTTTTCAGCACACTTTTTCAGGTAAGTTGTTCTCAAAGAAGACATAGTCTTCTCTCCATCCATGAATTTGCAGGTGTTCTTTGAGTGGAAGCCATGCTAATCTCTTCTGTATCATTCCATTTGGGGGTGGGGGGGTGGGTGTTGTTTGTTGGTTTGGTTTTTTATATGCACTACTTTACTTCTGGATAATACGAGTTACTTGGTTTATCTTATTCTTCAGAAGAGCTGTAGTTTTTCCATGAAGGACAAGGATTCAGTTCTTCCTTAAAAAAATAGATTTATGTGTGGCGCAGAAAGCAGAGACTGCTGAAGATTCTTCATATGCTTACCTTAGTGCACCCATACACACACAAGTAGTTCTTACAAATCGTGCTAGATAATATTCTACTAATTAAATAAAGCTTATATTTTCACTGCCACAGTGATATTTTGACATACATTTTGAAAACATCCAAAGTTAGTCTTTTTTTTTCTTTAGTTATGACTCCAGTGGGCAAAAGTCTCTTTACATAAATGCCAGTGTAGTCATCCAGACCAATTTCCAAACACAGTTAGATTCCCAGGACAAATTCCTTAAGCAGCTTCTTTCCTTCACTGAGATTGCAAGGTATAGAGGAGTTGACCTCCCTGATCAACATTTATCAAATACTTAGCTTCCTATTCCCAGCTTCAAATTTGCAGATCCAGCAATGGAGAAAATCTTTCATGGCCAGGAAATTGCTGAACTTCTGGCAAGAACTGATTATTGTTAGTTGGGAAAAAGTGAGGTAGAAGGACATGATTAAAGTTTTAAACATTTTTTTTTTCCTTCTGGTTATTCAAAATATTATCCTATAACTACTCAGTTAATTCTTAACTGTGGATCATAGTTGCACTTGTAAAAACACTGTTTGGGATACTAGCCACAAACACCAGTTATAGCAGAGATTTCCGTGAGCCTTTAAAAAAAAAAAATTAAAAATCCATTTGACCGGACAAGATGTCCTTTTCCCCTGTATAGATTCAGTAAAAACAACTTCTTCTCAATAAAGCATATTCCCAATTTTTTGGGAAAGCATGTTGAATATTTTTCCTTTTGCTTTTGAAAGAAACAAAGAAATATTTTTGTCATCTAATAGTTAAAATGTTAAAGAATCTCTGAAACAACCTCTAAGTGGACAAGAAACAAGTTTATAGAAGTGTCAGATACTGTTTTGAATTATGAGAATATCTTCTAATCATGTAATTAAAAGCAGTTTAATAATACATACATCTACCTCAGAGGGACTTAGTGAGAATTATTAGTACTTGTGTTATGTTCTGAAGATGTGTGAGGGTATGTAAAGGCCAAATATTGCTGTTATAGCTGAGAGCTATCGCACAGGGTCTTGTAAGACACAGAGGACAAATACTGCTTAACGTATGGCCCTCTGAAGAAATATTTTAATGCAGGCCTCAGCTTCTATGGTTTTCTGAGTGTTTTTCACTTTGAGGGACTAACCTCAGTTTTATATAGTAACACCGGTATATGTGTTAAATTTGGCCAGTGTAACCAGCCACAGAAATTATGTTTATGTCTGAAGGTTTTTCTCTGTCTAAACTATTCCTCAGTGAAAACATGTGATAAATGAAAAACAGGCTGCAGTGATTGAATCCAGTTTTCAAAGATTTTAGAAGTCAGTTTATTCAGAACAAAGCCCACATTATGAATTTATTTTATCATTTAGACATTTTAAGATCTAATATAACAGTATTTTAAATTTGTATATATTATGCATCCCAGAAATTACTAGAAGGTGATAATGAGTGGGGTCACTGGGTATAATTTATAGAGATACAATAGACTGGTTATACCAGTAGAAGAAAGAACCTACACATTAAATCAGGTTAACAAAAAATCATCCGTGTCAACAAGGAACACAGAAACTAAATGTACTGAAAACTATAACAATATAGATAAAGGAAAATTTAGGTTTGTAGTATTGTCTAAGCACCCAGGATGGTAACAATGGCAGTAATTTGCTATGAAGTCACAGACAACACTAATGATTTAGTTGGCATATGTAGACTGCATAACAGTTACGTCGGCTGGTGGTGTGACATTTATGTCTCCTATCAATGGCTCCTTGATGTGATTAGTAAGGGAACATGCAAGGAGATGAGTCTTCAGTACCACATAAGATCTGGTAGAGAATGCTACACCTGAAGATCATAATAAGCTCAAATTCAATATCATCTAAGAATTTAAAAAGTTAAAGAAATGCACTGTAGTAATATTTTAATTTTTAAAAAGAACTTTAAAAATTAATTTTAAAATTTTATCACATAATTATGATTATGTGAGCTATAACAGAATAAGCTCTGACAAGTTAAAAGAAAGCTACACTAGACAAGTCAAAAAAGATTTTTAGTGACAGTTATTAAGGTGATAAAATGTTCAAATGCATCAGAATGTGAATATCTAGAACATGTTTAGGATGAAAACAACATTAGAAAACTGGTTATGCAAAAATGGCGCAGTATACCTGAATTTCTAAAAGGTTTTGCTCAAGTCCCGTGTCAGTGGCTTTTACAGAAACTATGCCCTGGATAACCAATAAAGCTTCTCATTGATTACTAACTAGTTACAAGATTAGAAGCATGCATCTTCCACAATGGAAGGGAACCAGATTACTAAAAGAACAGCTGACCAAAAAGAATTGCCTATGATAATAGCTGATTATAACTGATGATTAAAACAGATAGGATCAACTCGTTATTTCATATCACAGTCACTGCGTGATTCAAAAAGTGTAAAAAATAAATAAATTATAGAACTTATAGAACTTAAAGAACACCTTATTTACTTCTACTTTATATTGAAATCCATTATGTGAGACTAAAGGAAAATGTAAAGTCTTTCTTAAGTCAATGGCCTAGAAAATCTTTACGGAACTCTGCTATAAAATAGATTTTCTGCTGTTGGGTATTGAAGCTTCACAAGGGACTATGACTTCATTAAAATATTTGACTTTACTTATGTCTTATGAAATACCTTATGAAATACCAGTAATTGTAGATTTGAATGATATTTTTCTTAGCAAATGACAGTTACAATTTCAACAGAGATGTTCAGCTTTATCTTGCAGGAAATTATAGACAAAGCAATACTGTACTTTTCACCTTTCAAGCTGTCAGAGTAAATATCATGTTAGAGCAATCTAAATACTACATTGAGCAAACATGCAAATTCCTTGCTTATATGATCTATTTATTATTCCTTTTATTATCCACACAGTTTTATGCCATATCATGGGTTATATATATTTGGAGAAGTTTGTAATGGGTTAGGTTGCTATTCATTAGGAAAGCCAGTTGTAACAAAGGTAATACAGAGAATGTTTGAAGACTGCTACACCTGTTTATTAATTAAAGATAGGCTTCTTTGAAGATAATGAATAGAGAAAAAATCAGTTTCCATCTTCCTCTTTTCCTGCTATAATATTCTCTTTCTCTTTCCATATTATCTTGCATGAGAAATCCTAATAGACTCTCATCCCTAAATGCAATGCTTAGTTTCTCACCCAGTGCTCTCACTTCATATTTATTATTTCTATGCTGCTTCTCAACCACTAATCCTACTAAAATTATTATTTCCATGTTTTGTCTCATTTTTTAGCTGGCCTTGTGTGTCTTATGCTTTCAAGAAGCCCAGTTGTCTGGTGACATCTAATTGGTACTATCACACAGCAACAGTCTTTCCTAGATATGAAGTTCATTTACCCAATAATCGCCATCTTTTTGCCTCAGAACATCAGTATTGCAGCTGAGAATTTGCACAACCCACTTCTTGACCTTCCTCCAAGTCCTTCGCTCTAGTCTGCTTCAGCCAGAAGCTGCTTTGCAAACTGCCACCGGTATCCACCCATCTATGCAGCTGTCCAAGCCTTTCTCTCACCTAGCAGAACCAAACTTCATCTCCTATTCTGAAGATTTAAGAAACTTAGACAGAATGAGTACTTTCCAAAATTCTGTCCAGGCAGCCATAAGAAAAAGAAGTGAGTTTCACAAAGAAATAATTATGCCTATTTTATTTATTTATTTATTTGCAACTTGCATTGTGCTGTACATAGTATATTTAATTTTAAAAGTTGCTGCTAAACAAAAGAGGGCAGCCTGTTTGTTTTTCTGTGTGTGCTTATGTCCATATGGGAGTACCATCTGGAGTTCAAAGAAAGGCAATAGACATACCTAAAAATATCCAAAAGCACAGATATCCGAAACACAGACAACCTCAAACACAAGTGAAAAAAGGTGATAATATAATGCAGGTAGGAAGCAGTCATTGCCAAGTCACATAAGTGTTGAAAAGAGAGAATTATCCAAGAGTTTGCAAGTGGGCAGTCAGGAATTTGTTGCAACACAGAGAACTGGTAAAAGTCACTTTACCAGTAGCAAGCTGGAATGAAAGGATTTGTTCTGCAAAGTAGTATGCAATATGCAAACATTTGTTTGTAAACTCACTTTTTAAAGTCTAGTTTATATTTTAACAAAATTAAATTTAGACATGCAACCCTCTCTCCCTTTTCTAGGTAAATAATCTCAGGAAAAACAAACAGTCCCACTTCAAAACTTTAACCTGAGATACTTTGAAGTCCATATTACTAAACCAAATTTGGAATTTACAGGAAGAAGCCTATATCTGTTGACCATTAGTGACAGGAAGAAATGCCCAAAATAAATACACACAAATACAAGCTAGTCCTCTTTCTCAGTCATTTGTGCACAAGAGGTGTAGATTCCACAGTGCTAAGGATAACATATGAAACTACTCATAGTTGGCATAATACTTTAAAATAAGAACAAAACATTAATTTACTGTGCTCATATTTATTATCATGACAGAAAAGGGCAACATGATACATTTCCTGGTTTTTAGAAATATTTAAAGTAGATTTACTATGCAGTAAAAGTGATGTAAGGTTCTTCTGGATAAAACGTACCATGCTAAACCCACCTAAAAAGACAAAAAATGTTGAATTTTCCTACTTTGGGAGAAGGTATTTGTCAGTGTGGAAAACAGATTATTTGAACTAATTTTATATATTTTCTACTTACTTCTTAGAGATTGCCAATTTAATTTATTGTGCTTTTATTCCTATTCTTGATTGATCATTTTGGATATTCCTCCATGTGATTGTACACACCACACACTAGTCCTCCAAGAGCAACAGGCCTCTGTGGGACTACCCGCTGAATGAGGATTACTAAATTTGGACCAACAGGTGGATCAGGGAAATACAGTCATGCTTGTGGCAAATGAAGGAACAGAATTGCTTTCTTCTTCCTTATTAAAGTAGGAAATTTCTAAGCATGTCATAGTCCCGGACATTATAGACAGAAATAATGTAAAGCATAGTCCCGATGCAGAGCAAGAGTTACAAGTGCCTGATTTGCCGTTCACAGGGAAAGATGCAAGTTGAGTGCACTAACCTAAGATGTGAAAAAGGCTGCAATGTTCTGTTGCAGCAGGAACTGTTGGAGGGCAGCTCTTTCAGGAGAGCTAACCCAAGGAGAGCTGACTCAAACGAAATGGAACTGGACTGCCTTAGACTGAATCAATACATTACGATTCTTCCACACAGACTTGCCAGTGTATTTGATTAGCATTAGGGTCCTACAGTTACTCCTGTGTTGAAAGAGGATCTGCTCCTAAGCATGAAATTGTAATTTATTGGTTTTTCTATTTGTTATGATTCCCTGTTTTTCCATAGCTCACTGGAGAAAATACAGACTTAAAATGAGATGCCGAGTTGGTTTTCTATAGCTGTCTTGTTCTAGAAGCTGCTTAGATCTCACAGGTCGATAAAATGACCTGGAAAGAGAAATATGCTTGACCTCCTCCTGAAATGTTAGTGAATGGCAAAAAAATACTGTATTGAACATACAGGAGGGGTGCTTTGTAGCAAAATATTCCTTATACTTCTCAGTCATGTGAGTTAGCAAGTCAAGTTGCATACGTAAGTAATTATAGCACTTTCCTTTGTAAAGAAAGCAGTAAGTGTCCAGTTCACTCTGCTATTTGGTACCTTTCACAGGTTTTCAAGACTGGGAAAGATGCTGAAGTCCTTGCTAGCAAAATCTGTTCTGCCTTAAACAATCATTTACACAGAGCAGTAGCTTGTTTTTGCTGGAAGACAAAATGAAATGGGATATAACGGCTCTTGCAGGAGAACTCTTGAGGGAACAGAAACAAGTGGAATATAATGATAATATTTAGAAAATGTAAGAGCTTTCAAAAAGCACCTGAAGTGGCTCATGCGTTTTTAGATAATAGTACCAAAGGAAGAAGCCCTAAGGTAAAATCTTAGCCCTAAGTGAAGTCAGAGAAAATTATCCTTAACTTCAACCAGAGCAGGAGTTCATTTCATATGACAAAAGGAGATGAGACAACAATGTTCTACCTAGCTTAGACAATGCAGCATCTGAAAACTTGCAGGGAAATAAATGTGCTTTCTAAAAATTAATTCTGTTATAGTTGCAGTAACAGTTATTGATAAATATACCCTTCTGTGAAGGAAATAAAGGGTGTGGTTCATCTCACCAATAAAGAAAATTCCAGTACACACACTTCCCCCCCACCCTGAGCCATCTCTTCTCGCAATTGAGATGAGGATGACTGGCTTATAGTTCCCTGGATCTTCTTTCATGCATTTTTTGAGAATAGGAGTGATATTTGTTCTCTTCCAGTCTGCAGGAACTTCTTTCAGTTGCAATGACTGTTCAAGGATATTTGAGAATGGCCTCACAATTACATCAGCCCCCTTCAGCACTTGGGGGTGCAGTCCACAAGGTCCAATTGACTGTATGTCCAGTTTGTTTAAGAGGTCTGTATCCTGGTCCTCCTCTGCCAAGGGAAATTCTTCCTCGCTCTAGACTTCTCTGGTCTCAAGGGCCTGGGATTCCTGAAGGCCAGTTTCACTGATAAAGGCTGAGGCAAACAAGGCATTGAGATCCTCAGCATTTGCCATGTCATTTCTCACCATTTTCCCTTCCCCTTTCAGCAGTAGCATCCTTTTACTGTCATATACCTGCAGAATCCTTCCCTATTGCTCTTCACATCTCCTGCTTGAGTAAACTCCAGGTGGACATTTTCTTTCCTACACCTAACCCTGCAAGATTAGACAGCAACCCCATATCCTGCCTGGATGACCTGCGCCTCCTTCCACATCTTGTATACCTCTTCGTACGTGCAAGCTCAGTTTGGAGTTCCTTCCGCATTTATACAGGCCTCCTACTGCTTTAGCTTGATTCCCTGCTTGTCAGGATGGACCTTCCTCGAGGTTGGAGATGATGTTTGAATATAAGCTAACTCTCCTGGACTCCTCTTCTCCCTAGAGCCATACCCGAGGCTATTCTTCCAAACAGATCTCTGAAGAGATTGAAGTCTGCTCTCTTGAAATCCAAAGCAGTGGTCCTGCTTTTTGCCCTACTGCCTCCTCTTACGACCCTGAATTCCACCATCTCATCATCAATGAAGCTGAGGCTGCCTCTGACTTTCACATCTGTGATCAGTTCTTCCTTGTTTATAAGGTCCAATAGAGCAATTTTATTTGTTGGCTTCTCAATTACCCATGCAAGAAAATTGTCATCGATGCATTCAAGAAATTTCCTTGTTTGCTCGAGCCCTGCAGGTATCAGGTTTGTTCAAGTCCTCTATGAAGACCAGGGCCTGTGAACATGAGGCTTCTTCCACTTGTCTGAAGAAGACCTCATCTACTTCTTCCTGATCAGACAGTCAAGAGCAGATACCCATGAAACCAGCACCACATTGGTCTGCCTGATAATCCTCATCCATAAGCTCTGATTCAATCCAGAGACATCTCAAGGCAGAGCTCCATATATTCCAGCTGCTCTCTCATATAAAGGGCAGTTCCAAGTCCTTATCTTCCCAGCCTGTCTTTCCTAAGGAGCCTGTGAGCTTCTCTCTGTGACGTCACTTCAGTCATGTGAGCTATCCCATCCCATCACATCTCCACCCTGGCAGTGAGGTCATAGCCCTGTAACTCCACACAGGCTACTAGCTCATCCTGTTTATTCCCCATGCTGTACGCATTAGTGCAGAGGCATTTCAGAGATGCATTTCAGAAGTCAAAGGCTTAAACTATTGGGAAGAAAGCATGGATCTGTGTTTATTTTTTAGGTTCCTGTGCCTAGGCAATATAGATTATTTTCATGCAAAGTGCTCGAAAGCTTTCATTGTCAAAGAAGAGTCAAAACTAGAATCTGTGATTAAAATAACAAGTTCATTTAAATAAAGGCATTTTTTCAAGCTTTTCACTACCTAAGCCATATATTTGTTATGGGATTTATAAAAATATTCTTAGACTTCATTTGGATAACAGGGAACTTGACTTTTTCCTACAGAATTTCTGGTACTTACCAGTACAGTTGGAATACCACACTAGACAGACATTAGTGTAATCATCTGTGATAGCTACTTATATTATTAAAACCTCCTCACATGCTGTTGAATAAACCAGAACTCACCTCCTAGACAGAACTCACCTTGTAGCTTCTACTGTCTGATAAAGCCTTACTATAATGATATCATAAAACTATCAAAGAAACAGCAAACTAGAATAATTAAAAATAATAATGAAAGTTGAGCATGCATTTAGCACAAAATGAAGATGTTAAGTATAAAAGTAATGAAGCCACCAGTTAGCACTGGGAGAAAATATTTTCTAACTACTTAGATATCAATTCTACTAATTCAGATACTGAAGGGAGCCAATTAAGGTACCATTTTCCAACCAATGTATTTTTTTTTAAGTAGAAAATGCAATTTTATTTTCTTCTTTTAAATAGATTCTGTTTTGTTGAAACATTGTGATTTCTTATGACAATTCATTTTAGGAAGAAACAAAAATACATGATGCATTTACCAGAATATCAGAACATTTTGGCCTTTCCAAGGAGAAGAAAAAAAAATATTTTTAATTTTCATTTTTAAGTTACTATAGAAAATGAACATTTTCCAAATTTGGCTTGAAACAAAATTTTTGGGTTTTTGTTTTCATTGGTAGGAAATGTCAAAGTAATTTTTAAACGCTGATTAAAAATTCAAGAAGGATATATAATTAATGCCAATTTGATTTCCGAAAAAATACGTTTGCAAATTTCTAATGACGTTACTTGCTTTTATGGTAAATCACACAGCTTATGTTAACACAGCACTTGACTTCTGATATTGATATTTTGATTCTGGAGTCAAAAATATTGCTAAATGCTACATTACAAAAAGCGATTGTGTCAAATACGTTCACATTAGATACATTCAGAAAAGGTTCCAGGGAGCTCTAGAAGCAATGCATATTTGAACCTATAGTTTTCAGCTTAAAAATAAACAGATAAGGACCTAAAAAAACCTGCCACTACTGTTAGCCTACCAGTGGACAAAATATTCTCCAGTCTGCAAAGTAGTAGTGATGATGGTCTCGTGTTAGAAAGAAAAGCAACCTTAACAGTTTGGTAAGGAAGAATGCAAGACTAGACTGGGTCACCATCAGTACTGCAGAAGAGGATGTCATGTTACACAGGTTAACAATATCATTTTGTTGTGATAAAAAGGAAATGTAATTCTGGGATTTATATGTAAGACTGCTGCATTAAAAAATATTTGTAATACATTTTTTTAGTCAACTCAGTACTCTTAAAGTATCTGCTGACCTTTTTTTGCATTTTGAAAGACTACAGCTCAGGAAGGTTATGGAATAATTAGACAGTCCAAGAGAGGCAAATAAAAATAACCGTGGGTACACACAGCTTGACCTGCAATATATATGGTAAGTCTTTAAGAATGTAAGAGGAGATGTTAAACAAGAAAATTCATCCATCTTTGTGTAGTCTAAAGACAAAACAAAAAGCAATGAGCGAAAGTTCCGGAAAAGGAGATTTAAGTTAGAAGTCATGAAAATCTATTTAAGAGTGAGGACAGTGAGCAACAGGTTGTTTAAGAATGTTGTGCAATCTTTTCAAGAAAATTTTTTACAATCATCCCTTAAGAACAACAGGATTATAGTATATACTCTCTTCCTGCAAGAAATTTATCCAAGGACTAGATAATCTCTTGCAGTCCTATTTATGACCTCAATGATCAAAGATACCTATAAATATATCCTTATAGGATGTAAGCCTTTTTCCTGGAAATAAATGCCACTGGAAAAAAAATGGTTTAGGTTGCTATAATGTATCTAGTTCTTATACCTTGAGTTCACACTAGACATAAACAGAGAAGATTTGAGGAAGATTCACAAGAATGATCAAAGTCTTGTGAAGCAATTCTTCTAGAGGTATGAATTAAATTGAACCTATCAAACAGAAGAACAAAGAGTGACTTTGTCTCTCTACCTCCATAAGAACAGAAATTTCAGAAATAAGGTGATCTTCAAAGCAGCAGACTAGGATACAAGGCAGTATAACAGCTAATGAATACAGAGCACAATTTTTTAACAAGTCACCATCGAACTAATTTACCAAGGACTGTGGTAGGACATATACACTTATAGAAACAGATCTGGAAGTGATGCTCTAGTTTAACTATAAATTTAGACCCAGAACAAGAATTTTGCATTGATTTACTGAAATCTGAACTTTCATTCAATGCCTGTGGTGGGTTGACCCTGGCTGAAGTCCAGGTGCCCACCAGAGTCACTCTATCACTCCCCCGCCTTCACTAGACAGGGGAGAAGTAGTATAGTGAAAGGTTCATGGGTCGAGATAAGGATGGGGAGAGATCATTCACCAGTTACCGTCATGGGCAACACAGACCAGACTTAGAGTAGAATTCATCTAATTAATTACCAAGAAAAAAAAATAGTAGAGCGATGAGAAATAAAACCAAATCTTAAAATACTTTATCTCATCCCTCTCTTCTTCCTGGGCTTAATTTCACTCCCAATTTCTCCCTGCTCCTCACGAGCAGCACAGAGGGATGGGGATAGGGCTTGTGGTCAGTTGATCACACATTATTTCTGACACTCCTTCCTTCTCAGGGGGAGGACTTCTCACACTCTGCCCCTGCTCCAGCCTGGGATCCCTCCCACAGGAGACAATTCAGCACCAACTTCTCCAGTCTGAGTCCTTCCCACAGGCT
>VWZZ01008244.1:0-12525 GCA_013399095.1 Psophia crepitans
ACCCATCCACAGCCATCAGGCCACGTGTCGAGCGCCAAGTACAAAATCTGGAGATCATTGTTCCCATGTTGACTTTAATAGTTTGTTTCAAGTTTGGATTTGAGCTCAGTGACTGTGGGGACATAGTCAGATCTGAGACTCTACCTAACCTCTCTAGCCAGTGAAAGAATTGAACCAGGCCAGACAGGTTGAAGGGCTAGGACAAAAAGACAGTGACAGGATAAATGTCAAAGAAGCAGCCATGCGTGGAGGAGGATTTAGTAGTTATTAGATAGTCACAAAAATGTAGGCTACCAGAAATTCAAGTTACCTGTTTTATAATACAATCATGCATGGCATTTTCTTTCCATGCAAATGAGATTAACAGAATCCCAATGGTTCAGTAGGGGCAAGAGAGGAAAATGAGAAAGAAGCAGAATGATGAAGAAATTAGATCATGACCTGTAAAAGGAGATATTCTGTGAAATTTAGGTCAAAAATTCAGTTATAGCCAATCCTTTCAAACAACTCTATAACCCCAAACCACCAGACTCTAGAAGCATTTCTGATTAAAAACTAAACAGCAGGAATCAGACTTGGAGAATATTGATTCTATCAACAACAAAACACTTAGCAGACATAAACATAAATTCTCATTTTCAGCCCACAAGCCTTGCACTCACAGAAAGGAATAAAGAACAAACACTTTACAAGCTTATTGACATGCCTTTCCTGTCCTAAGGATTTCTTTTAAAAATATCTGAAGAAACTACTACTAAACAATATCAAAGATCTGATATTATTAAATATTATTAAATTAATAGCTGTAGTTGTAATTCCTGGCTGCTGTAATCACCTCAACGTACTGGCATCTGCACTGAGCATGGACATGCTGAACACTGTTGGTACTTGTCAAACACTATGTCAAACAGCATCTCAGAAGGAGACAGACAGAAACTGTACGTATCTAGATACAAAACACAGTTGCTTTACTACTGTATTATTACAGTTGCACAGTAATTTATTAGCAAACGCTGTAACGTTGGAATCATTGAAACATGAACTTGGCTGTACAGCAAAAAGTAGGGCTGCATGCTAGCAAACAGTGCTGTGTGCAGGACGCAGGGTGAGAAAGGCAGCACAGCAACTGCAGAACTGTTTAACATAGCACTGACCAGGCAGGCTGGGTGTGCAGGGTCTGAGGAGACAGGGGGTAAAATGGGGCACAGGAAGCAGGGAAGGCTGTGGGAGCGCTGACTGCTCAGCAGCTGACAGTTATTTAATGCTATAAAATAGATTTTCAGGGATCTGAGAATCAAGGTAGTTTAAACAAGAATGGATACAAAGGACATAAACTGAAACTGTTCAAAATTGCACATTGTGATCATAGTCATAAGGGACAATTAAAACATACATAGTAACCTTAAACTGTAAACTTTCTGGTCAGGGAGTTGAGGTTTTTTTGTTTGTTTTTTGTTTTTTTTTGTAGGGGAGTGGGAGGTGGGGGTGACGAGCTGGGTTTTGTTGGATTTTTTTAATTTTTTTTTACACACAGTGATTTGAAGCAAATATATTTTTAATTCTGTAAATATCTGGGCTCCACACTGGCATATTCCATATCAACAGCAAAGTCAATTACTTTCATAAATTTAGAACAAATTTATTCGTAACAGTTACACAGTTGCCTTCAAAAGGGATAGATGGGAAAGGAAAATGAAGATGTTCAGATAACAGGGGAATTACCAGGAAAAAAGTTCAAGTATAATTTGGTTATAAACAATTTTCATGTTTAGGCTGGTTTTGTGCAGCACCACCCAAATTAATTTTTTAAGTCCCTCTCTTTGCTCTCTGAGGCTAAAAATTTATTGGCAACAACTGCACTTCTTCAGTGATTTTCAATAAAAGTTTACTGTATGAATTTTAAAGTACGAAAATTATTTTTTCAACTGGCATTTTTGAACTTTTTGCTGCAACAGCCAAAGATTTATATTAAATTAACCCTAGATAGAATATCCTTTTTTTTCAAGACAAAACACATTATATTTTTCCATGAATCCTCCAATATTTTTTGGGAACTGGCTGCTTCAAGTAGAAGCAGAAGATTTATATTGATTTTGTCAATACCCATGATAAACTTTTGCCAGTCAGGCTTCATTTCATGGAATCATAGAATGGTTTGGGTTTGAAAGGACCTCAAAGATCTTCTAGTTCCAACCTCACCCTGCCATGGGCAGGGATTTCTTAGACAGTCCCCAACTTCCAGCAACTGTCTTTGTGCATGAAAAGTCAATTGAAGGCTTAGTGTTTACATGAAAATGAACAATTTACATATTTATTGCGTGTGATTTTTGTGCTAGCTGAACCGTCAGCAATGTTCACAGAATGCTATGTGAACTGGAAGGGGAGTGATTCATGTGGCTGTGAATGGGACCAAAAGGGCAAAGAACAAGTACAGGTATAAAGAGATTAGCAGCTGAGTATTGTTCTGAAGAGGAAAGAATGAGTATGTATGTAGAAAGATTATCAGGGAAACAGTGTATTGCAAAGTCTATCTATCATATTTCTGAGGTGCTTATCACAATGTCACCTAATTAACATATATATCAGATCATTTATCTCCCTGGATTTCATCTCTTCATGATTCTACAATTTCTCTTCATCTAGAGTTCCTGAATAGAACAGAAGTCATTTAATTTGTAAAGATATGTATAATATCAACATCCTTCTTTTATCGGGAAATGGTGTTTTAACTGTGTTAGATATACAATGGTATGCAGTCCCAAATAAATGGAAAAAAGTATCAGTTGCATCATATATCAGTTCTCACTTACGTAGTCATATTTACATAAGTACCATATTTAATCTGATGGAAGGAAGTCACAAGTGGAGATTTCTATGCACTTGTAGAATTCAATCCAGAGATACAGCAGGCCCTCTGATTTTTGTACTCATTCAATGTAAAGAAAAAAAACATAGGACAGTGCAGTAAATGAACTTCAGTGCACAGAAGGTAACTTGGAAATACCCCTGCTGTGTAATAAAGTAAGGTAGGAGTATGATATACTAATAAATAGGTTTTGAGTGGAGTGTAAGATAATGCGACAATGTGAGTTTATGACTGTTGGATTTTGTCTTTCATTGTGTATCTTTTTTTTTTTAAGTTGATGACCCACAGGCATGGATTGTTTATCTAAAGCAGAATTCTTTCATTTCATCTAAAGCATTTGCACTGGTCCCTGCTGGGTTCAGAACACTGGACTAGGTAGACTTCAGATTTTATATCATACATTATTGCTTGCAATAAAAAGAACCACTTTTTCACTTTGAGTGCAATTATATAGTGGAAATTATTGCTGCTAGATGTTGTAGATTAGAGAATTTATGGAGGCTTTCATCTTAGATATCCCAATTAGGGCTGTTGTTATGCTGATATTCCTATGTCATAATGATAGGGATGGTTTTATAAGCATTTTAATTCTGTCTTTTTCGTCCTTTGGTTTTCACTGCAAACCTTGCAACACCAAAGCTAAAACAGGTTTGACACTCTTTTCAGTAGAAAAGGACCTGAGCTTTCTTCTGAACCAAAGGCACCAGAGCTAGTTTAAAACCAAGCAATTAATGTAGCGATCCAAGCCTCACACCCAGGGGGAAGAGTAAAGTGGAAATTTCATCAGGATAACAATGCAAGTCATCCAGTGCACAGGTAGAAGATGGGGGCTGTCTCAGTGTGAGGCCTTCTTAAACTGCCCCTATTACCAGTGCACATGTGGACAATAAACTCTTACATGTATGAAACTCATTTGTCCTGTATATTACACATAATACAATCGACACATCATAAATGTTATCACCCTGTGCGATAACTGCTTTATATATTTACTGATTCTTATTCCTCCCTTACAGGAGGGATTTGTTTCAGATAACTCTCCTTTGTGCCGTGTATAGGACTGACAAAGTGCGTACACAGTGTGCACCGTCGATTCTTGTTGAAGGTTCATTCATTTTACCAGATTGATAGTGATTGTACTTTATCACTTGGCACAAAAGACTCGTATTTAAAAAGCATATTAGCTTACTGGGCACTCATTTATAAAAATTGCATTGTTAGTAGTCCTGCTGGTGACTTCACTGTGGCAGACTCCTTTGAAGTGCAGACTTTCTTTTAGCATGTTTGCACTTTTAAACGGCCGTATCACCAGCCTCTGCTTACATTTTGCTTCACGTATCTTCCAGGGCTGGTAGTCATAGTGGTAAATATTGGCACTAAGAGGCTGGCAAGATGCAGATGTGTGTGTGAGGTATGTTTGATAGATTTTTTACTATCTGCTCTTTTTTTAGGGCTAAATTCTGCTATCTCTACTGCTATGAATTAGTGGTCTATAACTCAAGTAGTGCTGTAAAATTATTGAAAAATTTCACATACAGAGATAATATCCATGGTAAAGGTAGAAAGCTTGCATCAGGCAGGTTCTTTTGTTCTAGAAAATTTTTCGTCTTTGTTATGGAATATCAGCTGTATGGCAATTATATTTTCTAAAGTCTTCAAATTTGTTAGAAGATGTCACAAATGTGTTGGTCTATGTTAGCTGCTTACCTATTTCTCATTAACAGCGAGCACATTTCAACCTTTTCTGGGAAGTTTTATTAAAATGCCTTCAGAAATGGAAGATTTTGGTAGAAGAAAGTTAATTGCTACTTTTTTAAATAATGGAGCATGTCTGCTTCAGATGCAGAAGCAGATGAGATTCAGATAATTTCACAGGAACAGGGCAGTGTTCACATTCCAGATCTGGAAACAAAATCATAAGAAGTTTCATGTACATGTTGTGCCTGAGGAAATATTCTTGAAGAACAGCATTTTTTTACCTTGAATGGAGGATTTCATGAGCATGGCTTTGTTGCTTCTAGACCTGATCTACTTAGGGGAATCTATGTCAGAATCTCCAGTACTTCCGATTCTAAAGTAGGCTTAGGGAAATTTTGCATGCAGTGTATTTATTTGCCCTTCAGACCTTCAGTTTACAAACAGACCCTCATCTCCTAACTACCTGTATGTTTAACTACATACATTCAAAAATTTCATCCTAAGTCACTTGCTCAAGACCAAAGAAGAGGTGGAACAGGAACATGAATTCAAGTCTCTTAAGTACACTTAGTAGGATGTAAACTACCACTATTCTTTCTTTGTAGACTTGATAAAATACTGAGGTGATATTCAGATTTTAGACAGACAATGTTGAGGATATTGTGCTTAATCTAAACTATTTCTGGGGTATCCTCTCATTCTGGAGAGTCAGTGTCATTATATTGTCACCCGGTACCCATGCTACGAGGATGCCATTCCAACCAGTTCAAAGACCGTTAACTCCCTACTAAAACCGATGTGTGGGAAGCAGTTATACAAAAGGTTATATAAAAGACCTCTACAGTATGATTAGCTTGACATTATTTAATAATCTTTCATAAACACATTTTTTCTTCACTTGTAACTATGTCAAATATTACTTGTCTCACGGAATCCTAATTTTCAAACACAAAATTGTTGATTTTCTAAGAAAAAAAAAATCACAGAACTGTATTCCAAAGGAAAAGTGCAAATTAAATTTAAGCAATTAAATAAAAAAGAAATCTCAGAAGGCCTTTTAAGGAAACAAAAAAAAATAATTAATTATTCTTGGAGATTGGAATGCAGCACTGCAGTCAGAAGTATTCTATGAAAACTGAGTAAAATATTAATAAAAAAGCAAATGTGACAGAAAAAAACCACACTAATCTGCAAATACTATGTTAGAGGTGAATGCTTCATAATTCTTTTATCCATTGATTTTTGCTTATCCACTGTATGCTGCATGCCTGTAATGTACTGGAGGTTTGTAGATGTGTCTCCTGTTTCGCTGCTGTTTCTCAGTGATCTCTTCCTATTATTTCCATTTCTGTTTATTTGTCTTCCATTCTATAACTGGGAGGCATATATTTTAATGAAGACATTTCATCTGGCGATATAGAGGTTAGTGTGTCTGTTTTCGTCTTTCAAGACCTGTGTTCAGATAAACAACACTATTCCACTATAATCTATTTATACTGCATTAAAAAATAAAAATAAAAACCCACCCCAAATCCACTAAAAACTATTATAATTCTTTATTTAGATAGCAATTATGAAAGTATTTTCTGCATTTTGCAGACATAATTTGTCATTTTTAATTTACACATCTTCTTCTTTCCTCACTAACCGACAATTTATACCAAGATTCATAACTACATTACACACACAAAATACAAAATTAGTTAGAAAAAAGTAATATTTCCACATATTTACTTCCTATAGACAGCCAATTCCTATTTTTACTTCCCCTTGAGCTAAGTGAGTGAGTATTATTATTCTGTTCTACAATAGAGCACACTCAAACAGGAATAAGTCACTTATTGTCGAAGAGAGAGTAAGGGAAAGCCAGGCCCTGATTTCAGGCATTCCTGGCTTTTACTTCTATCTTTGTTTTTCTAGACAGTTGTGGTGACAAAAATTTGGAGGTATAGGAAGGTATCCTGCTATTTCTGGAGTGCCCTAAAGAAGGAGCAAAGAAGGGTTTAGCAAGCTCCGATTGTGATACTCTTGGAAGACTGGTAGAAACTCTGCTGCACCCTGAACACTCTGAACATTTAAAGGTGTAAGAAGATCATGGGTAAGAAGAGAATGAGCTTCTCTATTTGGAGATTTCCAAACAACAGAGATTTAAAAGATGTTAGATCTCTGAACATGGTTCCTTGCCATTCAAACTTAACTTCCTTTATTGTAGTACCATAATAAACCATAAATGACAAAAGGAACAGGTACTTGCCAATTGTCACTCTATCTGCAAATACACCTCTGTTTACATATAAATAATTTCATAGCACTTGTGTGACAGTGAGAAGTAGACACTATGAGAAAATAGGTTTTTGAGGAAAGAAGTGGAGGAGACCAAGAGGGCGTCCCTCTGAAAGCAGTACAGCTTCTGAGAGCTCAGGCCTCAGGCAGAGACAACCATGTCAAAGATTCAGTGTGGGTACATACAGACAATAAAGTAGCAACAGCTGCTTGTAAAAGCCCAGGCCAAGCTCTGAACAGATTAGATAGTGAGTCTAGAAATACTGTTCCCAAGGCATTAAAGGAGAAAACTAATTGATGGTGCTCATAAATAATAAAATAATACCTTTGCATTGTGGCCTTATCTTTCAGGTTTCATGGATATTGAAGTGGCTAGGGTATTTGCAAATGTTGGAAACAAATGAAGCAAATATGCCCCCAGACAAGTACAAATCCATCCCATACATCTTGATAAACCATTAACAAAAAGATGGAGATAGTCTGGTCCTATGTTTTCATTACTTTATACACCTAACATCATCCATCAACTAAATAATTTGAGCATGAAAAGTCAAATCAATAAATGAGTGATCTCAGCTTTTTTGATTCACATTCTTGTATTACATCATCTATAAAACCTCTCTTAGTACAGCTTGTAGTACGGATGTCTGAATCTGAAGAAATTGGGGAGAATATCTGTTGAAGTGATAAACAGCTACTGGTTCATATATCTACATTAAGTGATCCTGATAAGTAAGCTTTCCAAATGGACAAGTACAATCATTCAGCACCATGGAGTGAGCGCATTACCTCATCAAATCTTTTGGCTTGTCACAATATCAAGTTAACTCAGATTCAAGACCATTCTACTTTCCACATCTGATTTTCCTTAACATGCCCCCTTCCACCCCTGTTTCTTGAAAAGGAACATATAGCTACTTAAAAACAAAAGTCAAGATCAAGTCTGATTTCACAGCTGCATTGTATAAAAAATGTTTTATTTTATGGATTTGTATTCTGCTTAGCCCAGGGGAAGAAGAAACAGTGCCTGAAAGTCAGAAAAAATAAAGCTGCAGTAATGCAGCAGTGGAAAAGGAAATAACATAGGTATTATTTTTCTAGATTTTTTTTTACTATAGCTTTCAGCACTGTATTATAGTCTTCTAACACAATATAAACCTAAAGCCACAGAAACAGACATCTTATCTAGGTAATACCTGAAATATATATATCTAGTCCACTGTGAAGCTTAAAAGGTCATCGGTCTAGATTATAGAATAGTAGAATCATAGAATCATAGAATGGTTTGAGTTGGAAGGGACCACAAGGATCATCTAGTTCTAAACCCTCCCCCCCCACCATAGGCAGGGAAACCCTTCGCTAGACCAGGTTGCCCAAAGTCCCATCCAACCTGGCCTTAACTATTCCAGGCATGGGGCAGCCACAACTTCCCTGGACAACCCGGTCCAATGCCTCACCACCCTCACAGTGAAGATTTTCTTCCCTATATCTAATCTAAATCCCCCTCTTTTAGTTTAAATCCATTACCCCTTGTGGTATCACTCCCTGCCCTTGTAAACAACCGATCTCCAGCTTTCCTGTAGGCCCCTTTAGGTATCAGAAGGCTGCTATAAGGTCTCCCTGGAGCCTTCTCTTCTCCAGACTGAACAACAGCAACTCTCTCAGGCTGTCTTCACAGGAGAGGTGCTCCAGCCCTCTGATCAGCTTTGTGGTCCTCCTCTGGACTTGCTGCAGCAGCTCCATGTCTTTCCTGTACTGGGGACTCCAGAGCTGGACACGGTGCTGCAGGTGGGGTCTCACAAGAGCTGAGTAAAGGAACAGAATCTTCTCCCTTGACCTGCTGGCCACACTGGTTATGGTGCAGCCCAGGACATGGTTGGCTTTCTGGGCTGCCAGCGCACACTGCCGGCTCATGTTGAGTTTTTCATCAACCAGCACCCCCAAGTCCTTCTCCTCAGGGCTGCTCTCAATCCACTGACTACGTGCTTGCAAGAACTTCAGTTACAAGGTCTAATTGTTACATTATTAAGTCCAAACAACAATGAACAAACATGATGAACATCATCACAATATTCTATTCAAATTTGTTCATGAAATGCTTTCGGAAGCTGTTATGAGACTGAAAACCTGTGCAATAGTATAAAAAGAAGCATACAGTACCTCCAAAGATTAACCTGCTCTAACCTGTCCTTTAAACAAGGAAGAGCCTCTCTGGCTAAAAGGTAGAGAATGGTAAAATGCATTACAAATAATAGGCCTTACACTCAAGTTCATAACCCTCACCTCAGGAGGTGGTAATTTTACCACTGTAAAATTAGAATCATTTAGTGAGTGTGACTTTTTTTTTTTTTTCTTCCTAAGACAAAGTTAAATAGAAAGAACTGGGAGCATAAGAAAACAGCTGCCACCCAAGTTTGTTGTTCCACCTCAGTATGTGTCTGGATCTGAACTTTCTTCAACTCTGAATACTCATTTCTGTGAGCTTCATTAGGTAATAACTATTCTTAAGACAATATGTTTATATCCGAATTTTGTGTATCTCTGACATCTGGAAGAGCCAAGAATGCAGGTTATCTTTCACAGCAGTTACTATAGTCCCAAGCCATGCTAATACAATACAGTACCCTGACTCATGTAGAAAGTATGTATAAAATTGGATGATAAGGAATAGATTTATTTGGCAAGAACAGAGTAGCAAAGTCACTAGAACATCCTGTTTGTGGTATTTTTTATATATAGTCAGTATGTACTGTTTGTCTGGACTTTAAGGTACACAGTAACACACATTTTTTATAGTGATCACTCTCCTGAAATGCAAATAATGTGTTCTGCTAAGCCTTTCAATAGTCTGCTGATCGTGTTGTTATTTCACTTTTGGAAAAAAAAAAAGTTAATAAAAGGGGCTTTTGAAGAAGGTGCGATTACATTATTTAAAAATTATACATTTTATAAGATAAGGTTTAAACACATGTCAGGAGAAGTCAACATTGCATTATGAATGGTAGTGATTATGTTATCTGTAAACTTTGAAGCTTTACGTACTGATGTGAACAATTGACTCCGTTGTTTTGTCACTACCATCAACATTCCCCTTTCAGAGCTGCTGAACTGACTGCTGTTTGCCTAGCAAGAGGTAACGAAAGTTTGTTTTCCCACTAATATTTCATTGACTGTTTAGCCAGAGTTGATAGTGACTTTTCACCTTCCTGTCTGCTGGAGTTTTTTGCCTGGATTGTAAAATTGACTGAATATCTAATTTCTTCATCTGAATAACTAAGAAGTTAATCCGGAAGAAAATTTTACCTAAAGCATAAAAATCAACTCCTAAATTAGCACAATTTGCTAGAGCTCGTAGACATTGTCACTACTTTTTTTTATCTCATTTCTTTATTCTGTTGTGTTGGATTGCAGCACGTGGTAAATATTTGGCCATCAGATCAATGTCTAGTAGCTAAAATACATGAAGAAATATTTATTCTTTTAATTGTTATATGGATTTTACCTGAAAATTATCAGTACTCTTATTATTTATTCTACCAACTGCATTTTTTAAGGACTGCTCAAAATAAAAACTGCATTTCTTTCTCCTTGTGTGTCTGATTAAGTATATTAGAAAGCACAGGAAAACCATTTTTCCTTCTTACTCTGCCAGCTCTTCTCCAAGCCCAGACTTTCTGCATCATTGCTCAATGAATGGAAATTAAAATTAGTCTTCCTCTGTTCAGTGCCATTTCAAACAGAAGTGTAGAATATGAGATGAGGAGGAGAAGTGAGAAATTTTTTGCCTAAAAAGGAACTGAGCCAATAGCAATGTATTTTATAACCCAGAAAAAGCAAGGAGCAGGAAAGCTTTTGTCATGTGTTCCTTCCAAAGAACTTAAGCTTACAAACTACTTTATGCTTCCTGATTATCAGTGGAGATTTTGTTGACTTTTTTTTGTTTGTTTGTCTCTTTTTCTCTTATTTTTTTCAAGATTTAAATTTTTGCAATGTAGTCTGTAAATATTTTCCTGGAGGTATCTAAATATATCATATAAAGTGCTCACTTCTCAACACTTAGCTTGGATTTAATTCTTAACAGTAAAGAATATTGGGGGAAAAATTTTGAAGAAAGTTCCCTTATAAAAATCCTGTGGATCTACTGTAGGCATTGTCAGAAAAATATAGCTTTCTTGCTTTTACTTAAAGAGAACCCTGAGACTTAATAAGCCATGGAAGGCCCTCAAATGAAATCCACTACCCTGTTATTTTGTTATCCATAGGATTTAATAACAGAATTCATTGTTCACTGAAGTACAACAGGGGCTTTTTCTGGCAAAAATTAAAATACAACAGGAAAACAAGATAGAAGCTTCCTCTTCCTGCTACAGGACTCGTTCAACCTTTTTCCTTTCAAGAGCACTGAATTCATATGGTACAGCAAAACATAGATTCGAGTTCATTAAATAAACACACAGCATTCAAATAATTTCAGTATTTTGAAGTAAATGGACTTCTGAATGGAATAAAAATATGTAATAATGTCATCAAAGTTCTGACATTGTATGATCTGCAGGTGTCAATCTGATTTGCAGCCACAGGATTTCTAGAGACAGATTATTTGTGTTTCTAAGAAAATCAAAAGAATTAACTCCCTTCCTCTAGAAGGTATAAGAATAGTATAATTGTACTCCAAAAATGTATTTTACAAAAGAAACTGTTTCTGTAGTCATTAATATTTAACACATTTTTCCATATCTGTTAAAAATATGGGGTTTACTTTCCTTATAAAAAGTCACGTAGCTTTTCTTTAAAAGAAGAAAGAAAACAAAAGTCAAAAAGCCGTAAAAGATCATGAACCCAATCCAACATTAGACTTAGAATTTGTTTACAGGTGTGAGCCATGCCAGTGAGTTCAGGATTACCAGAAAGTTTTATTTTAATGAAGTGTTTGTTTCTGCAGGAATAGTGCCTACCTTTGTTATTACTGTGTTTGTTTGGTCCAGTTTTACTTTGATAGGAAATTAATGAAGGAAAAGACGTATGTGGTCAGATTTGGTATTACATGTAACCCACATGTCAAAACGTGGAACTTGCTCTTTGCAGGGCCCGGAATATAGGAAACCATGAGACCTTCTGCCAACTTCAGACTGGTGGTATTCTGTCAGTGAGGATTAGAAGTGTGATTTTTCAGAATAAGAACAAAAAGACAAGGTTTTCATGATAGTTTTGGCAGTCTTGGTATACTGTAGATTCAAGCTGAAGTAAAACAGTTTTGCTATTTATTCCAGTGGCAGTTTTCCTTGGAATTAAACACTGATGTGACTGGATGACAATGACAAGTAGGAAAGAGCAAATTCAGAAGTGGGTGCTGATTTGGACTAGTTAATACAGTTATGGGAAAACGTATCAGAGATCAAGATTTCTTCCTTGCTTTCATCCTTACCTCCAGCAGATTTGACAAATACACCCATTCCCCCTTGTCCTGTCACTAGTTATCTGCGAGAAGAGGCCAACCCCCAGCTTACCACAACTCCCTTTCAGGTAGTTGTAGAGGGCAATAAGATCTCCCCTGAGCCTCCTCTTCTCCAGACTAAACAGTCCCAGTTCCCTCAGCCGCTCCTCATAAGACCTGTGCTCCAGCCCCTTCACCAGTTTCGTTGCCCTTCTCTGGACACGCTCCAGGGCCTCGATGTCTT
>VWZZ01008244.1:12611-99434 GCA_013399095.1 Psophia crepitans
TTGTTGTGGCCAAAGTGCAGGACCCGGCACTTTGCCACATTAAACCTCATCCCGTTGGCCTCTGTCCAGCAATCCAACCTTTCCAGGTCCCTCTGCAGAGCCATTCTACCCTCCGGCAGATCAACACTTCCCCCCAGCTTGGTGTCGTCTGCAAACTTACACTCAATTCCCTTATCCAAATCATCAACAAAGATGTTGAAGAGGATGGTTATGGTACATAAATGGCTGGCAGAGGTCAGAGAGTGGTGATCAGTGGTGCAGAGCCTAGTTGGAGGCCTGTAACTACCGGTGTTCCCCAGGAGTTGGTGCTGGGTCTGGTCTTGTTCAATATCTTCATCAGTGACCTAGATGATGAGATAGAGTCCACCCTCAGCAAGTTTGCTGATGATACAAAGCTAGGTGGAGTGACAGACACACCTGAAGGCTGTGCTGCCATTCAGCGTGACCTGGACAGGCTGGAGAGTTGGGCAGAAAGGAACCTGATGAGGTCCAACAAAAGCAAGTGCGGAGTCCTGCTCCTGTGGAGAAATAACCGCATGCATCAGTACAGGTTAGGGGATGGCCTGCTAGAGAGGAGCTCTGCAGAGAAGGACCTAGGGGTCCTGGTGGATAAGAGGTTGACCATGAGCCAGCAGTGTGCTCTTGTGGCCAAGAAGACCAATGACATCTTGGGATGCACAAAAAAAAGCACGGCCAGCAGGTGATCCTTCCCCTCTACTCTGCCCAGGTGAGACCCCATCTGGAGTACTGTGTCCTGTAAGAAAGACAGGGATTTCCTGGAAAGAGTC
Organism: Psophia crepitans; assembly: GCA_013399095.1. Lineage (NCBI taxonomy): Eukaryota > Metazoa > Chordata > Aves > Gruiformes > Psophiidae > Psophia > Psophia crepitans. The sequence continues at coordinate 13,400 of VWZZ01008244.1, forward strand.
CAGCAGAGGGCAACAAAGATGATAAAGGCCTGGAGCATCTTCCCTGTGAGGAGAAGCTGAGAGACTTGGGTGTCTTCAGCCTAGAGAAGAGAAGGCTGAGAGGGGATCTGATCAGTGTTTATAAATACCTGAACTGCAGGAGGCAATTGGACAAGGCCAAACTCTTTTCGGTAGTTGGTAGTGAGAGAACAAGGGGCAATGGCCAATAACTGGAACACAGGAAGTTCGACTCAGACGTGAGAAAGAACTTCTTCACGTTAAGGGTGACAGAGCACTGAAACAGGTTACCCAGAGAGGTTGTGGAGTCTCCTTATTTGGAGGTATTCCAGGACCCGTCCGGATGCCTACCTGTGCAGCCTAGTGTAGGGCACCTACTTTGGCAGGGGGATTGGACTTGATGATCTCTAGAGGTCCCTTCAAACCCCTACCAATCTGTAATTCTTTTATTCTGTGATTGTGTGACATAGATATTCTTTTTTCCAAATTCAATATACAGATATATTTTTTTCTCCTCCAAATCCAATAAATATCATTAAGGGATTGCTTTCCAGTCTATGAGTTGAATTTCCACTATGTAGCTACTGAAATGTCTTTCATGCATGGAAAATATCTACTTACTATAAGGAAACTAGATTAATACAAACACGTCTGCTACTTACTCTACCACTCCATGTAGTGTTTTGTTTGTGTATTGTTTGATGAGAGGAGGAGAGCTTCTCTGGACTCAAACCAAATAATCAGTTCTTCAGGAATGACGAGGAAGGTAATTCTAGACATTGCTTAAACTGGCAATAGGTTGTGCAGGTAGTACAGAATCAGAAGGGTGCAACAAGTTCACTTTCAGGACCTGTACAGTTCCCAAACTTGTGAAGTTGATAATTCAGCTCAAAGAATCCATTCAGACATGCCAGTGAGGCACAAAAGCATGGTAACACTAGGTGATAGCTGCTTTTATATCAAAAAGTACCTATATGACAAGTTTTAAAACCCTATAAAGTAATTTCTATACGGAGTCACTTTGGTACACAAATGTTTCACTTAGACCAATTATTGATGAGCAGTTCCAGCAGAATATCTGTCTTGCTCCAGAAATACTAGAAGTGCCTTTATATAGAGAGAGAATCAGTAGAAAGTGATTGTGGCCTGGCGAGTATCCTTTGAGGTTCACATATTTTTAACTGTAACGGTGGTGTAGATTCTACAATACATACCATTCAATATGACTTTTTATCACATGGTCAGAAATAACTGTATGAAATGCATGTTACAAATTTTCTTTAATTTGAAGCTGACCTCTGGTGATTGTTGATGAACTAGACCTTACAACCTGAAAACTCTAAATTAATATCCCAAAATATTTCAGTTTTGTCTAATTTTATTGGGAACGCTGCTTCGGGCTCAGTGATAGGAACAGTGTTAGACTGGAAACATCCTCTTGGACTGTTGAATCCAGCCTCGTGCATAGGATTCTTAGTACATGGTCCCTTTCATACACAGATCCAAGTTGACATCTTCATATAATTTTGTGATCATTAGTCTTAGCAGAAAGGTTGGTCAAGAATGTCTCACTTCTCGGTAAAAATTTACTTCTAATTTCAGTCTACCTATTCCTCGTCAGTTTATAAACGTCTTTTGCTAAGTTTGGCCTTTAATTTAAGCAGTTCTTTTTCCTCTCCAAAGTTAATTTTCCTTGTGCATTTATTTGGAGAAGTCATATTTCTTTTCAGCCTTTGTTTTGTTAAGCTACATAACCCAGCTCTTCTGTTTTGGTTTTGTGTGTATGTGCTCTAGGTTTTTGCTGATGAGAAGCCTTTGCATGTGCCTAATCATTCTAGTTGGCCTTCTTTTCTAGATGGCATTATTTTCTCTTGAACCTGTATGAGAGGATTCACTTTCCTGTGGGAGTCCTGACCAAGATCTTTGTGGGCTAAGTGTTTTCCCGTTTCTATTCTGCAACTGGATTTAACCGGCAAATTTGTCTGTTACAAGCAGCTCAGATACGTTACTTTATAATAGTGCCATAGCACCAGGACTCTTGCCTCCACTATCCTGTCTTAACGGGTGACAATTTATGTTTTCGAAATGCTTCTTTCTTGCATTTTGTACAATTGAATTTCATTTTCTGTTGCAGACATTTATCCTGTAAGATATTCCCATCCTCTCTTTAGTGATGATACCTCCCTGTCATCTCTCTGTCGTCAGCATGTGCCTACCTTTTGTGCAATTGCCATTAATAAGGACATAAAGACAGCAGCTATATGAAGATCATTCCCTGAGGAATTCCATTAACAGGCCAGTAATTATCAACAAAAGTTGTCTCCTTTTCAACATAACTTGTCCTTTCTGCTCAGAGCAGTTGTTAATTCATAATTCCAGCACTAATCTTTCTCTTCCCTGTATGATCTCGTAATTTCCCACACAACACACTGTTAAATGCTTTACTGAAGTCTAGATTAAAATGACTGTATTTTCTCTGTTTAGAGTAATTTATCTTATCAAATAAGTACACCTAGCTGTTCTGGCACAATCAACCCTCAGTAAATAATTTTCCGTTTACTGATGTATCTTTAATTATTTTTTAATTCAAAATTCATTCAGCAGCTTCAGTATTATATTCAGTGATTCAGTTTCTCTGCTTATGAAATGGCAGTCATAAATCCATGACTTTCAGATATTAGATGACAATGCATTGGCATTGTTAAAATGCTTTAAGATCCTTAGTAGAAAATTATCTGAAATGCAAAGTACTCCTGTAATTTTTGTCGTATGCTACATTTAAAGAGGTACTTTTAACAGTTGTTTCTTATGTATAAATGCCACTTCTATAGATAAAAGAATTATTTTTGAATGCATGCTTTCATTTGTGAATGCTCTTTTTAAATTAAAATAGTTTTCCTATTTGTAAAACTATGTGACTTCTATAAGCTGTCAATCAAGATAAAATAAACTCACACTATCCTTGTGTTGTATGTAAGATAACAGGCTTTGATCAAAAAGATAAAGTATGTCAAACATTGTCATCAGTACTAACCACTTCAGACTCATTTCATGCTGATATCTGATATTTTCTGATAAAATTGCAAAGACTTAATTCTTTCTAGTTTTAAATCTAAATAAAACTCCTCCTATCTGTTTAATATATCCCTTCATATATGTCTGTGTAGAAAAGAGCAAAGTAAATTTTATCTTTTCTTCATTAATGGGATATTTTTAATTAGCCTAGGATATGCTTAGGATAAATTAATGCAATTAACATGGAAGATTTGTAGCAAATTCACATAATATTGGTTTTGTGATTATCTTTTGGAAAAACAAATAAAAAATTGAAGTCATGTCAATCAATGCATGATACGCAATTACTTGTACTTTCTTTTTTTCTAGATTACATATGAAGCCCAAATGGCATATTTGTTCTTCATCTGTCTATGTGCCCAAGAATGTAAATGAATGGAAATTACTGAAAAGCAGGAAAAGCTCTGCGTGATGAACTTTTCTCTTGGACTGGCATGTATTCAATAGAAGTATCTGCATTTTTCACAATAAGTTCTTGTAGATTTTAAAACCTAAATGGAAAAGTACTATATAAGAACTATTTTAAAAATACACAGAACTGAAGAAGATATTGCCCTTCTAATTTTTGTAAGACATTTTGAACTACCTTAAATAATTGCATAATAATTTATAAATTTTAATACATTTTTTAAAAAATTACTGTATATAAATGCATTTTATGTTATCTAAACCTCTACCAAATATATAATGTGAAATGTTTAAAAAAAATAAAGAATAATAACTCTTCTTTACTAAAGGGGAATAGCATGTTCTGGAGATAATTTAGAAGCAAACTACTGCTCTGATTGATTAAAGTAAATAAACATAAGGTTAATGAAACTCCTGAGCAGTTCCATTGAAAACTCTTGAGCTGGTACTGTCCCTTAAAGATTTTGAGACCTCATTTCATGTTCATTAAGTCCATAGCAGTTAATTTGGCCCTGAGATTTCCTAACAAGAATGCACAGTCTTCACGGTAGATCGGAGAAACCCTAAGATCATTCTTACTCGGACATTACCTGAATTGTTTAATCAGCTAATTCCTTAAAACTCTGTTGTTTCAAATGTTTTTTTGTTGCCCAATTGTAAGAAAAAAAACTGCCAACAGTCTATATTTGTGCCTGAATAACCATTCCAAATAAATCTTCATATCCAATGGGACCGTGTTTTCCTCAGTCCTTGTAAACCTCAGAAAGCTTTGCCTTGAGCCGTGGTTTTCCTTCAAGTTTGTTTCATATGAAAAGTCTGTCATAAATTAAGTCAACATAATAATTTAATGAAGCTCAGTAAGTTAACAATATAACACACTTAATAAGTAATTGTCATAGCTTAGCTCCAGCCAGCAGCTAAGCACCATGCAGCCTGAATTGCTTGCCCCTTCTTCCAAAGACCATTAAGTCTCCTTTTGTTCCTGAGTTCCAGCCAAAGCTCTCTGTTCAACCAGGCCAGTCCTCTTCCCCACCGGCTTGTCTTTCAGCATAAAGGGATGGCCTACTCCTGTGCCTTTAGGATTTCCATTTTGAAAAGCCCAGCCTTCCTGGACTCCTTTGCTCTTCCCTCATCGCGACTTACAGCTTGCTCATAAGGGGCAGCGAAAGGGCAGGCACTGATCTCCTCCTTCTGGTGACCTGCAGTAGAACCCGAGGGAACAGTGTGAAGCTCCGCTCCGATAGGGCAGGGTTAGATTGGAGATAAGGAAAAGGTTCTTCACCAAGAGGGTGGTCAGGCATAGGAACAGGCTCCCCAGGGAAGTGGTCACCGCCCCGAGCTTGGCTGAGTTCAAGAAGCGCCTGGACAACGCTCTCAGTCATCTGCTCTGATTGGGCTGGTCCTGTGTGGAGCCAGGAGTTGGACTCGATGATCCTTATGGGTCCCTTCCAACTCGGGATATTCTGTGTTTCTATGATTCAGCACGGTCTCCCAACAGACTTTGTCAATGAGGCTCCTAAACAGGTCGAAGTCTCTGCCTTCCAGAAGTCCAGGACAGCAGTTCTGCTGATACACCTCAGAATTAAGATTCTCCAAGAATTGAAAATTATCATTTTCTGATCGCTGTGTCCAAGACAGCTTCCAACTGTCACCCACCCACCAACATCACCCACAAGTCCTCTGTTCACAAACAATAGGTCCAGCAGAACACCCTTCCTAATTGTATCACTCACCAGCTGTGTCAGGAAGTTCTCTTCCACACACTCCAGGAACCTCCTAGCCTGTTTCTTCTCTGCTGTATTGTATTTCCAGGAGACATCTGGTAAATTGCAATCCTCCATGAGAACAAGGGCTAGAGATTGTGAGACTTCTCCCAGTTGCTTATAGAATATTTCCTCTGCCTCTTCATCCTGGTTGGGTGGTCCATAACACTCCCACATGATATCTGCTTTATTGGACTTCCCTCTGATTCTTATCCATAAACACACAACCCTATCATCACTATCATCGAGCTCAAGACAGTCAAAACACTCCTTAACATACAGAGCCACACCACCACCTCTTCTTCCTTGCCTGTCTCTTCTGAAGAGTTTGTAGGCATCCATTGCAGCACTGTAGTTGTGCGAGTCATTCCACCATGTTTCTGTGATAGTAACTATATCACAGTTCTCCTGCTGCACAGTGGGGTGGTTTTGCCACTCCTTCCCAGTTAGGGTTATTTGAGCCTTGAGTAGTTAGCTGTTGGGATCCCACTGTCACCCCAAAAATCCAAATGGATTCTGCCACCTTATAGGTTTATGGCATCAGTGTACACCATGCACCAATGTCCACTAGAGCTTTATACTCTTGAGGACCTGATGTGCCAAACAATCAAATCCACACTGCCCAATAAACTCAGTGGTCCCTTTCCTCCACCTGGCTGGAGACAGGGCCCCTATAATCCTGGTCATTGTAAGTGTTACTCATTTCTTGTAAAAAAGACTAAGAAGTCCCTTCAAGAGAATCAGAAGTATGATCAGGCCTTCCACTCACTCTCGGGAACTGCCTGGTGGAATATGGAGTGGCATTTTTCCTGGAAGAATGCCCTGTTGCAATTGTTTTTCCTTGCAGCTCACATACTTGTGCCTCTAGGGTCGAGGTAGGTTTTCCATCCCACTTCCTCATGTCTTCTCCATGGCCACGTAGGTGAAACCACAGGGTGCCTCATGGTGTGTACCCTCTACATTCTCTCTTGAGAAGGGGAATGCTTACGCCTAGTAGCTGAGATAATGCTTTGTGCAGGTGGGGCATAGGACATACTCTCTTTGAGTTGCTGGCCCTTCTGGGATAGTACCTCCAGAGCCACGACAAAGGAGGAAGAGACACTTTCTTTGTATGGCCAGTATTGGCCAGACACTTTATCCACCATTGGTGCCTCTTCGATTTTCAAGTCCATTACTGCCAATGGGTTGGAGCTTCGTACAGGCTTCTACCACATGCTTCGGGTACTTTGAATTTGATTTATGGGTAACTGCATGTTGTCCTGGTCATAATAAACCATTCCCCACATGGCTACTTTCCTCAGGTACTGGATACCTCTCTCTATGGTGGTCCACTTGCCTGGATGACATAAAACATCTTCACTGAAGGGATACCTTCATGCCATACAGAAGACTCCTCCAGAGACTGAGGACTTGTGGGTTTTTCCCAATGTCCTTGTCAGTAACCCCTTCCCTAGACAAGGATCACAACTGCTTGACTTTCCTACCTTCTAATTTCAGGCTACTGGCCCCATTATCCCAGCACTGGAGCAGCTAGGTAACAATGTGCTCAGCTGGATGGCAGCTGAAATCCTTTTGCATGTCTCGCTGTTCGCTCAGGGACAGGGATCAGGTGACGACCTCTGGTTCTTACTCTTCCTCCTGTTCTTGTGATGGTCCTGGTTCATTTTCATCCCTTACTAAGCAAATTGATTTTTTTGTGCTTTTTTTCTTCTCTGTAGAGATGACTGATACCAGCACAGGTTGATTTTTAGTTCAGCTGCAGTGCCTGCCACTGGGGTTTGGGTAGCCACAGTGTCTGCCACCAGGCTTTGACTAGCAATAGAGCCTGTTGGTCTGTTTTCCTTCTCTTTCCCCTGAGGGTGCTGCCTAATATGGAGCAGTGTTTGGTAGATACTGGCCAGGGCCCAGCACAGCACAGTAAGTTGTGCCTCTTTGGAATAGTGACATTTTCCTTTCAAATATTCTACTGCTTTATCAGTGTCCTGTAGTTGTATCAATCTGAATGAGTAACCGTGAGTACCACGAGTAACACATAACAAGGGGAGCCTTTGCAAAGGTTCTGCCTCCCACAGGTGACCTACACCTACTCCAGACCTACTGCCCCCCAAACTCCTTGTATTAGAGGGGTTCTTCTGAGTGAAGGATTAAATTACTTTTTCTAGCACTTCTTTTTTTTTTTAATCTGTAGTGGGTTTGACCGGACTGGACTGGTTTGTTCTCACTTTCATTTCTTGTTTCTTGCATATGCATATATTCAGACTTGTAAATGTTCCTGATCTCCACATGTCTTCCATCATGAACACTCTTTTCCTTTGACTGACCTCTAGGAAATTATCTTATTTGTTCCTTACTCCTGGGCAGTATTGATGAAAAAATTCTTAAAGTGTGAACATTTTAAGCAATCTTCTTTTTAGGCATGTTCTTTCACACATCACTATTTTTAATTTTACACATGAGTATAGTGTGCTTAATGAACTTGATTCTAAAAGCAATTAATAATAAAACTGTTGTGAATTAGCACTTATCCTTGTCCCAACATTATGCTACAGATTACTTATGTATGGTAATAGTTTTTTCATAATTAACTTTTGCCAATGTTTGTTGTTCACCACCCTTTATTTCTCAGATACTAATGAATAAGATCAGTTACAAAGGGGGAAAGGTTGTTATGAAACCGAAACTTGAGAGTGTTTTGGCACTTTTGACAGTTGTTGCTGAAAAGTGTAAACCCAAATGGACTCTACTTCAGACACTAAAATTCAGCAGACAAAACTATTATTTCATCCCCTGTGGGCCACTGTCTCTGTTCACTCTTACTTTTATGTCATCATGTTGGTTTGACACCTATAATAGGTTTAATAGGTTTTTCTCTGATGTTATTATTGGCTAATGATTCTGCTCTTCTCTGGGGATGGCAAAAATGAGAAGTCACACTGTTCTCCTGTTTTATGTAGCTCTACAGGGACAGCCTTAACCATGGTAGTCTACGGGAGTATGTCATCTTAAATCACTAGGTAGCAAGTTAGCCTTTAACATTTGGATTGCTTGCTTCAGTTTTATAAATCAGGCTAGCAATTATAAGACTATCCATGATGATCCAGTAGTTCAATATTTATCTTAATTCATATATTTTACACTTTAGTGTTTAAAGGGAACTAAAGCAAGAAGTGATTTATAAAACATTATCAATGTTCTCTGAGCAAGAATTTATGTTTTCTAACAGCATAAACAACTGTCATATTATGACAGCAGCAGATTCTGTGAGATCTTTTTTCATTGGATCAACTCTTTTAATTATACCTGATTCATAACTTTGATCTTTAAGGCTCTACCTTTGCAAAATCATAGGCAGGAGCGATAGAGTGGCAACATGTTTTACATTACAGAAACAATCGTAGGAAAAAATAAAAACATTACAAGACGAATGGCTGCCAGACTTGCTACCTTAAGTCAACAGTAAAATGTGTATGTTTTCACAAGCTCTTCAGCAACCTTACATTTTTAATTCATTTTCAATTAGAGATCAAGGGATAACATACTTAGTTATCTTCAAATACCTTGTGGAAAAGAAAAGCTGTTCTAGACTTTCAATGCATTTGGTCTTAATTCCAAACTGTTGACCTCACTCCAAACTATCCTTCATTATGTTGGTATGTTTTTCTTTTAGTAAATACAGAGGAAAGAAAAGAAAGAAAAAATCCCAAGTTATTACTGATCTCTTAGGAAATATATTTTGGTGGACCATACATGGAGTTGCCTTGAAGAACTGAACTGGGATACTATGATTATTTAATCCCCTTGGTTTTACTTCTCCATCAAAAAGAGTCCCAGCTACTCTCTGAAATGGATGCAAAGTTTCATTTAACTGTAAATTAAACAACTGAACATTGTCAGAGCTATTTACCACTGTTGGAAAGAGGTTTGTTGTTAACAAATTTAGAACTTTAGTTACTCTGAATTGAGATTACCTCAATAAATAACACATTATTCCCTGAGAAAATGATAGAATTTCACCCTGTATGTCAGCATTATCTGAAAAAATAGCTAAGAAATGAAAAATTTGTTCCAGAAACTTTTTGGATTAATTTCTCATAAAATAAATTAGTTTATAAAAGTAATATTTAATAAATGTTAAAAAATAATAACAAATATTTGGTCAACTGTTTCAAATATGTTTCAAACCAACAATATTTTCAATAAATAGAAATACAAACATATAAAACAATTTTCCATTAAAGCAGAAAGCACACACCGGATCTGAACTTTCTAGTTCCTCACACTGGGGAAGGTCAGATGGGAAGGTATACAAGGACAAGTATAACGGTATGCCAGCCTATCAGAGTTGGCCTTGTGTAGATTTTATACAATCAAAGTGTATAGAATCATAGAATCATAGAATGGTTAGGGTTGGAAGGGACCACAAGGATCATCTAGTTCCAACCCACCTGCCATGGGCAGGGACACCCTCCACTAGACCAGGTTGCCCACAGCTCCATCCAACCTGGTCTTCAACACTTCCAGAAAGGGGGCATCCACAACTTCTCCAGGCAACATGTTCCAGACTGTGAGTGTTTCTCTCCAGTTCACAGGTGAAGTGGGGAACAATGACAAAAGACTGCAGGAGTATTAGATACCTACTGAAATATTTGATTTACAGAAAACTGCACATATTGATCTTTACCATACATGCCTTTCCACATTACATTTAGACTTCACCACCCTGCTTACTTTTCATACTTACTTCTTCCTTTCAATAATCGCATTTTATCTTTGCCTTATTTCCAGTCGATACACCTGAACATGAACTGGATATCACTTTATGCTACAGACCACTATAGAATCATAGAATCATAGAATCACAAGGTTGGAAAGGACCTCTGAGATCATCAAGTCCAACCGTCAACCTAACACCACCATGCCTACTAGACGATGTCCTGGAGTGACACGTCTATGCGTTTTTTGAACGTCTCCAGGGACGGCGATTCAACCACCTCTCTAGGCAATCCATTCCAATGCTTCACTATCACGCATTTCCTTCAAATTCTAGGTTTCTTCCTTCTCCTCTTTGGCTACTTCTTTCAGATTTAGTAGCAAATTTGCTAGCCAAGAAGTGAGTCAGCTGGTAGTTACAAACACTGTCAAAAAACTGCATTTGCTATACACACGTGGAAAACTTTCCTAGGGTCGCCTGTGATTTCATCAGAGTCTCAGGGATGTTCATGGGAGGTTTGTTTCTGGCTTCTTTGCAAGTCCTCATCATGTCAATTCAAGATAAATGTTCAGTGAAACATTTAAATTTTGTCATATTTGCAAGTCTTACCAGAATAAAAGTGAAAGGTTTGCTCTCACTTTGTTTTTGCAAGGCTTCAAGATGAACAGCTAGATTAACAGAAGAGAAACCTGGAAAATCAACAGGTAGAGAATTTGCCCTGAGCCTACCTATGTCAGGCCTTTCTGATTCCTCTGTTATAAGTATGGGGGAGACATAGATATGTCCTTCTGATCTGCAAAATCAAGACAAAAATTATGGAAATGATAGAAAAGTAAAAAAAAAAAACACCAAAACCCGAAAACAAACCAACCAAACAATCAAACAACCAAACAAAAAAGCCCAAACCTGAGAGAATGCTTGTCATAAAATTGGTCTTCTAAGTCTAAGTATATTCAGGGTCTGTTTGGCCACACTAAACCTTAAGTGCCTCATCCTAAAAATAACTCCATTAACCTGTCCTGTAATAAGCACATTTGAGAAAATCTTTCCAGATGTCCTCCTTGCAAGTGCTAATATATGCTGTTTATTTTATATTTTTAATATATATTGTTTAAAAAAATAGTTTCTCCTTAAGGTCATACCTCTTATGTTTTGCTCAGTTTTCAAATTACTATTTTCCATTCATTATCATTCTTGCCTATGTACATAAATACAGATAGAATTCAGGTGAACTGAAGTTAAATCTACCAGCTTTTTGCAGGCTTGCATTAACGAAAGTTCCTGAAAGAAATCAAGATAAAATTTACTGGTGAGTGAGAGTTGATAAAAGCGCTAACAGAGTTGTTTCAACTGTCTCCCCTTTTATTTCTGACCAGAACATACGTGTCATTTGGCAGAAAAGATCTGGGTTTTTATGTACTCTGAAGGCAGTCTCTCACCTATTATGAAAGCTAGAAGGATCATGAAAGAAATGCTAAGGAAGATTGAGGGAAATCTTAAGTGGATGGTATACTTCTGCAGTGTTCCATTGAAGGCGGGGGGGGGGGGGGGGGGGAAAGGGGGAGGAGAGGAATCCAAGTGCTCAAAATTTATAAAACCATCAAAATAAAGAGATTTTTTAATAATTCCAATACTGTGCATTGTTTTCACTATAGTAAGTGTAATCCATCTGAAGAAATGAAAGTTCAATATTCATGTTGTTTCTCATGCAAATCATACCAAGAGATCTCAGATACGCACTGAACAAGAGGAAAAGAAAAAATTGCTACACAGAACAGCTTGGTCTCCCCCTGGCTATGTTGCTGATACAGCCATCCATCACTGAAAACTACTCAGTCATAAATTTGAATTGAATGGAAGTGACTGTTTGGGTTGCCTGCTGCCTCCATTGAACCCAGAAGGCTTCTCAGCAGAATTTGCTTTCTCCCTTCTATTCGGGAACGACACTTTGCCTTCTTTCAGCATGCCAGTACTAGGCTAGAAACAGACGCAGAGAAAAGGCTTCAACTGTTTCAAAGAGCACAACTGACATGCAGGCTGACCTCTTGATGGCATGTGTAACAGCTATAGGCAACCCAAATGGTGCCAGGTGGGGATTACACAGGGCAGAGCAACATCTGCTTCACTATCGCAAGTGTAAATGATAGTTCCTCATGTTATGTCATAAACAGCCTGAGGTAAGAAAGACTGGTAGAGTTCCTGTCACAAATTAAACCCTTGCCAGCAGGTAGGATTCCAGTCCATCTGTCTGTAAGAGTAGCTCAAACGGAATAAAAAGCTGTATAAAATATTATCCAGAGAGATAAAAGGCAAATAATGCAATTTATTTATGGGCTGGAGCCAGAAATGAAAGCAAAACTAAATAGAAAGAGAAGAGGTTTTTTCCCTATGATGAATGAAAAGTGCTGTTATATAACTTGTTTTCAGAGCTAGGGGCCAGATTTTCTAAAATGCATTTTTTCTGAGCTTGATTTATACACAGACAAACCCACACAGGCACAACATATGTATCATGGTCATACAGAACCCACACCTGTGAAAAATGGGATCCCAAAGGTTTACTTGGCCACCTCTTTTTTTTCTTTTGTTCCACACTTTAAGATATTAATAAGATGGTCAATGATTGTGGTTATTCAGACCAAAAATAATTTGTGAACAAAGCAATGTGAAATGCTTAATCACAGAATCACAGAAGGGTTTGGGTTGGGAGGGACCTTGAAGATCATCTAGTTCCAATTCCCTGCCATGGGCAGGGACACCCTACACTAGATCAGGTTGCCCAAAGCCCTATCCAACCTTGCCCCCATCCTTGTGGGCAAGCTGAGGAGGTGTGGCCTGGATGATCAGGTAGTGAGGTGGATTGTGCGCTGGCTGGAGGGCAGATGTCAGAGGGTTGTGGTCAATGGGGCAGAATCTAGTTGGAGGCCTGTGACCAGTGGAGTCCCTCAGGGGTCGGTGCTGGGTCCAGTACTATTCAATATCTTCATCAGCGACCTTGATGAGGGAACGGAGTGTACCCTCAGCAAGTTTGCTGATGACACTAAACTGGGAGGAGTGGCTGACACACCAGAGGGTTGTGCTGCCATTCAGCGGGACCTAGATAGGCTGGAGAGCTGGGCGGGGAGGAACCTGATGAGATTCAACAAGGACAAGCGTAAGGTCTTGCACCTGGGAAAGAAGAATCCCATGTGCCAGTACAGGTTGNGCTTAAGAAGGATAGGGAACTGCAACCTCTCACTCACCACTATCCACCAACAAGGGGATGGGGAGGAGCAAGCAAAAAACCTCATGGATTGAAGTAGAGGCAGTTTAATAGGATAGCAAAGGAAGAGAATAGTAGTAATAGTAGTAGTGGTGGTGGTGGTGATCCCAACACTAATACTAATACTAATACTAATACTAATACTAATACTAATACTAATACTAATACTAAATGCTAATGCTAATACATAAAACAAGTTTTGCACAAATGCAATTGCTCACCACATGTGGAAGGGGAAAAAAAGCCCTGATGCCCAGTGTGTTTCCGAGCAGCGACCCCAGCTCCCGGCAGCTCCCCCAGTCACACAGGGCACACACATGACGTTCTATGGCAGGGAATGTCCCTCTGGCCAGCCCGGGCCAGCTCCCCTGGCTGGGCTCTCCCAGCTTCTTGTGCCCCTGGCAGAGCGTGGGAAGCTGGACACTCCTTGGCTTAGTGTAGGCACTGCAGCTGCCCAGCAACCCCTGGAAACACCAGTGTGGTATCAACTCATTCTCATCCTGAATCCGAAACACAGCACTACACCAGGTACCAGAAAGAAAATTAACTCTGTCTCAGCCGAAACCAGGACACACTCACTACACTTTTGGTATTCTAACCTACAAGTATATACAGTAATATAATTGAAAAGTGAATGCAGGAGCAATTTTCTCTTGGAGGCATTAATTATACTGCTATTAGTGTGAATACACAATGAACAAGAAACTTTCATTACGACCCACTGCTGCCATGGCAGCCTGCTATTGATCCATCATTGCCTTCATAATGCAACGGTAATGGTTATTGTAGGATATCTGCTAACACCTATGATGATGTATGGTGGTCATACTTTCAAGAACTCAAAGAGCACATCTGCTGTTATTGCTGGGTTATTGGTCCCAAAGCACAGGAGGATGAGAAGGAGACAGAAGAGCTTAAAATGAGAACTTCAAAATTAATTTTTGAAGTGTTGAATGTATCTATACACAAGGGAGAACAGAAATTCAAGTAGAATTTTTGAAATGAAACCACCAGACCAAAGATTAAAGTAACTAAATGAGCTCAAAATTACTTTTGAATGTGACTGCCTAAAAAAAGCTAGCCACGTGCAGTAAGGTAGTAGGTGGAGTCCCTGAGATTTTTACTGGTTTTAGCAGTAGTATAGATTGCTACTTTCGTATTTAAACAATTGACAAGTTTTATCTAGGTGTCAAAACAGGGAAGATATAGATTTTTAATGATAATGACTCACCTAAACCTGGTTTCAAGGGCCTAGAAAAAAAATTATAGCAGATTTTCAAATAGAAGGAATAGGTATATGTCACTGAGGATTTTAGAGACAGAAGAGTATTCCACTAATGACTATAAGGCCACAGGACAAGACTGTATTTATGCTGCTTAGGATGGAGCTTAAAGTTCTGGCTCCAGTCAAATGAATACGGATCGACCAGCCAGCCTTCACTTCTCTAACTGTTAAGAGATGTTTTGAGGTCTGTCCTTTTTATGGAAAAAATGGTTGAGATGTTTAACTTCAAGACATGAGTGAAGTTAGAGTACATCCGGAACTGAAAGACATCTATTTTCAATCTGGTTAATTTTCAACAAGTTTGCCCTTTTCCTTTGCACTTTATTCCTCTTGAGGTGTCATTGTTCCCTCTAGTCTGCTGAATTTCCACAGGCATCTAACTATTTCCATCAATGTAGTGAGATTTCTGCTTGTCCAAAAGGCATGTGCTCTCTGTGTACTGCAGCAGGCGCTGTGCAGTCTGTATGATGCTTTAAAGACCTCAGCCTCCATGCCTCCTCAACACACTGATAAGCAGTACATTTCTTTCCCAAAAAATGCACTGAAAGAGAGGGGACATATTGTCGTTACTGACAGTAAAAATTAAACTATTGGTAAGCCATTCTTTTTAAGAATAACTAAAGAAAACACATATCAATTTGAGCCCGGATTTGGGAATAAACAAAGTCTATAGAGCAACCAATAAGTATATGGACAATATAATTGTTTTAAATACAGATTATTTTTTTTATGTAACTAGTGATATGCTTTTAACTGGGCATATGCTTTGCTGAACTGACTAATTTTAAATTCTCTCAATGTTTCTTGATAATAATTCACCTTTCATATTACCTATTTAACCAAGTTTTAACATCCTAACTTAGCAGTCTACTGTGTTTGTTTATGCTTTCAAGTGTCGTTGTACAGAGACTTCAATGGACTTCTAGAAAGATATGGATGGCTATTTCAGTCAGAAATTTTTCACTGGGTATCTGCATAGTGTAAAATATTAATTATCATACATCAGCTCTCTAGAATATGAAACTGGGTTATTTCTTTATTTTTCTTGGTCACCTTAAATCTAGAGGTATGCTTCCATCGATAACATCACAGATCTTTAGCTCCTTTCCTCTTGGAGTTCCAAACAAAATACACTCCATTCATCAAATATCTATTGATTAAATGCCAAATTATTTTGTTTTATAATTTTCCAGGTTTCAGCACTTTATTCTTTTTGTTGAAGAAATATTTTTCTTGACTGTCCAATAATCACCATCTGGGACCTCCTTAGAATTTCAAGAGGCAAAGAAAGTTCTGAAATACAGTTTATGTCTAAACCTAACAGGAATGATCTTATTACTCTAACTTGGAAATGAAACATGGTAATTATTAAAAAAAATAAATATTAAGCATAATTTAATTAGTCAGCTAGAAGTTAATGATAAGATTTATACTTGCATTATATTATTTAGAGACATAATAGGTCTCTGCAGTCATAGGTAAGTGGCTGCCAGCAGGGAACCATCCTTTTATTTTCTTTACATGCAGGTCTTCAGGCAGCCTCCAGGCAGCTTGTCTAGGTTGGCTCCCCTGTGCCCTGAAGTCTGCTCCCTCAGCACTCCCGGACTCTGCTTTCACGTTCATTGTCCATTTGAACAGCAAATCTTGTTGTAAGGATGGCCTTGGGGGCTATTCTCAGAGGACAGTCTAGACATACATTATTGTGTACAGTCCATCTCTTCTGTATACAAGAGAGAGAGTTCAACGAATCTTTTTTGTTAATCCCCATGTAGCACCCTGTCAGAGACCAGCGTGGAAGGATGGTTGTATACATTTTATATAGGAATTAAGAACATGCAGTGATTACTCCTATATCTCGACTATCCCACTTGCTTTTGTACCAGTCACATCTCTTTGCTCAGTTGCTCCCATTCACTCAGGATGTAACTCACTTGAAACTCCAGTACTGCTTTTTTGTTAACAACAGTGTATATTAGAAAATAATATTAACGTTTCTTCTTCATCCAAAACCATTAGTAAGCCAAAAGTGCCACATACCTACTGTATGAAGAAAAGTATAACCAAGAACCTGACCTCTAATGCTTATTAAACACAACAAATCATCTTTTCTAGGAATTCATTAACTCTCAGCCACATTTGAGTGTAAGAAATCGTATTTTGTCTACTTAGTCTACTTGCATATGTTTATGTTGATAGAGAGGCTGCCACATAATTCTGAGCTGTTGCAGAGTTGCTGTGGATTATAAAGAAAGTCTCGTGTTTTGTGAAGAGATATCCACATTTTCAAGGGATAGGAAGAGTTGTCTGAGGTGAGTTTTATAGTGGTTAAGGACTAGGAAGAATTTTATTAGGAAAGATTTTTTATAAATACATCTTTGAAGTCAAAAAGATGGTATAAATATAAATCATTGTCACAAGTACGGTAAAGAAAAGACTGCCATATGTTATCAGTATAATAACTGAAAGAGTAAGAATTCTAGTTACTAAGAAATTTGAGTAAAAAGATACAAATTTTGAAGTCATAAATTCAGTGTATCTTTGCTTTTATCAAAAAACCTGTAGGCAATTCCCCAGTAGCAAACTTTCTTCTACTTTATTGTTAGGGAACTGTAAAACATTGTTTGAATCAAGTTATATCATCTTTAATTATCCCTTTAAAGAGAATTTTTTCAGCTGGAACAGTTTTAGCTCCTTCTTTCATCACTACTTGATATACAATCCTTCATTATATGTCAGTGTGAAGATAATATGTGCTAGACAACCCAAATTTTGGTCTGAGGAGATATTAGTATGTTTTGCAATGTATCTCTCAGTAACTGGCACACATATATCGGTACTCTCAATTTAGAGAATTCTACTAAGACAGACATTAACTATTTCTCTTGAGCCAAGCCTACAATTATTCTTTAACTGAGAACTTTGCTTTGGAAAACATATCAATTAAAAGAAGTGATATCAAGTTGGTGAAGAACATAATGTTCATACTTCCACAATCTGAGCACAAGAAAAAATAAGTAATCCAAAATCTGTGATCAAAGGTGAAGGAGCGGCTTCAGAAAGCATCTCTATGTCCTGATCCTGCTTTCAGCAAATTATATTTTAAGTAGCCTGGTGACATTGTTGGATTTTTGTTCTTCTCTTTAAGGGCTACTAACCTCTCAAATACAAGAGGAACCCCAACATACAGTGAAAAATTACCCTGTGGTGGAAAGAACTGCACATACAATCTATAAATCTGAAGATATCTGGCTAAGAGGTACTAGTAAACGCTCAGTTTTATTTTCAGATGCCTGCTTGAGTTTGCAATGTTAGTGTCTAGGAAAAATAACCAATTCAAGCTTTACAGTCATTCTAAACTGAGCAGATATAGTATCAGAGCAGGATCTGCAAAGTTTGAATTTTCATGGCTCCATTTGGGACCTCAGTCTGTTCAGCTGCCATCTAAATCTGATAACATATAAATTCCCAAAGCATCTAAAATTTTGCAGTAAAGTTTTTTACTCAGCTCAAGTACTTCTTCTGGGAATGTGTGCAACCATTTGAGTTGTGATGCTAGCAGGCAGCTTGACACTTGAATTCTGAGAAGATTCTTGAAATACGCACCTACCCATCTATTTACTTTGTTTTTAAACTCAGTCCAGAATGAAGCTGCCATAACCTCTTTAGACCACTATTTAAGTTAAACTAGTTCTTTTGTATTTCTCTCTACTGTACTGATCTCATCTGAAATGTCATTTGTACAGATCCTCTAGTGGAGTTTCACTGAAAGCAGAGCTGTACCCAACAGCTTCAAATGAGCTTAAGGTCTATCACGTCTACAATCATCTCAATACACAAAAGTTAGATTTTTATTATGTTTGATAATATAAACATTACAATAATTTCTATTTTTGTAGCAAATTCTTGTACATATTATCTTCTGCTATTTAACTTAAAATTTCCCTTTTTCTTAGATAGATAGTAATTTCAGACGTTGAGTTCAGCTTGATTTCGTTATTCTTGTAGTCATATAACGAACCTGTAAGAACTCGGTTTCCCAGGCTGAACCAGTGGACTTACAATGACATTAAAATACTTTATTTTGAATAGAGGAAAAAGATATTTCTTAAATTAAGGGATCACTTTCAGTCCTGAGGGAGTTTCTTTTTGAAACTCATATGAGAAGGAGAAAAAATGTTAATTGAATCTTCTCATTTACACCTTCCATCTGTTTTCATTCCAGCTGCATCTGCTTAGATACTTGAGAAGCAGGTCAAGCTAACACTTAATGGGTCTCAGCTGATTACTGTAGTAATTTAATAAAATTGCTACAAGTAGGAACCAGAACTGGAAAGAGAGTTTACACCTTTATATTAAATAGGGATGGTGTAAAGCTATTTTCCTTGGCTTCAGGTTTATCAGAATAAGTTGAGGGGTAGGGGAAATTACATAATTCTCTTCCACAGGGAAATTAGTCCCTTTTTTAGAGGTATGTAGTACTTTGGCTGTTGTATTCAAGTAGTGCTTCTTATAGAGAATTTGCTATTTTGCATATAGGTGGGGGTTTTTTCAACTAATACTACACATAACTTAATTTGTCTTTTTTTTCCAGAGCTGGCAGTTCTGTCTTATTTTGTGTCTTTTTTTTTTTTTTCCTAATTCTGTAAATTAACATATTTTTATCTTTTAAATATACTTGTGCAGTCTGCAGGGTCTATCTGAAGATATATGATAGGATCAGATTTTTTTTATGGTGTTTAACATCTACTTTTTGAAAACTAACATTTTTAGTGCTTTGATTTAATGTTGTAACTGCAGTAGCTTAATGATGTAAGTTAACCATATTGTTTAGACTTAGTCAAGTATATTTCTTCCCTTCTAAATCTTCCTCTTTCAAAAAATGTTATTTTCCTATGAAGACAACCTTTCTGCTTTGTATCCCCTGCATTACAGTGTTAAGAAAAAACATGGTTTCCTAAGGAAGAAAATCCACTAGTAAGACTTACGTTATTGAACTTCATTCATCTAATGGCTAGTTTTGCTGATTCTCCCTTTAGCGGATGGTGAGAGACAGACACTATTAGAATGTAACTCATTCTACCTATGCTGGACACTAACCACAGAGTGAAATACTTATATGTATGTATAAGCTTGTGAGTATTAACACTTTTCTTTCCTGTGAGAACTTCTAAGAGCAAAATTACATCTTGTCCAACATAAAAATTACATTGGTGGGTGTGCTGAAGGTCTGCTGCCTAATTTGTGCTCACTGTGATGATATCTGTGCTGATGAAAAGTTTCCTACCCTTCACAGAAGGAATTTTGGACCACAGAGCAATGGGGTGCTCTTACAAAATGTTTGGTGTGAGTAACAGAAGGAGAAGAAATTGTGGGAGAGTCAGAGGTCATAAGGAAGTCAACAGAGGGGTCAGTGAGATAAGTATTAGCAGGTGCATGTGTACAGAAAATTAATGATGGCTGTTCTGAACACATTTACCAAATTAGGCATGTAGGTGTGCAAAGATGGTATTGTGTATATGCCCTAACACTCTAGTGAAGGTGGACGGGGTATACTTCATCTGTTGGGGCTCAGAGGTTTATAAGCTGAAGGAGACCATGAAGAATCCTGGTATGGAATTAAGCTAAAAGAAAATTAATAAACTAGTCACTTTAACAGATTTTCTGTCAAAGGTTGGTAATACGAAAAAAAGGTGGTGGCGAAGTCTTAAAGATCGAGGTTGATGCCAAGATTACAGGGAGAAGACAGATGAGACATGGTTGATAGAATTGCAAATGAGGATGCTTTTCTTGCATTTATGTAGCAGACATTTAGCTGAATGGTTTGGAAGTCATAGGCTCTGCCTAAGATAGAACGAGAGGAATGTTGTCAAATTATTTAAAATGTCAAATGACAGGCAGTGTTGAGTATCATCGGCATTAGAGTAGAAGCTAGGGTTAACAATATAGTGTAGATAAGATGAGTAAGGAGGAACACAAGAAGCTGAGTGCCAAGTAATCCATGTGTAATAATTCTCTTCCTTTTCTGCTCTCCTTAAAACCAAGATCTCTAGCTTCACCTGGCAATAATGACTATCCTCTATATTTAATCCTATTCTGAGAACTCAACTTTTAATTGCCTGTGCTGAAGCCCTCCTAATTATTCTACAAATGTATTAGGCAAATGTTTTTCTAAACAAATGTACTTCTGAATTTCTTTGCATCAGTATGATCTTAAGTTCATAGTACATAACTGGTTACAATGCTACACACATAATGTAAACCCATGGAAAAGAGTTTAAGACTGAGTATAGAGGATCAGAATGATGAATGGAGGGATAATCACTATGGTTGGGGGGGGGGGGGGTTTAAAGGATTTGNGTGGGGGGGGGGGGAGTTTAAAGGATTTGAGAGTGTGCTTCAGAAAGATCTTGAAAGCTGAACTATCAAAACTGTACAAACACCAAAATTTAAATGAGGATATATTCTGGTCACAGATCAAATTCTGGGTGTTTTTAACGTTATTTACATCAATGAAAATAGAGGTTTTGACATTCTGAAGGAATGCTATGAAAGTGAAAATGCAACATTCTTTGAATGCTTCTGTTGTCTGATACTGTGCAGGCTACCTCCCTGTAGAGGGAAGCAAGTGAGTCAGGAAGGGAAGCTAGACAGAAAGCACATGAGGACACGCTTAGGGAAGGGTATATAGGAAGGAAAGACAAAGAAAGGAAAGGAAAAAAACACAAACCAAACAGCAGAAAGAGAAGCCAGGGGTTATTCTTTCTGATTACTAACAACTCACTCCTTTTCCATGTCTCTGCCTTGTTTAGACTCCCATGAGGAGATGTGCCAGCCTTGAGCTTTTACATAAATGCTACAGGCGGCCTGTCTCTTTTCACAGATGGTATTTTTCTTCTGTTTATTGAACCATAGTCTTTGTCTGACTGACTGAGAAGTAGTGAAGGACTGACAAGCCTTAGCAGAAGAGTTCTGCTGGGGCAGTCCTGACGTTATTTGTGTTAAGGTCACTCTTAGAAACCTCCATTCTTCTTCTCACCAGGTACATCAATGCTGAATGCAGAGAAGTACCTCTTAAACCAGCTGCCCCTTTTGCTTTTTGTCCTTTGGAATCACCCTTATTAAAAGATGCTGCACAAGAGGGAAAACTAAAGAGATTAATTCATAGTGAAATTCTGAGATTCACAGAGTTTTGCCTGTAAGTTGGTAGCTGGTTTACATATTGAGTACATATCAATATGTACACAGAGTAGTACACAGAGTAGAAGTCACTAAGATTTGGACTGTAAAAAAAAAAAAAACCACAACCAAAAACCCAACTACCAATGAAGCAATCTATTAATATCTAGCAGAGACCTTGAAATAATTTTCCCAATACTTTCAAATGTTGTAATCCATTCATACACTCTCTTTTAAGTGGCCTTAGGTATCTGAAAAAGCTAAAAGCATCTTTTGAATATCTATTGTTCCTGATAACAATAATCAGGGCTATCAACATTTTGAAACTGATACAGTTAACCTCCTACTAAGGATCATTCTCTCACACCTTCAAAACAAATACAGAATGTGATCATTATCATGATCTTACATCACAGGCAGAAAGTGTTCATAACAGCTTTTGTAATCAGGATATATCCAGTAGAGTTTTGATGTCTAGTTGAAAGAAAAGGAAACCAGCTGTTCCAGAACTGACATTGCAAAATCAGTGCAGATTATTTTTATTTATTTTTACATTATATACTTATACACATATTTATTAAGAAATTTCTAAGAAACATATTTTTAAGGCTGATTTGCATCCCAGACTTCCATGCACAAGTACCAGAACAACATGGAAAAGTTACTTATGAAGATTTCTGTCAGGAAAAAGTCTGATCTCTACTTCCCTGTTTCTCATTTTCATTGACTGGATTTATTGCATTTAAGAGCATGATCTTTCATTTTGGTGGTTTACAACAGCATGTCAAGAAATTTTAATTAATACCAGAATTTCAGAAAGGCTCTTACATGAAAACTAAGGGTTATGCACATTTGCAATAATCATGAAAAGTTTAACACTCTGCACTCTTTTAGCTGTGAAAAGACCTGAGAGGTACAAAACGTCATGATTACTTTTCTGTTTCACTTGTCTCTTACCTGGGGTGGTGAAGGGGGCATAGTTATAAGTAGGAATGAGATTTCTAAGAATGTTCTGGGAGGACTCCAAGTTTCTTCCCTCCTCTGTGGCACTTGGTCTTGTCCCGACCTGTCTTTTCTCTCTCTTTTTTTTTTTAACCTCTCCCAGTACAGGCTCTCACCCTCTCTTTCCTAACAGTTGTATTTCAAAGCGGTCAGTGGGAATTTTCTCAAGGCATGTATTAGCCTTGGCTGGCACCTTGCCAGCAAATAACCCACTCTCTCCTTGGGACACTGCATTGCTGCTGCTTTTATTATTCACATTGTTATAGCACTTCACTGTGCTAGGTGTTTACAAGCATGTTAAAAAAAAAAAAAAAGAAAATAAAATCCAAAGGTTCTACCACTCTTTATATCATTCCCCTGTGTCCAGCTGCTCTACTTTCCCCAGTGCCTCAAATGCTCTCATGCTGGGTCTTGCAGAGACATATGACGTGAGAGCATGAGGAAACGCAGGAGTATTGTGAGTCTTCTCCTGAAGATGCAAGTGCTGTCCAGAAACACTCAGGTAAAAACAGGTTCGAAACAAGCCCAGAAATTTCTTGCTCATTTACCTTATGATGCACAGTGTAAACTAACCGTTTATTTTAACTTGCTTCCTGAATATTTTTGGGGGGATTTTTTCTCTGTTACTCTTTTTGATGAAAATATAGTAGGAATTTTAAAGACAGGAAATTATTGAATAATTTAGCATTTCAGTTTCATTAGCATTCTTTGGTACTGCATTAATTTCTAACATGTGGTTGTAATGTTTAACTTCAAATGAATCTCACAAAAATGCGTGAAGGGAGAAAACATTTGCAGAGAGATGGGCTTGAAACAAGCCCCACATGAGTATGTCCTGAAAACATGCTTTGGATCCTGCTTCGACAATTATATTTGGTAGCTTACTTCAGTGTGCCATCTCATATATCTTGCTTGCCCCAATCCACTGACAACAGGAGAAAGCTGCCAGAACAAGCACATACTTCTGTAATTTGTAGGGCAGGGCAGGTCATGGCAGCAAAATTGCTGTGAAGGTGCCTCTCAATGTAGGCACTAGTCAGTCAAAGATTTAGACACATGCTTAGTACTGTAAGTGTCCTTAAACTTTACCTGATTCACTTACAGACTGACTGACACTGGAGCACATGTTTATCTTCCTTTGACATGAGGTAGCACTACAGTCAGGCTACGGTCCCATTCTCACATGGCTGGAATTTTTAGGAGGGAGGAAGCTAAAAAAAACCCAGACAACATTAACTGGCCTGAACTACACTCTGATTCTGAAATCCTGTAAATGTTTACATTGCTTGCATAAATGTGTATAGACATGCTGAAAAAATAATTTAAAATGACACATGATTTAGAGAAAAATAAGATCATACTATTTGGCAGAGTGAGAAAAATTTGTAGAGTAATCTTACTTCCAAAAATGCATTGGTTAGATGATAGAAATAACCGTCCATAATTGATGATCTGAGTCTGCTGGTGAGTGCAAGAACTTTTAAACAAATCTTTGCTAGTTCTAGGTGGTTTTCATGCTGTACTCAGTTATTCACAAGGTGACTGAACCACATGTATGTACATTACTTCTATTAAATTTTAAGAAATAAAACTAATCAATTCTTTTTCTCAATTTCTCTTTAATTTGTCTGCCATTTTTTTACTTTCCTGTGTCTTATGAATGCCAAACACTGGCAACACTGTTAATAGGTAAATTGAATGTAATGATACGATGCCATACATGCACTGCTTTCCAAAATAAAATGAGCCCTTTGTTTTGAAGCCTCTCTACCACACAACCCTTTCATTTGTCTTGAAAGAAAATCATATTGTTTTATTTCTGTCTTTTATTCTTACTAATGTTATTATGGCCTGACCATATGTTTGCAAGCTAGACAGAGAGAGATTGCAACAAGACCTTGAGTCATTGCTGCATGCACTTCTCCAGCACACAGTCCTGTTTAGAGAGCTTGCCACTTTGTGGGACTGAGCTTCCATGGACAAAGACCTCATAACCTCAGTGCTGCAGAAGTCCTTACTTACCCTTTGTCTTGGGTGAGTGGGGGTGCCAATGCTCCAAAAAGGAAATCTGCCACGTTGTAGTATGGTCAGGAAATTACATCTTTTACCTATTTGACTGTTACTTTGGCATGATGTGGTAACAGTTCTGATATACTGCTTGGGGTTTATCATTATTTGAGGAAACTGGTTTTGCTTTGCTGTCATTTGCTCACCTTTGCAGTTCTAACAGAAGCTCTTCTTACATCCTTCCTTTTAACACAAATAAACAAGAACAAAGAAAAATTCCTTGAAACCAAAAAGAAGGCAGGTCTGCAATGCTACCAAGGTTCTTTGAAGACTATTCTAGTATCACCTCTTTGCATTGAGTCAACGACTTAGTCAGCAAAGCATGCAGCTGCAGAAACAGTAAGTTCTGTGGCTGAGCACTAGATCAAGGTGTACAAGGGGGTTCTTGGAGCCAGGGTAACTTGAGGAAGAGCACAGCAACCCTTGGGAGATTTAAATGGCTTAGTGAGCAAGCAGGAATTGAGAGGGCACTGCAGTTTGTGCAGCAGTTGGTGCACAAGGGTGTGTGAGAAGGTGTGCACCATGCTTGTAGGCCCATAGCCCAGGAAAGTGCTCTAGGTCTCTGCCAGGATGATAGGCACTTCCTCTCAGAGTTAAAAACAGTGTTTCTACAGAGAAAGCCCCTGAGATGATTCCGTCCAGATGGAACTGGTAAGGAAGGACACTTCAGTACAGATGGTAGGTTGCAACAAGTCCACACACCCTTTTCCTGGAGAAAAGGTAAGTACCTGCAAAAGATGTGCATAGGTTGATGACCTCAAGTGAATGAATTGCAGGAAACCATTAAAAGGCTGTATAATGTTACAGGGACTGAGATGGAGGTAGAGAAGTGGTTTCAGAACCATGCTCCTGTTGCAGACATTACAGAGAATCAGGCATCTTGGATGCTGGTGACCCACAAAAGCAGGACTCTGCTTCAGTCTCCACCTTCCAGCATTGCAGCCAAAAATAGATATGAAGCTTTAACAGCTATAGACACCCACAAGCAAGGTCTGGAAGGAGAAATTGTACCAGCAGTGGATACCGCAAAAAGAAATGACAAGCGCTCATAGTGGGTGACTGTCTGTGAAGGGGCACAGACACCTACCTGCCAGCCTGACAGGGAGTGATGAGAGGTGTGTTGCCTTCTGGGAGCTAAGGTCTGAGGTGTTGCTGAGTGGGTGCCACAACTTATCAAGAGCACAGACTGCTATGCACTGCTGCTTCTTCATGTGGGCACAAATGATGCTGCAAGCCAGAACCTGGGCAGAATCAAGGAAGACTACAAAACCCTGGGAGTGCACGTGAAAAGTAGTGTTGCCCAAGTTATCTTTTCTTCCATTTTTCCAGTGAGAGGAAAGGGTGCAGCCAGAAATAGACATGTAATGCAAATCAATTTCTGGCTTCCTGGCTGGGGTTGTGACGATGATTTTGACTTTTATGACAGCAGGACATTCTTCAGTTTTATAGCCTGTTAGAGAGGGATAAGATCCACCTGTCTGGAACAGGCAAGGGAGTCTTTGGCAGCAGGCTGGGCAACATGTTGAGGTGAGCTTTAAATTTAAGGACTTGGGGAAGGCAAGGTCCAAAGTGACAATGCTCATATCATTGCAACCAAATGGGGAATAAGATAGACCAATCAGAGCAGTTGCAAATGTTCCTTAGCTGCTTCCTGAGATGAGAACCAGCAGATTAACCAGCTCAAGTGCATGTATACCAATGCACACAGACAGGGAAACAAACAGGAGGAACAGGAGCTCTGCACACAGTCAGAAAATTGTGTCACAGGAATAATTGAAACATGGTGAGACAACTCACATGACTGGAGGATCATGATGGACAGCTATAGGTTGTTTTGTAAAGACAAGCAGGGAAGAAGAAGAGGAGGAGGAGTCGTCGTGCTCTATGTTAAGGAGAACCTTGAATGTATAGAAATCAGGTCAAGATCAGAGGGTTCATCTCTAAGGGGCATCTGCTACTTATCTCCAAACCAAGACAATAAGGACGACAAAGCAATATTTGGGTCACGTAAGAAAGCTTTGGGTCAGTAGAACCTGATTCTTATGGG
This sequence comes from Psophia crepitans, assembly GCA_013399095.1. Lineage (NCBI taxonomy): Eukaryota > Metazoa > Chordata > Aves > Gruiformes > Psophiidae > Psophia > Psophia crepitans. Next base: position 40,193 of record VWZZ01008244.1, read on the forward strand.
GGATTTCAACTACACAGTTATTTGTTAGAAGAACAGTACAGCAGCTCACATGTAATCCATCAAGTTCCTGGAATGCATAGACTATTTCCTCATGCAAATGTTAGGTGTTGCAATCAGGAATGACTTACTGCTGGACTTGCTACTCACAAACCAAGAAAACTTGCTTTGTAATTATGAGAATTGCACATAAGAAGTTAAAAAACACAGGTGTCCGCTTAGCTCTTATACAAACGTTGTGGATGGAGATCTGCAAGTTTGATATGAGAAGCAACTGAAGGAGAGAGTCTTATAGCAGTGAGAGAGCCCTGTTTCGGCTAGGAAATGTGGAATAAACAGATAAATGGTTTCTACATAGAATCTCGAAGACCATGATGCCTTTTGCTTAATTATCCATGAAAACAATATTAAAGCTGATATCAGTAAATATGTTAATGAGCTAAAGGAAGTACATGCTAAACATACATGACTATAGTACTCGAGTCTCCACCCAAATCATGTTAAATATCACCCCAGGGAGGGGACAGCTAAGGTTAAAGTATAGAGGATATTGAGGAAGTTACCCTCAGTGGGGAGAGAAGAGATTGAAGACTCCGAAGAGGGTCGATGGGCTGTTCTGCTTCTCCTCCACCCAAGACAGGGACATCTTCTTGGTAAGCATTGTGACTTCCCCTTTGGTGAAGCGTACCCAGAGAAGCACTTTGCTGGCATTATAGTCATGGATTAGTGCTATGGCAGCAAGTGCATTTATCAACAGCAATTCTGAACTCTTTATATCTGTCACTTTAATAAACTTTCTGTCTGTTTCAACTTTGCAAAACTGTCTCAGTGAAAGTCCTTTAGGGGGTTCTGACAGAAAAACATTAACTCTGATACGTGGCTCTATAATAATCCTCTAGACATATCTGTTGACCAAGTCTGGGACTAAGATGACCCAGACGCACCTAGACTCCTCTCTGAGAAAGAGTTTAGAATGCAAGAGGGTCCTTTCTGAACCTCATGACTCAACTGGAGGGCCTCCCTCATCCACACATCAGACTCACACCCTTTACATGACAGTAATGTCCCTGTAAGTGATAGCCTTGGCTGCAGTGATCACAATATTGTGGAGTTCAGGATCCTGCTGAACACACTGAAGGTTAGTGCTAAGACAAAGGTTTTAAATTTTAGATTTCAGCTTGCTCAGAGCTCACTTGGGAGGGATTCTGTGGAAAGCTTCCATGGAGAATAAAGGAGTTAGCAATTGCTGGACGTTTTTCAAGAACCCGCTCCTGGAATCAGAAAAACAGCTCATTCCTTTTAAAGGTAAGGGAAGTAGGCGGAACAAGAGTCCCCCTTGGCTTAACTGCAAGATTCTGAGTCTGCTCAAAATCAAAACAGAAGCATAACAGAAATAAAAAAGCAGACAAATACACATTGAGAGCTATAAATGCATTGCCCAGGCATGCAGAGATGCAATTAAAAAAGCAAAAGCTCAGCTTGAATTGAAATTGGCTAGAGATATCAAAAACTACAAGAAAACATTATTCAGGTACAGAAACAACAAACAGAAACAGAAGGAAAATATTGCCCTGCTGTTAAACAGGAGATGTGAATTAGTCACCAACAACACTGAAAAGACAGGTTCTCAACATTTTCTTTACCTGTGTCTTTACCACTGTTGGGCACCAAGCCTTAGGAACAAAAGTCCACATTGATGCAAACACAGATTCACTGTCAGTGAAGGAAGAGTTGGTATGTTAACTATTACAGAAGCTTGACCCCAACAAATTGATGGGCCCTGACAATATCCACCGGAGTATGTTAAGAGAGCTGACTGATGCTGTAAGACCACTCTCCATAATCTTTGAGAAGTCATGGAGATCGAGGGACATCCCAGAAGACTGGGAAAAGGCTAACGGCATGTTCATCTAAAAGAAAGGCTTAAAGGAGGATCCAGAAAATTAGAGACCTGTGAGTCTTACTTCAGTCCCTGAGAAAGGTATGGAGCAAATGCTCCTGGGGGCTTATCACAAGTCAAATGAAGCTTGTGATTAGGAAAAGCCAGCACAGATTCACCAAGGGCAAATTGTACTTGACAAACCTGATCACCTTCTATGACAAAGTAGCCTGCTCAGTTGATGTAGGGCAAGCAGTGGACATTGTCTGCCTGGATTTCTCCAAGGCTTTCAGTACGGTTTCCCACAGCACCCTCCTGGAGAAACTGATTTGTTACATTCTAAAGAAGTACTCCTTATGGTGGGTGGGGAACTGACTGACAGACTGCACCCAGAGGGTGATGATAAATAGCTCCTTTTCCAACATGTCACAAGTGAGGTCTCCCAGGGATCGATATTGGGCTCTTCAGTATCTTCACAAGCGATCTGGATGCTGTGACAAAGTGCACCCTGATGAAGTTTGTCAATGATACCAAATTGAGTGGTTCCTTTTTCAGAAGGGAGAGCCACCCTGCAGGAATACATAATTGGCTAACAAGAACCTTATGAAGTTTAAGACAGACAAATGTAAGGTCTTGTATCCGGAAAAACATAATTTAGGAGTGTAGCACAGGTTGGGATGTACCCGTCTGGGAAGCAGCTCTGTGGACAGGAACCTGGGGGTCCTAGAGCACAACAAGGTCAATATGAGTGAATAGTGTGCTGCAGTGGCAAAGAAAGCCAACAGGATGTTGGGTTGCATCAACAAGGGCATCACCAGCAAAGATAAAGAAGTCTGTCCCACTCAGTTCTTGTCAGGGCAGTCCTGGAATACTGTATTCAGTTTTGGTTCCCACTATAAAAAAAAGATGTGGACAGGCTGGAAAGGGTCCAGAGAAGGGCCAGCAGGATGGTCAAAGGGCTGGGAAGCCTGACGTATGAGGCAAGGCTGAGAGAACTGGGTTTGTTCAGCCTTGAGAAAAGAAGGCTTGGGGGCAAACTTAGCCCTACTTAAAGGGTGGCTGTGAAGAAGATGGAGACTCCCTTTTTACAGAGTCACATGGAAAAGACAAGGGGTAATGGGTACAAGTTACTCCTGGGAGATTTCAATTGGATACAAGAGGAAAATTTTTCTGTTGTCCTGGTTTTGCTGGGATAGAATCATAGAACTAATTTTCTGCACAGAAAAGCTGCATTTTAGAGCAGACTGCAGCACTTAATTGTGTGACAACAAAGCTGATAAGACACTTTGATTTAGTTTATGATCAGCTGTGGAATGCAGGTTTCTATAGTGATCAAGGTCTTGAGCAGTTTGAGATAGCCAGGTGCAGAAGCTGGGAGGGGCGAAAGCTGGGACATTTGGCCCAAGACGGCCAACAGAAGTACTCCATACCATAAATGTCACGCTCTCTATAAATTAGGAGATTCTCTGGGACGACCCTCTCTCTATTTAATGGCTGCCGTCCCTGGAGGGTCTTGCCCATCATCCCTTTCCTGAGGCCTATTCTCTGCTCCCGATCCCTGCCCTGCCGGGTGCGGTGACTGTTGCGTGTTCGCTGGAGCTGCGCTGCTGGCTGTATCAGCACTCACTGCTCAGAGGGTACAGCTCACCAGCCCTGTACTGGCTGGGTATAACTTTCTGTATTTTACACTAGTATTGGGGTTATTAGGATTTTTACTCTTTCATTAAATCTGTTTCTATTTTCAACCCACAAGTTTCCTTTTCTTTTCCCAATTTCCCCTTCTCACACACAGGGCCGGGGGCGGGGGAACACTGGGAAATAAAATAACTGTCTAAACCACAACATTTTCACAATGAGACCAATCAGCCATGGGAATAATCTCCACAGGGAAGTGGTGGATTCCTCAACATTAGACAGTTTTAAGGTTCAGCTGGACAGGGTACTGGGCCATCTTATCTGGACTGTGCTTTTGCCAAGAAAGGTTGGATCAGATGATCCTTGAGGTACATTGCAATCCGGTATTCTATGAAAGAAATTCTCAAAGGGAGTAATCAGGTAGAGAGCATGTTTTCAATATCTGCTCATGCTTTTAGAAAAATATATCTAATTTTTTGAGATATCTTTGTATGTAAATACACAAACTAGAAATTTTATATTTTTTATATAGAGAAAATATATATATATTGCTCAAAAAGTTATAGTTGATTCCTTTGTTGGATTGTTTTTCTTTCCAGAATCTTTCCAGAATAACTGGGGAAAACCTGGATGCAAAATCAGATTAAAATACTGAATATAATTTGAAAACACAGTTGTTTTTCCACTCATATTTATGATTAGACAAGTACTGATTTCCCTCTTCCAGTCTGTTCAGAAGATACTGTTCATTAAAAAGAAAAGAAACCATTCGGAAAGCATGAAAACTTGCACTTGGGCTCTTGCTTCTCCTTGATATGTTTAACTTGTTGTACAAATTCAGATTTTTTTTTTCAAACTTTCCTCAAGTTTTTAACTTCCTGCCTGGCAACTGCTGGCTCCTGAAGTGCTGAGCACAGCATTTGCTGAGAACCAATAAAAAGTCAAAGACTTGATGTCAGGCTCTCTTAGACTTATTTAATCACTATGAGTGGAAAGGAAGACAGATTTTGATTAAGACCAGCTAAACCGATCAATAAAGTCCTTGAACTTGCATAAGTCACTACTGGCTACTTTCAATAACAGTGATAGCTTGTACTCAGGAAGAAATATCCTTACATTAGTACTTTTACATATGAGACATATATGTGGACAACCACTGAATACATATGTATGCTCCTGTAAGAGCGTGCATTGTATTTCTTAGCACTGTAATGCTGCTGCCATTGGGAGGTGTAACTGTAGCTAATTTCTTCTTCATTGAGACTGTGGGAAAGCTGAATTCTAAAATGACACTCAGAGAACTATATATAAACATAAAAGGACACTACATGTATAGCGAGCAGCGTGACAACTTTGCAATGTGCAATTTCCACTAATTCCGTTCTTGATATACTAGTCCAAGTTCAAAAAGGGGAGAAGGTCAGGGTGGAGGTGCACTACTTCAGGATCCTCTAGATCCGTTGGATATGAGACTTAAACAAACAAGAAATTACTTTCATTGATTAAATGTAGATTGAATTAGTAGGAAAAAATGACAGGCCCTGCTAAGGTTGTGTCCCCTAGTCATTGTTTAACTCAGCATGACAGATTCAATCTGCTCAGCCCAAAGGAAGGCCAAAGATGTCACTCACAGACTCTGCACAATGCTAGAGCCGCAGAAGAGCAAAATCGAAAAGTTGCACTTTATCAACTCACAGCCTGGAGCCACTGTTCTCATTCGGGTTGTGTTAGCAGAACAATGAGCTACAGCAGGCACAAGGCTGCTCCGCATAATAATTATAGGTATCCCACAGGCAAAGCTCTTGTTGCTTTTAAGACTTGACAGAATGTGTCTTGTAGGCATGACCTAGCAGATGGGGGACTTCTTTCTTTCATCTTTTCCAAAAAGCCACCTAGGAGAAACATATAAAGAATCTTGATAAGGGATATATTTTCTCCTAAAGGGGTAGGTTGATTACTGTAAGCTGCTCTTCTTTTTCGTTCACCTTAAAAATAATTGCTGGTTACCTTAGTGGAAAGAAGTCAAGTACAGCAACAGAAGCAGGGATAGACCTTTTGCTCTATCCCGCTAATTTGTGTCACCTATTGCACTGCCTTATGTATTGATGGTAGAAAAAATGAAGCAGAAAATTAAGTCTGAAAGGCGTTTTTGTCCTGCTGTCACTTTGTACAACATTTAGTTCAGTTGACATGACACTGTGCCTTTTGTTACATAAAACTGTCACATTGTCCCCTTCTGGTTAGCCACAGTTGCTGGCCAAATCAATAATGTCTGTCAAAACTGTCAAATAATGAAGACAGTCTAAAAATATCTATTATAATAGATAATATTTTTAATGGTCATTAAAAAATAAAACAACAAAGTTATATCACCAAGAATATGAGCAAAGAAATGAGAGAAACTAGTAGTGCAGATAAACTGAAAAAGGATGTTCACAGATATATTGTCATTACTGTGTATTAATTATTTCATAACCATTTTTGATGGTTTGGCATAGTACTAGCCTTCAAAGACAGTTTATGACTATTGAGGGACACCTAAAACATGTTAGCATGGGTATTTAGTGTATTTTTTAGAGCTGTTAGGTGCTATTGCTTTGTTTTCCCTCACTTCTGGCAGGCAAAGGATAAAACACAGGCAGTCGTAAAGAACACAGAAGGAAGCCTTTCTGTGGAAAAATAAGGAGACTGATTGTCTTTTCCACTTTTCCACTCTCTTGCTTGGACAACGGTGTGATACAGAAACTTGAGGCAAAGGATATTGAGATTTACAAACCATAGTTAATGTCTTACAATGAGATTTTCTTTTTACCTTCCATCATCTCAGACTGAAATTCTCCAGATACTTTTCCGTTTATAGTGTCCTCCTAGAAGGTCTGGTAAACACGTAATTTATCTAGAATGTGGAAGAAAGGATTCATGCTCCAAAAGAACAGTTTGTCCAAAAGACGCTGCAGTGCTGGCCTATGAGACTGTGTTTCCTGGCTGGATACTCCAAGAAGATACACAGCCAAATTTGCCTACTGTTTTCAGAACAACAAATATCAGTGATATCCATGTATCTTTCCAAACATTTTCCTTTTGATCAGCAGACATTTTTAAAAGAGTCCTTTGGACTTCAGATTTACAAACCTAAGCGTTCTGCAGTTATTTTAAATTATTTCTGGAAGGCCCAGCAGGAAATACAGAACTATTACAAGTATTATCAATTATATCCTGTTCTGTTGAGAGGAAAAAAAATGGATTTGCAAGTTGTACCTAATTTTTTTACCTGGACAAAGGCACCTCGTGTTCTGAATTTTATGCCTTCCATGTCTTCTCAAATGTGATTTCAGCCAACATCCTACCAACTAATCAGTTTTACCTAGTCAGGCAAAGTCATACATGATTTTTACAGGTATCTCAACCACATATAAGCTGAAGGAGAAAGGAAAGATTAGGAAATAAACAGCAGCCACCAGATCCAAAAAACAGTAAGTCTTTCAAGGAAACTGAAACCTATTTATAGGTTGTCCTGTGTCTATAGGTGTCGCTTAATGGATTGAGAGCAGCCCTGAGGAGAAGGACTTGGGGTTGCTGGTTGATGAAAAACTCAACATGAGCCGGCAGTGTGTGCTGGCAGCCCAGAAAGCCAACCGTGTCCTGGGCTGCGTCAGAAACAGTGTGGCCAGCAGGTCAAGGGAGGTGATTCTGTTCCTCTACTCTGCTCTTGTGAGACCCCACCTGGAGTACCTTGTGCAGCTCTGGAGTCCTCAGTATAGGAAAGACATGGAGCTGCTGGAGCGAGTCCAGAGGAGAGCCACAAAGCTGGAGCACCTCTCCTATGAGGACAGGCTGAGGGAGCTGGGGTTGTTCAGTCTGGAGAAGAGAAGGCTTCGGGGAGACCTAATCGCAGCCTTCCAATACCTAAAGCGGACCTACAGGAAAGCTGTGAAGGTGGTGAGGCCCTGGAACAGGTTGGCCAGAGAGGTTGTAGAGGTCTCATGCCTGGTATTGTTCAAGGCCAGGCTGGATGGGACTTTGGGCAACCTGGTCTAGTGGAGGGTGTCCCTGCCCATGGCAGGGGGGTTGGAACTAGATGATCCTTGTGGTCCCTTCCAACCCAAACCATTCTGTGATTCTACGAACAATACGGGAATTCTGTTTTGCTCTTTTTCAGCTCAGAAAACTTTGCTCTGTAGATTTTGATCTTCAGGTTTCTCCTGTTTGATATGAAAATAATGAAATAATCATAGAAGGGACCAGTGCCTCACCACCCTCACAGTAAAGAATTTCTTCCTAATATGTAATCTAAATCTCCCCTCTTTTAGTTTAAACCAATTCCCTCTTGTCCTATCATTCCCTGTCCTTGTAAACAGCCCCTCCTGAGCTTTCCTGTAGGCCCCTTTAGGTATTGGAAGGCTGCAATTAGGTCTTCCAGGAGCCATCTCTTCTCCAGGCTGAACAACCCAATAATACCAAGATGAAGGCAGTAAAAGACTTAAAGAAATTGAATTTTTTGTTAAAAATTTACATTGCCAGTCTTCTCTTTTTTTGTAACAACTAATTATACCTAAGTATTGTACATGAGAAAAATACACTGTAATAACAGATATGTAGATTGAATGTCCTGGGGACTTTAGACATATCCAAATTATTTGAACACATTTTCCTGTTTACTATCCCAAGAAAACAACATTATAAGTAATAAGAATGTAAGGTTGACACCCTCACAATTTTCTATATATTTTAAAAATATAACCTCTGAACTGGTTTTAAAAGAAATAACAAGGTTTTCTAGCCAGGAACATATGCCTCCAAATATTTTACTTTATGTGGGTTTTATTTTGAACTGAAGTTTTGTTGTTTTTCTGATCCCAGCTACTTGTATCTTCCTCCACAACCTGATCTAGTGTTTAACCTGTTTCATGGAGGAATGTTTAAGGGAAATTTCCATTATTTGTCCTCATTCCTCCAGCCTGTTGAGGTTCCTTTGAGCTGCAAGCCTGCTGTCCTGAGGACTAAAAACTCCCCTCGGTTTGGGACTAATCACAAACTTTCTGAGGGTGCCTTTGCTCCAATTATCCCAGTTGAAGATCATAGAATCGTAGAATCATTAAGGTTGGAAGAGACCTCAAGGATCATCTAGTCCAACCATCCTCCTACCATCTATTACACACTAAACATGTCCTTAGGTATCACATCCAACCTTTCTTTAAACACACCCAGGGATGGTGACTCCACCACCTCCCTGGGCAACCCGTTCCAATGCCCAACCACCCTTTCCCAGAAGAAATTTCTCCTAATCTCCGATCCAAACCTTCCCTGGAGCAACTTGCAGCCGTTCCCCCTTGTTCTGTCACTAGTTATCTGCAAGAAGAAGCCGATTCCCAGCTCACCACAACCTCCTTTCGGATAGTTGTAGAGAGCAATAAGGTCTCCCCTGAGCCTCCTCTTCTCCAGACTAAACAGTCCCAGTTCCCTCAGCAGCTCCTCATAAGACTTGTGCTCCAGCCCCTTCACCAGTTTCGTTGCCCTTCTCTGGACACACTCCAGGGCCTCGATGTCTTTCTTGTGGTGAGGGGCCCAAAACTGAACACAGTACTCGAGGTGCAGCCTCACCAGGGCTGAGTACAGGGGGACGATCACCTCCCTACTCATTACATATAGATGTCAAAAAGTATTGCCCTCCTCAGTCCATAAGTAATAAAACTTTAGGGAATTTCCAGTTAGTATATGGACTGTTTGCCACAACCCTTAATGCCTGACAGTCAAGATGGTTTATAGCCACATTGCACTCCACCATCCAATTCATATCTCCTCTGTTTGGCTAAGAGGACACAATGGGATCTTGTGATAACAGCCACACTACAGCCAAGAGTCACATTCTTTCCTAGTCCACAAAACAAGTAACTTCATCATTAGAAGGCTCTTTGGTGAATCTGTGTTGACTGTTCTCAAGCACCTCCACTTTCACTTGAATATTAATGAAATTTCAAGTCAAATGAGGAGAAACTAGTTGTGAGGGTGGCCAGACACTGTAATGATAGAAACTCAATCTTTGTCAGTGTTCAAAATTTAGCTAGATGTGGCATGGGCAAACCAAATTCAATTAGACCTCCTCTGTAGTGTCCTACATATTCTTCCCTTTCTTTTTTGAAGATCTTCTTCTCTGGCCTTGTATAGCTCCCTCTTGTTTACATAGGCCCAGTCTGATCCTCCATTCCTGTGGCAAATACATCTTTCCCCAAGATTCCCCACTAGGCATGAAGACCAGGAGGCTGGAAAGCAGACCTTGCTCCTAAGGACTGAGGCAGGTCAGTACCTCAGCCTTCTCCATTTTTCCCTCATGACCAATCTGCAGCAGATGCCCACCAAAATATCCCTTGGCTCTGAGCCCAACTATAGCACTGTCCATTCTGTAGCACAGTTCCAAACATTTAAGCTCTTCCTTGGACTGCAGCTCCACCCATTTTCCCATTCCTGCCTCCACCAGGAGGCAGACTTATACCCCTCATTTCAGTACTCCTCATGCAATCTATTCCTGAGGCCTGCAAACCTGTCACATGAGTGTTGTGCTATGTTCTGGTACCACAGCTCATTCATGAGTAACAATGGCCAAGAGAGATGCTAGTCAAGAAATCATTGCTTATTCTGGTGATAAATCCATGGTAACAGATAAGAAATAATGTCTGTAACATACAATTTTTTAAAATTATTATTATTATTTTGGACAAGGCTTATCTAAGAAGATGGCGTTTTAACTCTTGGAAATGGCTATAATCTTACAAAAGACATAATAGATGAACTCAAACAATAACTATGTATTTTAAAATTGCCTTTATAGTGTATTTTTTAATACTTTTCTGAAATTCCTTTTTGCCTGATTTAAATGATTCTTTTGGTCAGATACATAACATAAACTGAAGGCTGGAACAGGAACATGTTGTGGACTTTATTGTAGGCAAAACATTGACTGCTTTCTAAAGGATGGATCAGAAATAAACTGATTATGATTATTTTTCTTAGTAACTATTTCCTGTACTGTTGGTTCTAGTTTTGTGAACATACTGTTTCATTCAAATAAAAAAAAAATAAAAAAAAAGAAGTTAAACTAAAGTTTTGTGATCAGAAATAGGTATAGTTCAGTGTCTTGAATGATCTTTTATGACATTAATAAAATGAAATTAAGAGGATTACCATCTGATCCCTAGACAGACAAACCACATGCTGTCTTTGTGATATTTTTTTTTTCCTAGTTCTTTCTGTGTGCTTAAACCCAGAACTCTAGGAGCTCCTTTCATTATGTTCCAGAGCTGTGCATGTGGGTTTTTTAAATTGTGTACACTGAAAATTTAGAAATATGCAAATACCTTTGGTTTATACCAAGTAAAAGTAACATTTTTTTAAGCATTTATTCAGTTTTTGGGATGTTTACCCCATAATGTAGACGAAATTCCAGTTTTAATATTTTTTTTTTATTTAATTCATGAACAGTAAGATGCCTCAATATAGAATACATTAATTGGAGTCAAGGTCTGACATAATGTCTCAGCCAGACATAGCACAGTTTATGTTTGCAAGCTCATAAAATAGAAGTGCTGAAGTCCTTGTATGCTGTGTGTTCAGTTTAAGGACTTTAACATACTGTGGTAAATGGCCTGTATAATTCACAAAATTAATTAGACTTTTTTAATATTACAGATTTTGCTCATATTTTCTGAAGGTTTAAGGCAGCATAAAGTCAGAGATTTAATTCTTGTGAGCTAATTTCTGCTATTTCCATGTGAAAAACAAGAAGCAAGTCTTATGAAAAGGAAAACAGAAGTGGCAAGATTTTATCTCACCTGATTTGATCTAGGATTTAATTGTCTGGTGTTACGACATATTTGCAAACACATTGTAACTAATGTAGCTCAAAAAACTAATAATGTATTTTAGCATGTATCATGCAGAATTAACATTTTAAAAGATTAGTACACTACTGATACAACTGACCTATGTTCAGAAAAATTGAGGTTCTTATTTTCTAGATGAAACAATGTGGAACATTCTCTGTTAGTAGCTTGGCATACTATCCAGGGAAGTGAATCAATTTTTTGCCTTTATCTATCTATCTATTTATTTATTTATTTATTGTACCTGGCAAAACCCTGCGTATGTTGCCAAGTCAGTTTCCAACAGCATTTGAGCAAAATAAAATTCTTTATTCTGTAATTTTTCAAGACCATTTTGTATAGACTGATTATGAAAATAGTAAAAAATTTTGGCCTACAAATAATCCAGTGTTCATACATATTTTTCAGACGTCCATCCTATATAATACTTATGTCCAGGCCTCTGACATTCTTTCCTGTGACTATTTTTCCTTCAGTGCAGCTTCAAAATTGAGAACTAACACCACTTCCAGGAAAAAAATAATTTTACCCACATAAGATCAATTTTGAGGGGATTCCCTGCAGAATTTGTGTGTGGTGGAGTTAAGTACTTATTTTTCTTCTTCTTTTTTTTTCTTTAGTGTTCTCAGAAGAAAAAGTCAGAAGCTCTAAAAACATAACCTGTAAAGACAGAGTTATGTTTCCATTTTGAATTATGGTAGTCTTTATCCCTTCTTCTCTCCTCAGAAAATATCAGTTGGAAAACTATTCATGATTTTTTATTTATTATATGTACTACAACCTCTTCAAGTTCTTCCAAGTTCACATTTAGTTCCCCAATAGATCATTTAGGGATTATTATAGCTTGAACCTCTTATTTTTTAAGCCTTGAATTCTGTATGTGTAAGTATTAACAGGAACTACGAAAAACTATTCCTAAGGTCTAAGACAAGTCCAAATATCCTTAAAGAAACCGGTGCACAACTGTTTAATCCATTGTTTGAGTATTCTTTACAATTAATAATATACTAAACCTCATTGGCATTTAACTTCCAGCAAATGGCCAAAATAATGCAAATATTCCAAATAAGAACCTGTTTACTATTAGTAGAGGACTGAAATTTTCTGAATATGGAATTCCATTGAGAATTTATTTTTTTGTGAAATGGGATGCAATTTTAAAAAAAAAAAAAGCTAGCGTTTCTTTAGCAGATGTTATTGAATGACTTTTATATTGCAAAGGAAGAGATCTAGACTTCTATACATAATTATATTTCTCATTCCCTGCCTTCTAACATGTGAGAAAGTCACCTTCAGATGCTGCTGTTTCTTACCATTCAAGTAAGGCATCCATCTTAATATAGTTTTAAATTTTGTTTTGTTCTAACTATGATACTATTATCCATTACTGTAGATCCTGAAAAAAAAAGGTAAATCTTTGTCTCTACACAGACTGGTAGCTAGTCATCCCTCAAAAGCTTGCCAAAGCAGGAACAAGTTTAACTAAGAGAAAATTAATGCGTAAGGAGCAGAATCAAGTGTGACAAATGTGGCAAAAAAAATCTCATGTTGGGGAAACATGAACAGTTTTAAATAATAGAAAAGCCAGGAAGATGACGAGAGGACTGGAGCACCTCCCCTACAAGGACAGGCTGAGAGAGCTGGGCTTGTTCATCCTGGAGAAGAGAAAGCTCCAGGGAGACCTAATTGTCACCTTCCAATAGATAAAGGGGCCTACAGGAAAGCTGGAGAGGGGCTGTTTACAAGGGCGTGGAATGACAGGACAAGGGGTAATGGGTTTAAACTGAAAGGAGTTAGGTTAGATGTGAGGAAGAAATTCTTCCCTGTAAAAGTGGTGAGGCACTGGAATAGGGTGCCCAGAGAAGCTGTGGAGGCCTCATCCCTGGAAGTGTTCAAGGCCAGCCTGGATGGAGCTTTGGGCAATTTGGTCTAGTGAAGAGTGTCCCTGCCTATGGCAGGGGGGTTGGAACTAGATGGTCTTTGAGGGCCCTTCCAACCCAAACCATTCTGTGATTCTATGACATAAAATGGATACAAGCAATACAACCAGTGAATTGAAGAGGTGTAGGTATCAAGCATGTAAAAGAGGCAAGTGTAAAGGGAGTCTGGGATGCCAAGAATATTAATCTTTTTATTATTAAAAATTCTTGTGATCTTGGTGCTTCCGAGTATGCCACATTGGTGGCAGTGATGAAAGGAAGTTGTTTTTTTTAAAATGTTTGATCTGTTCTTCAGCTGCAATAATCTCCCTGACATCCACGGTGCTGGAGGTCAGGAGCTGTCAGGTTCATTCCAAGCGAGGAGGCAGTTCAAAACATCAAGTCACAGCCCGTGTCAAATGTTGAGTACCAGCAAAAAGCCATTTATGAATCAGTTCAGGCCCAATAATTATGCAGGCGTTATTTGGCATATAATTATGACTAACTAACATATTTGAGGAAATTGCAATTAATTCACAGATTTGCACAATTTACACACAGAAGAAAAAACAAAACTTCTCAGACTGTCAAACTATAAAACATATTCAATTTACAATCTATAAAAATAAATTCTACATAAACAAAATTATTAGTCAGTCCTTGAATGCACCTTTCCAATATTTTGTTTTCCTTCTTTGGAAGCATTGTTTATCTGTAGCATGGAAAAAAATTAAATTCAGAGCTTTCTGTTATGTAGTAATTTAAAACTGGAACTGAGGAGGGAATAGTCATTTTATTCCATAGGTCTGAGTGAAGAAATCTATTTTTTTACATAAGACAAATTATTCAATTAGGATAACATCTGAAAGCATAGTGAGGATTTTTTGTTTGCCTTTTTTTCATAGACCAGCTTTTTTTTTCATTATAGTCTTCTTTTCACAAATGGCCTTAGATATTCAGCAAGTAATCCTGTTGGGATAATGATTCATTAGTGTACTTTGCATCTACAAAAGAGGAGATGAAACAAGACAGTTTTGCAGTAACATTGTTTCAGACACAGTTGTAAATTCTTGCCTAACATGCTAAACTGTTCAAAGGAATACTACCTTTTAAAAAAATGTTTTTTCAAACATATTTACTTCTTATTAACAAAATATACCTGCTTTATCAAAATTAGAATGACAGTTGTCTTTCTCCTTTTTCTGTCATTAGTAAAAAGGTGAGTGAAAATACTTAAATCATGTGCTACTCAGGGGAAGCTATAGATCTTATTGTAGAATTGTTTCTGAAATATTTTTTGCATGTCTACATAGTTTGTGAAGTTGGTCCTCTTAAGCTTTCATTTGGATTTTAGAGACAAAATATTTTTCCAAAAGATGTACTGTGTATAAAGGACATTCCAAAAGCGGAATGTCCTTTACCAAATCATTTGGGAGTTAGATTTAATGAAGTTTTGTCTGCCTAATCTGGGGACCAAACATGGGGAGCAAAACTGCATCTCAGAGAATTCTTGTCTACGTGCTTCATAACCCCAGAGGCCACAGAACATACAAAGTATCTCTGTTTTGATTGGAAAAGTCCTTACATCTCAGCAGGTTGGCACTTACCTCCAGTTTATGCCACACAGCGAACCAGAACTTAGGCACTAAGCAGTTTCAGTGTGTCTGCTAGGCATTGCCTTCCAAGGCAGCTGCTGCTCAGAGACTGTCTGGGCACCAGTCAGCTTGTGGGAGGTGGTGACTATCTGACTTTGCATTGCCTTTTTTTCCCTCTCCCTTTTCCCTTCACTTATTCAACTGTGTTTATGTTGACACATGAGAGTTTTCACTTTTGCTTTTCCTGTTCTCTTTCCCATATCCTACCATGGAGGGGTAGTGTGCAAGTGAATGACTGCGGATGTTTAGCTGCTGGCCTAGGTCAACTCACAACACTACCCTAGCACAACTGTTGGTTCCAAAAAGCAAGCCCATCCGCTGCCTACCATGCACCAACGTGAATTTTAGTTCAAGGGACCTTAAGGCTTGGTAGCTCAGACCTCAGCCAGAGTGAACTGAAATCCATGATACTACCATGTTGTGTCCTGCAGAGGTTAGAGAGCAAGCAGTAAACTTGCTTAAATGTGTACCTGTATTAAAGTTAGATATAAATTTAAGTTGCACGAACACGGAGTCCTTTGTATTACAGTCAGGCTGCTACTTCCCTGCTTCATTGTTTAGTTCGGATGTCTTCATTGATACACTTTTGACATTTCCTTTGCTGACTTCAAATGGCTCTGTGCAAATGGTAATGAGAACTAGGCATATCTGTATTTTCCACCTTATTCAAAAATTAGTTCTTACTTTAATTCTCATAACACCTACCTGAATGTTTGGAATTTGGCTTGCTTAGTTGTTCGTTACACTATAATTGTAATTTCTCTACTTCTGCTGTAGTTTGCAATAAAACTATCTTCTAATTCCCATTCTGTGCTACTCATTTGTATGCTGGAGTTGGGTCAGCCTCTGTAGAAACATATTGCTCCATGAGATTAGCAGGCTTCTGAACTTCGAGGCTCTGAACTGCTATATTGATCCACCCCCAACCTATATAGTATGGTGCTTCTTTAGCAGCTGAAAATTCTTACACTATCATTTTTAGGCTTTTTAACTCTATTCGATGACAATGAAAAGAAGAAAACATAACATATACAGAGAAGGCATTGTAAAGGCCAGAAGACGTTATCAACAAAATAGCCTTTTTCATATTTAGAACAGAATCTTTTCCACCAAAAGCAGAAACACATTAAACCTTTTAGTTACCTTCTCTCTAATGATTAATACAGATTTTGTAATTTCTGTCTCTAGAGCAGTGAACAGATGGCACTTGAATCTAGTATAAGCTTGTTTGACTAATTTCTGCCAATTGGGAGGGCCCATTTCCTTCAGTTATGATGAGCAGTAATGATAAGAAGGTATCTTTCTAATTGACTGTGACATACAGACATCCTAATACTTTTATCTCTTTCTGCTCAGAGATTTTTTTCAAGACACATTTCTTGTAAGTTTTATGCAATACCAAAAAAACAATGAATGCAGTTATTTGTCTTATTAACTATTTACAGAGTGATTGATGAATAACCCTATTTTTTTCTGAAATTAAGACTTACCTTTCCAGTTGAAGATGCGCAAAATCTCTGGGAGAGAAGTAGGTGTATGAGTAAGCAGTCTTCCTTTGCCTAGTGGTTATTGCATTCACATAAACATGGAGATCTCCTGGGACAAACTCCTGGTTCCACTACCATTTACGGGTTTTGTAGGTGGTTGTTTTTCCTCAGTGGCTATTTTATTTACAATACACAAGAGAGCTTGAGGACAGCGATCAGAGGCAAGGTCTTCCTCTTCCCATACCAAACCCCTCCAGTCTAAAGAGCAATACTCACTAAAGTCTACTTTCTGGCCGGCTAAATCCTGAAGGCTTGTATGTAAAGGTATAAATACAAGAAGGTACAAGGCGGCAAACAATCTTCCAACCACAACTGCTATTTGGTGCTTGGGTTTCAGTCTTAGCAAATGAAAGAAGTAGGTAAACCATACTCAGAGATGGCCTCCTACATGCCAAATGGGTGCTTCAACCACTGTGTGCATACGCTACAACATAAAAGAAGGAGTCTCTTTATTATTATGCTCCAAAAGCAATTCACACCTGCCAGCTGTAGAGACCCTGGGGTATATGCAAGATGCATTTACAGAACACCAACAGGTGGAGCTATTCAGGTGCTTACTTTGGAAGAGTGCCTACCATTTTACTCCAGATAAACGTTAGATTATAGGAAAGCTGCTGAGCTGCTCAGTCCTATCACAAGTGAGGTGCTGGAAGGAAAGCAGAACTTCAAATCTGGGGCATCAACTGAATTTAGGCTTGCAGTATCCAGTAATGACTGAAAGGATTTTTCAAAACTGGATTTTGGACACAGGCACTCAAATCCTTTCTTACCTCTTGCCCTTGTTGTGCAAGATATACTTGATTGAATTATCAAGGAATACATCTTTAATTTGAAAAATTTTGTTGGCTCACTGTTTTCTCAGCTGTAGAATGGACAGTGACAGAGATCTTGAGGTTTTTACAAAGTTTTAAAGGCATATGAAACTCACAGGTTTTGAGGATGATTCTTTGATAATACCAACATTTTCTAATAATATTTGAGTCTGCAAGAGAGCAAATCTTCATTGGGCGTGTTCCTTGTAAACGTATATTTTTCTTGTATATGTTGCTAACTTCCCTATTTTTGTGTGCTTTGAATTGCCTTTAACTACCTTATTTGCGAATGAATCTCTCCTTATAGTACCTCCCAACCCCAACATCTGTTTTTATCAACTTTCAAAAATTGTGTCTGCAATCTTGTGAATGTTGTTTGACTCTCTCTCCTACTGTGCTACCTGTATTGTGCTAACTTTTTTAATTTTATACATTAAAAATAAAAGGCTATTTTGAGCTACAGCTTTAGTGGTCAATAATGAAACACTTACAGACCAATTTTTAGGCCTGTTTGTTGTGAGCATTCTTCCTTTTCAGAATGGATGTAGTAAGATGCATCTTAACTGTATTATTGCATCCATACAGTGATGGATTTTATTACTTCCTCCTGTACAATTGAGCCATTATGAGCATCCTGATCTTAAAAGGAGCTCGATACTCAGAGCTTCCAAGGGAACCAACAGGAAATGCTCAGCATCTCTGAGAACCAGCCCCTCCGATGTAAATTGTCATGTTTGCAAGAACTTCATGGCACTATAAGAATGAATTCCGTGTTTCATATCTGTTCCTTTATTTCTTACCTACAAAATTTTGTTTATCTGCAGTCTTTTAAGGCTATTTCTGTATAAAAATAACGCACCAATCTGAATACACTTTAGATGTTTTAGGTCATTCATTTTGTTTGTCCAAATGTTCTGTCCTGAGATTT
This sequence comes from Psophia crepitans, assembly GCA_013399095.1. NCBI lineage: Eukaryota > Metazoa > Chordata > Aves > Gruiformes > Psophiidae > Psophia > Psophia crepitans. The sequence goes on from VWZZ01008244.1 coordinate 58,442, forward strand.
TGAATTTTTTCTGGTTCATCGGTATTCACATAATCTTGTACACAGTGCTGTCTTGAATTAAGTTGCATATTTCTGATGCAGCTTAACTATCTTGAGCCTAATGTTATCCTAGCCTGGCTTACTTTCTTAGAACCTTAATATTACCTTACTAAAGGAAGAGTGTTTATAACACATCCACACACAAGGAAGAAATATTACTGACTGATTTAAAAATTAACTGTATGTTTCTCATATCCAGTTCCATACTACTGTATAATATTAGGAAAAAGTACATCTTTGAAAAACTCATTTATATTAGGTCACCTATATCCTCTTTCAGTTTATAAAGACAAACATCCATTTCAGGAAATCAAGTGTTTGTCACACAGTCTAGGCATTGGTTTGTGTACATTTTAGATATATTTATATGTGTGTGTGTGTGAGCAAATATATATATACACAGACACACCTGCATTACAAAACATGCAAACACAGTCCACTGGGAGAAAACATGCAAGCACTGTCCACTGGGTATTACTATATTGATACAGTAATGAGCATACATACTACATAAGTACTGCACTGCTTCCAAATAATATTTGTCATGTTCCAGATGCTTGAAATGACAGTCTTTGTACATAATATGTCTCCAGCACAATTTAGACCACCATACACTCATTTGCCCTCAAGTAGGCCTATTTAAAGTATAATTGACTGCCCTGGCAATTATTGTGAATAGCAGCTGTCTGCTGGCAAAAAAAAAAAAAAGAAAAAAAAAAGGCATATATATAATGAGAGAGAAAGGATCAAATACAAGCAATAGAAAAAAAGCATAAAGAAAATATCTATATAAGGTATTTTAGACCAGATTTTATAGTGGAAAGCTACAAGGCCTATTAGCCATTTCCAATTAGGGACTATCAAAAAATGAATGAAGGTACTCATCTATTTATGAAAAGCAGCTGGGTCTACCCTAAATATAAAACTGGCAAAAGTTTATTTGTTCTAAAATTGTTACAGCTTACAGCACTTCATTTATTTTCATTAACTGCGTTAGGTTTTGTTGAAACCTTTGTCGTATCATGTACCTTCTGTATGAGACAAAAACACCTTGCTTTGTTTTTCTCCTAAATAGCTACATAATTAGATGGATTATTTCATGTGTCTGTGCGTGTGTTTGCTGAAGAGAACAAGCCAGATAAATTAGCACTTAGCAGAACACACAATAGCACATAATATGCCCTTGTGTTTCATATAAAGCTTTATTTGTCATTCACGGCTGGTTGGCAAAACTGACTTTGCTTTTGAAAATGACAGGTGGTACTCTGGTGCTTTATGTATGAAAAAGAGAAACAACCTTCACCAAGACAGCGTCTGTCAATAGCTCCTGTGATTTAGTATTCAACCCTGGGCTTGTGTTTCCTCTAAAGTTTTGTTTCATTTGCATCTCTTAGGTCTGACATCACCAAGCCAGTTTAATACTTGAGATTCTATGCCACAAGTTACATTCAGTCCCAAAAAGACCTTCCTCTTTCCTCGAGGCCTGATTATAAGACAGGTGAAGTTCAGTATTTTTCAATAAGCTCCGCATTCCATGTCAGGAATCAATAGCCCTCCTCCTTTCTTTAGGGGTTATTAAATTGCAGCTGTAACATTAGCCTTCTTTATCTAATTGATTGTCTTTTCACAGGGCTAAGAAAATCAATAGCAGTCAATGGGACTGCCCTGTTTTTCCTTAATAGATGTTTTCTCCTAATTGGCTGCCTGGGTGGCTTCAGTGAGCTCCGTATGTTTTCAGAGGTCCACAATATGTTGCAGCTCTTGTAAACTATTTTACCATGTGCAATGGTTATTGATTTTATAATGAAATCTAGAAAATTCAATAGCAATCAGGAATATAGATCAGGATTCCTAGGTATGTTAAGGCAAAGGGCAAACTCAGTTTGCTACCACTTCAAGCTGTGATCCAATTAAATATGTCCTTAAAGTATTATGTTAGCTAAAGACTTTCTACAAAGTCAGTTGATCTACTCTTTTAGATGTCCTATAAAGGAAAAATCATCAAAAAGTTTCAAAGTTTTTGACCACCATGTCCAAATTACATTTATTTTAAAGAGCAGATGAAAGTAAGTATGTATGACATTTTCCAAACTGTGCTGGTCATTGAATTTTGTCCACCCTGACTTCTTGAAATATTCATTCAAATAAGATATCTACTAGAAAATCAAGCTAGAGAGAGAAGGGGCAAAGTAGGTGGGGAGAAACACTCAGCACTACCAAAATGATGCATTTGACCTTTGCTGGAAAGGGCAGCATGTCACATGCCTTTTTCTCAGACTCCACTCAACACTTAGAAACTCAGTTCTGCTTATGGAGAAGCTTTGGAAGTGGCTAAATCTCATGAGCACTTATTTAATATTATTTCCCTCTACAGTGCTGTAGCCCCATTTCTGTTCTGTACCTTGATAGGATATCTTTACCTTGTATGAATGTCAGGAAGAACAGCAGCATCAGCAGCACATCAATCACAGTCTGCAGAGATCAGCAGTCAGTGATGTAAATAGTAGATAGTAAGATGCAGCCTACATTACATAAATTTGTTACTGACTTAGGACTTGCTCTGCATTAGGGCACTGCGTCTGCATTAGAGCTCTGCCTCAAATATATATACCATGATAGAGTGACAGCAGCTCAAATTTGTCTGATAGTGACAAGACCTCAAAATTTCCCCACTGAGGAGAAACCAAAAAAACTATCTATTATCAGCCTCTACAAATTAAGAAAAGAATAAAAAATAAAACAAACAAGCTAACAAAACCACAACTAAACTAGGTCTGATTCTGTCTTTTAAAGGACAGGAAATGTTTCATGTATACTTTTTTCCTAATCAGCAAATGTAACAAAAAAAAGAATAAATGAGAAAGAAAATTCCATGTCATTTAAATGACAAATAGAATGAGATGTTCCCTGATTTGCTTCCTTTGTGCCATCTTTGTTGTCATTATTGCTGTTCTAATGAACAAAAAACCCCCTTTTGTTTGTTTCTCATCCTCACTGAAGGACTCTTCAGTGGGCTGGCCCATCAAGACATAGCAAGTTTCTTTTTACAATGAGTGTGGGATTATTGTTTGCCTGAACACATGATGAGATTTGTACATGTGAAAGACAACTGCTTATCTACAAAGGTACAGTAATGAAACAAGTTTATCAGTATCTGTGCACAAAATATTGACCAAATATTGTGGCATTAAAGGGATCTAATTTTAATGAACATCAGAACTGTAAACATAAATTGCAAGCCTATTCTGAAGTCACAGGGAAGATTTTCTTATTAGCATCTATTTGTCACAAACATCATGGAAATCCGTAATTAGAACTAGAGTTGCCTATAAATTCTTGTGTTCTGTATGAATGTGTTATCATTGTTAAAAACAATAAGAATTTGTATATATTCTGTAATTTGTGTTCAGCCATGATGCAGAACCTTATGCACAGTTTAACACATTCCATAATCCTTGAGAAAACTCAAACCAAGTATGTATCCATATTAAATCTGATACCTATCTGGTCTGTATCATAAAAGAAACTTAAGTAAATCAGGAATCTGCAAAAGATTGTCCCATGAACATGCTTTAGCCAGAAAGAAAATGTTTGTAAGCATGCAGTTAAATATCTTAGATTTTATCCCAGACTTCTTCTATTCTGTACAGATTAACTAAATAATTGATGGACCATCTGTCTGTATAAAATAGCTCTCTCGTGCCTGCCACTATCTTCTTTGTGCTGCTGGTTTCTTCTTACCTGGGCAGTACACAGAGTCCCTGTGTATCTCTTGCGGTTCTTGGGAAGCAGTGTCAGACTCTCACGTGATCTATCCTCAGGCCAGTCCTGAATTTTTTGAGTGTACCGAACATATCCATTCTCCCAATTGCATAGAGTGTGGAGACACTGTTCCTCTGCATTCCTGTTATATTTGGATCATCTGTGAAGAACACATTTGGGACCTCAGCTGGTGACATATTGTATAGACGTTATGGTTTTTCAGCATCTTGTCATAACAAGCCCTGATGTCCTGGCCAGTGGTACACAGAAGCATAAACTTGCCTAACTGCTTTGTGGCATTATGGCCTAAAAGAAGAGCCCCAGTGTAGCAGAAGAACATGGTAATTCTTGGCATAACTTTCTCTGTTATTCCTTGTGGAAATTTAATTCTAAAACCAGCATGAGTTTTTGTGGCCTTTGCTAGAATATGGAAGTATGAGAGTGGCAAGGGAATGATGGCATAAGCAATTTTTTTCTTTTTAAAACCAGTCCAGGTCCTGTGGGGAAAAAAACAAAGCAAAGAAACAAGAACAAAAAAAAAAAAACAAAAAACCAAAGGAAAAAAAAAACCCACAACAAATGTTTGTTATTCATTGTAAACTGAATTATGCCTGTAGCTAACGAGGTCAAAGCAAGAACAACAAATATGAATCAGATTTGTTCTCTGTCCAACTTATGATGTAACTGACTGAATGTAGGCTAGAACTCATCTAGATTGTTCCTAGGGCTGAGCAGCACCTTCAGCCAGTCTAAAATATGCAGAGAAATGGCTCTTGCTTTGTTCACTTCTTGCTGTATTTAATCATAGATTATCATGGTATCGATCTTATTGGAGACCTGAAGGATCACAAATTAAATATGAGTCCATGTCACTTGGATTAATTTATACCTTCAATTGCTATGATAGTTGAACATTTCAGGGTTTATAGCCTTGTCTTTTTTTATTTTTTAAGGTATGTTATCTTCATATATTTTTTTTTAATTAATATCTGAACAGATATTTTAATTAAATACACATTTCCCATGATTTAAACAATTGCCTTTAGATTTTCCTAAAATCTAAAATTCTTGAACTCCTGTTAAGACAGGTAGGTATCATTATAGAAATTGAAAGAATAAATATGTAAAATGATAGCAACAAGCTGGTTTTTTTATTCTACCAGTAGAGGGACACAACCAAACACTTAAGCAGATACCCAAAATATGGGTTTTTTCCTTATAGTATCAGAAATAGTTTTGGCAAATTTTTGCCAAGAATAAAGTGATAAAAATAAATCTCTTATATGTAGAGTATATGTGAAGGGTAGGGGCCAAAAACATTTCATTACCTAAATTTTTCAGGGATTTTATCTGTAATCCTACAGTTGGAGTATCATTTTCCCTTCAGTAAGACCTACCTCAATTTCAGTAGAAGTGTCCAAACACCACTAACAGTGGTGTTTTGAGGAGAACAACTCTGTCACTGGCATTCCTGAAGTTTCTCAATATCTTTGTGTTATTATGACATAACAATAAGGAATTAAAAGTGAAACATGAAGATTTGAGGTAGCTATATAAAAGAATATCAATTTGCATGTAGAAATGTGGTTTCCCTAGAACATTAGATGTATCCATTCAATATTTGAGCACTGTGACTACACTTGACATGGAATCTATTCTGTCTGCAAAATGGGTAAACATACAACAGGTTACAAGCTGAGTCCTAAAATTAGCATGATAAAAATAATAGTGTTTATAGCATCCTAACCTGAACAGATAAATACATTTTATTGCAGCTCAATGAAAGAGAATCCTTGGTTTAAAAAAAAAAAAAAAGTCATGTAGGATCTTGCAGTACTGGAGGTGACAATGCTAATTGTTTTTCCCTACTTGACTAGCACCTTTCTGCATGCTCTCCAGATAGAAATGGCTATTTCAGCAAGGTGTCACAGTACATAATTATTGATGGTGTGCCTTCATATGCACAAATAAACTGCATAAGTTCTTTTCTTTTTGTAGACTTCCTAAAAGTGTTAATGGAATCAGCACGAGATACTACTGAAAAGGTCTTCTCTTTATCTTTCAGTAAAATTACATTAAATAAAGAGTGTGAGAAGGTTGTGAATTACTATTAATGTCAAATCATGATATCATGAAATACTTAAATTAATTTTTAAATCTTCTTATATTTTTTTCTGAAAATTTCATTAAAAATAATTATTAAGCTGCTACTAACCATTTCTTGCAGTGACACCATTATCTTTTTTCCCATATAATTGTAGCAACTAATTAATAATTGGTACATATTCTACTCCAGTAGTTTTACAGTTATTCTTTCCAGATAATACTCTGTGTCCTAATGTTCTCAATTTCTGTCTCAGAGACATCTCTGCTAAATAAAAGACTTTCTCACCCAAATCTGTAACTCATATGATATGTCAGGGTAAATGTCTGTTTCCAATCACAATCATTAATCTATCTGATTCTATTGCTTCTGAGTATATTTATGTATCAGGCACATTTTTCTAAAATTAAGATAAGAATGCAAATATTGCATAATTTAAACCAGAGACCTTGTTACGTTCAACCACATTTTTCATTTAAATTGCATGGTATATTTAAGTCATGGCAGAACATGATTCATTTAATCTTGGTCATTGTATTTCTAGAGTAGGCTATAGATGAAAATTATAATTATGTCGCAGATTTAATAGAAAGGGATTGTTCCAACTAGCTATTTTCATCTGGAGGGAATATAGGTTTAAGTATCTACCAATTTGCTATACTCCTACTCTACCTCATAGTGGTCCTTAAGGAGGCCCACACCGTGTTAGGGCCAAATCCAATAAAGGATTTAAAGCAAGCAAGACTAGGGCAGAAGTTGGTCATTGAACTCCTAAATTATGACTCTATTCTCAGATGCCAGCTAGCTCTGGAGGTGTCTGAACCTCATAAACTACTCTGTGACTTTGAAGTTTCCCAGCTTTCCCTTAGAGAGGCTCAAGCTTGTGTCCACCTTTAGTGAGTGAGCGTAACACACCCCAAGAGGATTTGCATGTTTTTAAAGTACTGTTGTCAGACACTTTGATCTAAAGCACAACCAAAGCAAAAGGTGTTTTTGCAGCTCAGTGGATCAAGTTACAATTAAAAAAAAAAAAAGAACAAAGAGGAGACACAAAGATTCAATCCCATTTCCTGCCTTAGGTGTTCAGATTTCTATTAAAGCCATCAGAATACAAGCTGCCCGGAGAGGCAAGCCAAGCATTCCCCCTCTGCTGAAGGTGTACCACTGTGGAGAAGGAAGTCAAGGTTTATTCAGCCAGAAAGAGCTCACAAGAGTGACTGTGATGCTCTAGCCCTGTGATTAGGGCACTCACTTGCGAGGTAAGGGACCATGGCTCTGTTCCCAGGACTGCTTCTGTATTTTATCCAATGACTGCTTAATGGATCTACAAGCCCAAGAGGGCAGGTAAGGAAGCAGATCTTCTGCCCACCAGAGTGAAGTCTGGCTTTTATATTCTCTATGTCAGGATAATGAAGTGGGTTTTTTACCACTTACATCCCCATATGGAATGCTCATAGTCAGGACAGAATATGGGCAATAATAATTGTACCCAATAGCACTCTTTATAGTCTGCACAGGTTCAGGCTCAAGCATGAATCACATTATAAATAAAAGAATCTAATAAAGCAAGACAGAGCAAAAGAAAACAACGCTCCTGCCCTGTGGGAAGATACTGCAAGCTTGTATCTTAATAATAGCATACTAGTGACTATATGCTCACTGCATTAAAAGTCTTCCCTGTAAAGAGGGACTCTCTAGAGTGATTTTATGAAGCGGAATCTGAAAACATGTGCCTCTTCGTGTGTGAATTTGATTTATTATTTCTTTAATACAGAATAAAAATCCCAGTCCTTGCTAAACTAGAAAAATACATGCATTTACTGTGAAGCTGATAATAGATGAGGAGAAATCAATTTTAAAATGACTAGCACATCGATAACTGGAAGAAAATACTCACAAATGAAACAATAATTAGTTTAAAGTCAGTTTGGCAGGAGATTCAGAGCAGGGTCACTTCATGGCTCTGTATTGCCTTGTACAGCTGAATCACAGAGTGGCTCCTTCTCTGTTTTCTCTGGATACTGTGCTGGGTGTTTGCCTTCTGCTCTGAAATGGAGTAGCATAGAACTAAAGCCAGCCATATGTGCCAAACAAATGAGCCTAGTCCATCACTGAGTCCATCTCACCTCTTTTTATTCTTTCAGTTCTTTCTCAGTCTGTCTTTGTCTTTTAGAGAGTGTATTTATTCAGACATAAATGTTAACTAACCCATGAAATTCATCTAGCCAGATTGCTGGTGAATTCCAGTGGGAGAGGCTAGTGCCTGAATATTTCCAAGTTATTCCCAAAGGTGAAAAATAAGTTACAGGAACTGATGTGCAGTGGCTATCAAACAATGCTGTCCATAGAATTAGCAGTCCTCTCACATGAAGGTGACAATCCTGTGCGGCCCAGAAAGGTGGACATGCCACATGTCTACCCACTTACATCTCTGCTAGCAGATGCCATGGTCTGCAGCATGTTAGTTGAAGAAGATATATCAGTGCTTGAACCTTGGCTGTGCTGTTGGATCCCATTAGTCCTCGTGCTAACTTCTCTTGCTGCCACATGCTTACTAATTCATTGTGTCTCCTAACTCTGCAAAGAAACTGCTGAGTCTAGACTTGATTCAGTATAATCTGAATTATAGGCACAGAGATTACAAAATCAGAAGTCACTCTCTCGTCATCTCATCTGAGCTGCTAAATAATGTAAGCCACAAGAATGTCCTCCATTAAATTCTTGCCTAAACAGGAACTGATCTGGTTAATTAAATGGGTAGGTGAGGTCTCATATTCTGAGAAAAGTTATGCAGGATTGGCACCCTGAAACACAAAACCTCAGGAAGTGATTGCATAGGAAAGTCAATCAAGCCTGGGAAGATATGGCCCCTTCCTGGAAATCTGTGAGAAAATTTCCACATCTAATGGTGAAGGAATATCTTTATATATTGAAAGGAGATGACACAATAACATACCAGTCATAAAACATCAACACAGGTGAAATGGTGATTGTTTTGAATACAAAATAGCCTGATCACAAACAAGGAGCTGTGCATGAGAAAATTGAACTTGCTTGCTTTCTCTGGTCAGAGCGGTGGAATACAAGTCATGAGACTTAAGTATCAGGCTTTTGTATGGTCTCTTTGCATCTAGTTTTAACAGGAATGAATCTATAAAGCAAATTCAGCTCATTAAAAGCATTTTTTTCCCCCACTGACCTAAGACTGGTATTATTCCTTTTGCCTGCACATTGGCTTCCCATAACAGTACTCGGCACACACCTGTGCTATATTAGCTGCTACCGTTTTTAAGTGTTAAAAGCAATATGTATTTCTGACATTTGATTTATAGCATAGCCAAACTTTCAGTGAGATGCACTTTCCATTGTTCATGGCAGTTCTGCCTGCAAGCACCTGGCAGAACACAGCCTGTGGGAGGGAAGGAGGGAGGGAGGGAGGATCTGGGCTGCGCAGCCTGAACACGGCTATTAGAATAACAATAGAAACTGCAGAAAATCATTCCTAGTGAGTTTATTTCAATAGTACTGAAAGGTGTGTGTGTGTGTGCGTGCGTGTGTGTGTGTGGTGTCTTTATCACTGAAGGAACAATTGGAGGTTTTTGAAGACCAGTTTATAAAGCTGTTGAAGAAAAAAAACTTAAAATGTGAAAAACTATTGAAGCAAAACTGCTAAAGAAAATGTGACTCAAAAACCCTTATGAGGGAAAATTAAGCTCACTAGATATGCTCTTCCTGTCAGAGGAAGAGCATACACATCTTAAGCAAGGGACCTAAAGAAGTCACCTGATGTTGGTGATCCTGGTTGGGCATGGGTGTCAGAGGTACAGAGGGCCGCTGTAAGCTCTCCTGACATACTTTTTTCGAAGAGCCCAACAGAAGGTGAACTCCGTTTTCTCATTAGGAGATATGCTAATACAATTTGTTATTGTAAGTAAGTTGGTCTCAGCTGTTTCAAGGGACTGTCCTGCTCTGGCACCACAGACCTGCAGAAGCAGGGTTGTCCCCTGCGCACGATGCGTGCTCGATGAGGAAAAGCTGCAATACTAGCCCAGTAAAAGAGAAAATAATATTTATGGAAGCCTTACCTCACAAGTCACATGGCTTGCGGGGAGTTTTCCTTCTTTGTTGTTTGGGGAGTTAGTGCAAAACAGCACATAACCTAGCTGCATTCCTTCTAATTTAATATTCAAGAAAACTGCATCGTTATTTGTTACATTAGGCAGATTTCATTCATCATGAGGCACAAGATGCAAGCAGAGCTACATTAATATTAATGTACATGTATTTAGAAATGAAAAACATATACTGAATGATTATCAACATCATTAGGCAACCAGTAATTTCCTTATTGAGAAAGAATAATAATGAGGCTCTTAGTAAATCTCTAACACTACCAGAAAGACTTGTGCTGTGTATCCTTCACATTCACAGGAGAGCCTACCTGAGCCTCCCTCCCCTCCCATATATGCTTCCTGCAATAAGGTCAGTTGTAACAGTGCAATGTATTGCTTATGTGACTGCCAAGTTTTAATTGAAATGTTGTGATAAATTTCACTGCCAAGGTCAGATGTTACCTTCTGGTTAAGGAGGGTTCAAGTCGGTCTCTTAAAAAACCACTCCTGATTTTTATAGTGTCCAGTGATCTGTTCCTGGAAGTTGATTTACCACAGATATGACCTGCTTACTCTAGGCTGACCTCTTCCAAAATTGTCAAGACTTGGGTTCATTTACAGACATTGGCTAAAAGTGTATTTTAGTAAACCGGGTTCCATTTTATTAGTGTGAAAATAGGCCTCACCAAATCAATAAGACAGGAAGCCTTCATTTTATTGCTTTAGACTAGAGACTTAAAGGTCACTTTATATAAACAGAGTTGGTCTCAAAGCAAAGACAGCAGTAAACGTTAAAAACCTCAAACAGATAATCTTGGTGGCCTTTCATCAGAGAAAAAAAAAATCAAAGGCATCTTTATATCTCCTCTTCACAAAAATACAAATTTTCAATCATCCAATATGAGTTTGATTATAAAGCATTTACGGAGCCAGTGTACTTTTATGAACTTATATATGAAATGGAAGATTTCAACTACTATGTTATTTAAGAGGCAGATTGTAAATTATGAGTTTCGTAAATAAACTGTGTGTATGAGTAGAATTAAAATAGAAGTACTAAGTGTATAAAATATCTTTGCAAAGTAACTGTAGTCATAAGAATTCAGGCATCAAAGAATTTTCTAATACACAATTTGAATCTATTTTTATATATATACACTACAATAGACCTGTTAAATATCCATAGTATTGTACATGCGCTCAACAACATAATTGTTTCAAATTACATGAGTTTCCATGTAACAAAACCACATCTCACTAAAACTACACTGCATTTGGTAAATTAAGGTTATTTCTAAACCATAACTTTTAGCCAACACAAGAAATGAAATATGTAATCGAAATCTTTTGATAACAGAATTAAAGTAGAAAGAAATATACTGTACTAATCATACAGAATCATTACCAGTCACAAAAAATAAACTGGAAAGATAATTGTATTTATTATCCAGTGCTGCTGTCTGTTTATTCAAGGACACTTTGGAAAAGTAAACAAGTAGGTTTATGAGAAAAAGCTCCTTTTATTGTATCATTCCTGCTGATATTCAGAAAGAATGGAATTATGACTTCTATAATAAACATACACAGATAAATTACCTCCATCGTTTAACTCACGAGCTGTAATTAGACTTGAAAATTAAAACAAAGGTTTAAATTTCTATCTTTAATAAAAAATCAAGCTAATTGCAACTATTTTCAAGGGATTATTTCTTCCCCCAAATAAAGTTTGTAAGTGTAACACTCTGTGGGTATTATATAATAATAAGATATTATTTCCCTAGAAACTCCATTTATATATATATATGTATATGTGGCTGATCAAGCAGCTTAAGAATTTGCTTTGCAAGTTTGTTTCACAGGATATGATTGCTTTCATAATGTAAAGTACAATTATTGCAGATCCAAATGCTAACTTCTTCCTTTCAAGATAAACTTGCTGTGTTCATCTGAGCCTTTGCAGCCTTTGTACTCCATGTTTTATCCAACTCACTGAGACTGAGCACATCCCATAACCTTCTGGCATATTTCATGCAAGAAACTTGCTTATAACATACCAAAACTTACAACCTGGCCTGTTTGTGCATGATGTCTTCTGTTGCTGGCAAATCTCTGGGACATTTGCACTTTAATCTCTACTCTGTGCACCAGAAGATCCTCCTGTCTAAGAGGCAGACTTTTTTTTTCCTACCATACCTCCTACTGTCAAAGTCTTGGATCCCTTGCAGGACAGTGTCAAACATCGCAGATCCTTGCCACTTGCAGGTTACTAAGGTCTGTGCACCAAGGTGGCTAATGGACAGGTAGACGTCTTTGAGCACTTCACAGTGCTCTGGGTAAAAAGGCTGGGCTGAACAGGAAAGAGGACTGACATTCATTTATACCAAACAACCCAAAAAACAACAGCAATCAAGCCTGACCCTCTTATTGGAAGAGCATTACAAGGCGACATATACACCACCATTTCTCCTGATCTTCAAACTTTACTCCTATCCACAATCTCCTCTACTCATTCACCCCTTCTCCCCTCACTCCCTTTTACTACCTTTAGCTGTCCATCCTCTTCCACACACCTTACTACTCTTTTCTTTAATACCATGCATGAGCTAGGTATAGATGTTGAGGTAGGTGATGAGGCTTCACCACTGTGGTCCTCAATCTTTCAATGAAGTTTCATGACTGTTCCTTTGCACATATCCCATCTCTCTGTTCTGCACTCTTACAGGTGCAGCACGCAAAGTCTGGTCCTCATATGGCCCCAGGGCAGGATTAGAGAGAGGGCTTCTTGTGCAGTGATGAGCTTTGCCCTTAAAAGTATTCAGACCTGCTATGTTGCTGATCCTTAATTCCACAGCTGGAGTATAGTCTACCTGGTCTTTTCATGTAACTGTTGTGCCCCTCTCTCCCATGAAGCTGTTACGCAAAACTACATTTGTGAAGTTTGCCTCCTGGGCTGCGGCAGATCCACTCCCATGGGACCCTTCCAGGTTTAAACATGGAAGAGGACTGCAGATCAGGCTAGGGAAAGGTATTTTCCTAATGCCTTGGCTTCTTTGTTCTTCCTCAAAATCTTGTTACAGGCTCTCTGTGGAAATTTACCAGACTTTTAATAGGAGTAATACAGTCCCTCATTTTAGGGCAGACAATCTTCAAAATTTTAGTCTGGTATTGAACAGTTATTGACTATTCTGCAAACGCCAACCTCAGTTACAAGGGCTCAATAGAGAGGTGTCTGTTGGGGCACCCAAACGTGTCTCCTTGCTAAACAAATTTCAAATTGTACTTTGCATCGAATAACCTTCCTCCTAATAGTCATGGAGAACTGGAATAATGACGAGAAGTATAGATCCTAGATTGCCTTAATTTTTGCAGAGCACTGCAAAGACATGGTGGCATAGTGCAATGTAATGGAGAAGAAACTTTGATCACCCAGTGAGGGCTGGGAGAAAGCTAGCCAGTACTACATCGGTAATTCCCAAACGGGATTAACTCAAGTTTAAACCATTATTCCAGTTATATCCATATTTCCATAAGTGAGCTAGACCCAGACTTGACCCGTCCTTCAGCCACTCCACAAGTTAATGGATGCAATCTAAGAACGGCAGTTTGGGCACAGGTTCATATTTAAGCAAAAAATATCTGGATGTACTGACTGAAGCTGTAGCATGGTAACAGTTTAAAGACAGATGCACCTTCATCAATGCTCTGTAGCGTCAGGATGTAGAGCAGAAATACACAGCCCTGTCTTTGCATTTACCTGGCATTGCCTGCCTTCCCGCAGCCAGGACAGTCCAATATGAAAAATTCCCACTAATATAATTGGCATGATTATGTGTCCATGCTTAATGCAGATCAAACGTGCTACTGCATGATCCAGTAGAGCATGTATACTGTATAATCAGTGTTCTAGTTTCAGCAGGAATAGAGTTAATTTTCTTTCTGACAGCTGGCACAGTGCTGCGTTTTGGATTTAGGGTGAGAACAGTGTTGATAACACACTGACGTTTTCAGGTGCTGCCAAGTGGTCAAGGACTTTTCAGCTTCTCATACTGCCCTGCTAACAAGAGAAGGCAGGGGGTGCCAGGAAGCTAGGAGGGGACACAGCCAGGGCAGCTGGCCAAAGAGATATTCCGTACCATACAACACAAACTGACCAAAGAGATATTCCATACCATACAACGCCATGTCCCAGTTGTCAGCTGGGGACCTACCGCAGCAGCTGGGGGTTTTGTGCAGCATCGACTTCAGAGTGATGGTGTTTGTCTTCCCTGGTAATCATTACATGTGATGGAGCCCTGCTGTCCTGGGGATGGCTGAACCCCTGTCTGCCATGGGGAGTGGGGAATGAACTTGTCTTGCTTTGCTTGTGCTTGTGGGTTGAGAGGCTGGGCAGCTGAGGGCCTTGTGTGGCAGTGGAGCGTCTTGGGCAGCGTTGACTTTGGGTGATAAGCAATTGCATTGTTCATCACTTATATTATTAGTTGTTGTTGTTATTATCTTTTTGTGCTTGTCCTATTAAACAATCTTTATCTCACCATGAGTTCTCTTACTTTCACTCTTCTAATTTTCCCCTGTCCCACTGGGGGAGTGTGAGCGAGCAGTTGCCTGATGCTTTCTTGCCAGCCGGGGCTTAAACCATGACATTCAGTCATCAGACTATGGCTTCCCCAAGATCCATGGCAACTTGGTCATCCAAGCTTGTGTGCAAAATAATTGCCTTCACAAAGCTGGACTGATCCCAGGAAGGTTTCTGGAAGCAAAGTAATATTCTGGCTGACAGAATTTAATCTTCATGACAACAAAATATAATTTTAAAAAGTGGCTATTATTAAATATGTTTTGCTTTCCAAAGCTAGTTCCAGCTGATAATTAAAAATACAAACAGACTTTCCTTTTGCATGTATAATCCTTTACACAAGGTAGGGATTTGGTTACTCTTCTGCAAAGGATTTTTATTGTAATTCTGAATTGAAACTCTTCAGTTGTCATTTGGCGTTTTTATTCCTGAAATAACAGTTTTAAATATAAAGAAGGTAGGCTCTTCCCCAGTGTGATACTGAGCAGATGTCAGCTGTTTACGAGGCACAGGTTGTTTGCTGCAAACACACGTAAACAGTTCTTCAGAGCACATTTACTTTAGATCTTTATGGGAGGCTCACAAGATGCTAATCAAAGTAGGACTAACGGTCCTTTGCTACATCAGCTGCTTCGCCAGTGTTGTGCCACTGAAACCTCTTTTCTTTTTCTCTGGCTAGTAAATGGCAATCATGTCTTACTTGTTGGCCTTGTTTCAGAGGATCTGTTCCTCTCGTTCAGCTGTAGGTGGACTTGAACAGCTAAATATTACCTATCCTCTGGCACTTAGGTGGTGGCCTGCTTGTCATAGGACTTTAACGTAATTCAGTTCTTTATTACTTCTGTGCTTTCTTCTTTCTGCCAGGCAGTGAACATGAAATGGAAGTGTAATTTCGTTCCCTCTGTGAACGTAAAACTTACACTGAAATGTTAGAGTGACAACTAAAAATCTTTGAACTTCGGAAATTTAGATTTTATTCTACAGCCACATTTCTAGACAAAGTTTATTCAAATGAATAATCATTATGCAGTCAAGCCATGTAAATATGAAATATCAAGGAACAATTATCCAGTGTTATACAGACAAGTAGCTTTTTTCCTTTGTCCAGTCATCGTTGTTAATTTTACTTCTTATACAAATCATATACAATTAAACAAAAATATCTGCAAACCTACATCTAAGTGGCAGAATTTTTACAGGTGCTATTCCATGCGATATGTTTTCAGCAACTGTACACTGTCATTTCCAAAATGCTATTTCACTGACTTTTTAAACCAGCACATATATAGATTAAAATTGCAGCATTAAAGACCCAATCTGCATATGTGTGCGCGCATGTGTGTGCATGCAGCAATCTGTCTCTGTGAGAAAGGAAAAGACAGGAAATAAAAGGAAAGGCTCATACATTTAAGGAGGTAAAGTCTGAGCAGATAATTGAAACGTAATATTTTCAGGACAATAGGTATTTTCTTTAAAGTGTCACAATATGTTTGATCATCAATATTAATACCAATTTTGGCTTGCAGACATTTACGAACATTAATGCTTCTTTTAAATAAGTCTCTTCACATGGAAATAATGCCAAGCAGCATTTCTAGCACTGGTTATCAGCATGTCTTTTGGTACGTTAAAGAGATGTGAGGCTCTCTTCCTCAGCATCACAAGTTTCTGTCCTTTGTCTCCTAGTGCCTGATATGTGAGTGGAAGCTTTGAAATATCAGTGTTGGAGGGACTAAATTATATTTAGAACAAGAAAGAATGAGCCCTTGAACTTAATGTTGCCAAAAAAAAAATTACACTAGGAGGTATTTGAAAGTTTGGTAGCATTGATTTCTAAATGTATTCAAATATAACGTATTTGTCTGAAGTAGTAAATCCTGCATGTAGTCATTACTAGCCAACGTGCATTATCTGTTATTTGTCTTGCTTCTGAAGACCTGTCTCCATAATATACCTAAAAAGTTATGAAGTGTTGTTAAGTGGAATATTCTTGCTTTATTCCGGAGGCTGCTTTTGTTGCTGGACAGCAAACTACAGTAAAACTCAAAGCTATCAGTTAAGCAATAATAATTTCTATAAAATGTTAAAGAATATGAAGTGCCTTCATAAAAAAGCTTCCAAAATCACACTTTCAGATCTATACCACAGTAGGAAAACCAGTCTAGGTAGCAGCACAATGGATATCTGATACAGCAAAAATGGCAGGTATTGGTGTTCTCCGGATTAATCAAAGATAGAGAGATTAATTTCTTGGCCAGGATATAAAATGAACCAATCTATGTATTTGGAGGCAACTATCCTCTTCCAAAGACCTGATGTCTGAAATATTAAAGTAGCAGTTATCAACTTTTAAAAGCAAGTAAATGATCTGTAAAGCCTCTCATAAGGGATCTGTGTTTTTAAATGCAGCAGAGCATATGTTAACATGTTTTTATTGGTGATCAGTCCCATTGAAATTCATGACGAAATGGTTCAAGGGACTGTTCAGCGCCTTACAGATTTGTATCATGCAAGTTAGTAAAGTTAATATACAGTCTAAAGAATCTTCAACACGTTAGCGACAACTCATAGCACATATCCTTTTACAGTGTCAGGCATCACAGAAATCTCGCTTAAACAACTTCAAGGAAAGCAGAGGTGCAGCCAGCCTGGTAATTAAAGTACAGGACACTTGGGTGCTGTGAAAAGCACCTGGAACTGAAGATCTATTCACAGTAGACATTCATTATCAGAAATACTGGAAAGTTACCATGACTAGTAACTTACAGTGGATAAAGACCGAAGAGGATGAAAAAGAGTTATTGAAGGATGATTAGTTTCAAGTTATTACCAGTGAGGAACTCCAGCAGCAACTCTTTTTAACACAATGCAAATTGAAAAATCTTACGTGTCTTCATAATTTCAGCATGCAGTTGGAGTAAGGGATATATTCATCAGTGATTAAAAAATTATTTAATGCGTTCATGAAATAATTGGAACACTATGTATCTGTTGAGAACCTACATTCTGTGATTTGCAGAGAAAGAATAAGTGATTCCAGCTGAAGCATGCTATTTAATGAATTTGTACACTTTCATATTATATGTCTAATTTTATAAAAATATAAATTATCTATTATATACCAAATACATATTTACATTCCATAGCTAGTACAAAATATATATTATAAATTCATGCTATCACTGTTGCATTAATATAAATGATAACGGTGATTAGCATAATGCTATACATCTTTTCACATCTTTGTAGTAAATACATAAAAATAACATATGCAGTATATACTATTTATTAGAAAGTATATGCACATCCCAATATCTTTACACACACCTACTATTTAAATATTGTTGATGTTTAGAAATACCGGTGACATTACTGAACATGCGAAGCAGTTGTATTAGTTATTTTGGGGAGGGGTTGTTTCTTTATCTTGTATTTTCTTACGAATGGGTCTCAGCTGCTCCCTTCCACAATTTTACTCTGAGGCAATAAATAATTCAGTGTGCTAATTTGACAGATGACTCTCCAGGAGCCTCCTACCATTACTAGCACTATTAGACCATAATATGCATGATGGGCATAGACCATTCAGCAAATGTCCTTCACTTGTTTACCCCTAAAGAGCTGTGCTTTGCGCAATTAACTAATGAAGCATTATGGGCTTTTTTTCCCCCCTTCCTTGCTATTTCAATATATCAATGAGAATTGTCTAAAGGCAAAATATATTTTGTTTTCTTTTGGCAAATGAGTATTTATGGAGAGGATGTACAATTGTCTCATATTCCACCTCTGTGAATAAAGAGATAATAATAAGATGCTAAAAAAGGAAATAATTATTTAATTTTTTCTTTAATGATTTATACAGCACAAGTGTAAGAAATGCATTGTATAAAGATGACCGAAAAACACAAAGTTAGGTTCAGTATTACGTCAACTGAGAAACACTGAATGTATGTTCAGGGCTTTACGCCACCTTTGAGCTGGTTGGACTCTGGGTAGCTGCAAGAATCAAAAGGGAGCTGTGTTAAAATCGTAAAAAGCAAGCATTTATTAAATCACTCAGGGATAAATAATGGGCTTAGAGTATGTGTATGAGATTAATATCAGTATTGCATGGTATATTTTAATCCAATATATAGCTCAGAGCAGCCAAATTGTATTAAATATGGGTTTTAGAAAGGAAAGAAAACAGAAAATTTCTAAAGATAGATAATAAAATTTAAAGAAAAAGCTACAAGATCACCTATTTTTGTTGGCCATCTTATGGCATTGAAGTTTCTGTTCCATTACACCTATATTAGAGATGCTCTCAGTACGGGCAAATGTGAGTACACACAAATAAATCCATAAGAAAACCTTCCAAATTATTACAGGTTTTTCCCGCAACATATGTGGTCAAATGTATCATGAAGGTAATTTTAAAACTGGGTTTTCCCTAGAAGACAAAGTTGGTCTCTCTCTGAATTTCTTTTTTCTCTGATGTCTGCAGTTTCTCACCTGTACACGTCAATTCTCTTTGCTCCTTAATGTGTCTTGCTCTTCCTTTCCATGACACATCCCCTCCACTTTGTTCTGTTTTACAGCCCCTAGTTTGTTCTTCGTTTCTGAGCATGACTTTCTTTTTCTCAGATTCTTATTCTGATGTGTGCAGGATTAATGCAGTTACCACTGAGCTGCTTTGTCTGACATGGCCCACCACAGCCTATGAAATCTTTGTGTGAGATAGCACATTATATACAACCTCAGTAAAATTTTTCATAGTAAAGCAGGAAATGCAGTTGCAAGCCTGAACCAAATCCTGTCATGGGAATTTATTAGTATTATTTAACCTTTTCCTTTCTACACTTTCAAAGATACTCTGCTTTCTATGGAGACAATTTTCTGATATTTTCTGAAGTTTTATGGGTTATACATTCTTTAAACAAAAATATTAATATCAGAAATTAAATGTGACAACATTCCTATTATTTGTTCTGTAAAACAGTTTTAATTTTCTCTTCAAATCTGTTGATTTATTCACTCCCATAAGGGACATCAGTTCTTCTGAGTTTATGTAAAAAAATGTGAAAACACGTAACCTCTTGCTGTCCTAAACAAGCTTTGCTTCTGGTCCGATGTCTCACCCAGTTTCTCCATTTTACACTGAACTGCCACTGGATAAAAAATGCCCTGCCTTGGCTGACATACTATCAGAGTGGAGCCAGGGATATAACTAGGTATACTGAAAAAGTAGAGGGCTGCACAGGAAGATGCAGCCTGTTTCAGTTATACAAACTCCTTTCTGCGCAGGGTGCAGAGAACCAGAAGAAAAGGTTGCATACCTTTCCCTGTGCCCAGGTTTATCAGCCTAACATTAACACAAAAATTATGCAATAGTCTCTGTGGTATCCCAAGAAGATCTGCTCTTCGTTCGTTTGATCTACTAATCTGATCAGTGAGAAGTCTTAGGGGCAGAGGAAAGCAGATGAGATGAACTCCAGGGAGCAAAGCAACCAGTCACTGGCAACAGGAGGACTGCTCCTGGGAGTGGTCTGGCACACATATCCTACGCTTCTCAGGGGGCTGTCGTTAAGCAGGACTGGCAAATTAATGCTCGTGATGTGTTCAAGTGCTCTAGTAATGAGAACCGTGCAAAACGTAGAAGTATATTCCAGTTTGTCCTTACTTCAATTTTTGAATGCGTATCTGCACTGATCCTGTATTTATTCTGCTTAATCTTCAAAAACTACTCATTTTCACAGTATTTGTTCATTTATAGTGTTCACAACTATAAATGAATCTCTTTTTGGATGAAGAAATGTAGTAACAATCCACTAGAAATACTTGTTCTCAGAAACATTGGAGAGTTTTTTACCACTGATGCTAAGTGCTCATATGGGAGAAGTACATAAATAATTGCAAGTGCAAGGTATTAATAGTACAAGTTTTTTAGAAAATATGCAAACAAGCATGCTTACATAAAATTTCCTATTTCCATATAAAATTACTCTCGGGAGCATGTGGCCTGAAGTAGCACTTTCAAAAGCCTGATTGAAGTACTAATATGCCATAAAAAAAAAAAAGACATTTTTCTCTTTATGTTTATAAGACATGTTTGCTCCAGTGAAACTTCCCTGCCTGCCATTAAACAAGCTTTATGCTTGAAATGCAGCATACCATGGCAGGCAGATAGTAATAAGAAGACATGGGACACAGGGGACTAAGAAAAAAAGCAAACAATTTTCATTGAAATCACCGTTTATATGGTTGTAGTGTGTGCTGTATTGTGCCAAACAATGGTATTATCACCCCCTTAGGCCTCATGGTAAGCACTGGACATGTGGCTTTAGAAAAAAGAAACTTCTCTCATCCCACTTTCTCCCAGTGGTGCTTTGTTGGTTCACAGCGAGGGTCTGACTTCATGTCCTGATCCCACTTTAAGAGGAAGTCCAGCTCAATTCAATTTGCCTCTCTGCCTTTTAGTAATGAGACAACATGCATGTGAGCAAGCCCCATGATAATGCAGAACAGATGGGCAGATTTTTGTCTAATTAGATTCTGGACAGCTTGTTTGCTTGTAGTAAATGTGTGTATATTTAGAGGTTTCACACTTATTATAGGGACAACAGATTAGTCGAAGACAAGGGCAGAATGCTCTTAGCTGTTTTTTTCTGCTTAGCATAGGTAAGTGTAGGTCTACCAAAGAGCGCTGTTTGACAGAGTCTGCAAGTGTAACTGATTTGCTCTTGGCTATCATGATCTTCACGGATTGCGCGGTGTGCACTTTGATCCTGGAAGACAATGCACAATACACGAACTCTTCTTTTTGAACAGACTACTAGTAAAACAAGGTTTTCCAATATTTGTGTCACTTACATTTCGCAATATTTTGCTACTTACAGTTATTCTCTTAATACACATTTAGCAGTCTTTGTTTCATGTTTCCATTAGTATCCTTAAAGCATTTTTAAAGCTTGCTAGCAAAGCATTGAAATACTCTTGGAGGAAAATCATCATTATCTGTGATGTCATATTGCCCTATGGACAGAGAACACATATTAAATGCACAATAATATCGGAAGACAGAAAATATACTGTATCCAAGGAAATATATGGTACAGGCATTCCCACTAAAGTTTCTCTAGCTCTTAGTTATTCACCTAGAATACATCTCTATTCACATTAAAATATAATTTCAGACAAAAAAAAAAGGTAATTGCTAATTCTCAATGTACTTTGAGTTTGCATATGCTATATATGAACCTATTTTCCATTCGTTATGTGCCTACAGCTGACAGGTTTTAAAGTTGAGACCACAGGATAAATACCAGATCTTTCATATTAATGATGCATTTAAAAGAGGATTTCAAAGATTAGTGGTGTATAGATGCCCATCACCTTCATGAGTCAACTCTTATGAGCATCTCAAATGGATTCATCCTCTTTAACCTTCACTTCATGGTCTAGACATGGAGAGGTTACTAGATGAGACTAGCTATCTTGACGTGGCTATACTGATGACATTCACATGTGTATGTTGTTTTCCTCATATCTGACTAAGTCTATTACAGGGATCTCAGTGTCCAGATAACAGCAGCTGGTATGACAACCACCACCTTATTCCTGATTAGCTCAGAACTAAACTGTGTAAAACTGAATACTGGTTAGCAGTGAATGATTGCTTTGAAATAGTGACTGTCTTCCTTTACAATTTCTCTGATTCATATATATTGTGAAGCTGCTCCAATAAGAAAATTGATACCTAAAACTGAGGGGTTTTTGTGGAATTAAGGTATTGTCCCCTAGAGATGGAGGTGCCTAAAGCCAGGATCCACAACATTCAGCCAGTGTTCCTACTGTTGGTATGAGGTAACTTTTCAGATTTTTAACAGAGCAGATTCCACTTCCATCAGTTACTGAGCCTGCATCTGTGACCACCTGGACTGCAGCACTACTTTAGAGGTAACAGTTTGCAAAACCCCAAAAAAAGGTAGAGATAAAAGCATGCTGCAGGTTCAAAGCAGAAAACATTTGATTAACCCAGAATTTGTTACTGTTAACAACATAGTGAAAATAGGAAAAAAATACAGCAAGATTTATTCACCCTTCAAAAATCCAACCTTTAAATGACTTATTCTGTATTCTTCCTTTCTGACTCTGTAAAATCACAGAGCTCTCTTGGCATAGGGTTCACTTTCTTACCAGGACTCTGCATCATTTAGGAAAGCATGTGATTAGTTTATGCCACTGTTTCATAGAATTAAATACTCATTGGGTTTTCAAGAATGACCCAAGAGTCACTTTTATCTCATTTTCAAAGATAAAAAAGGAAGAGTTGTAAGTGTTTTTAACTCTGCTCCCTGGTAGCCACTATTTTTTGTGTTACAGTTCAGAATTTTGTGAAGTGTTTCCTTCAGTCAAGATTTTCTATTTGTTTATCAGAGAAAATGTCCTGTAAAAAGTAGAAAAGTGGTGTTCCCCTTGCCTTAGCATATGCTGGCTCCAAGTACGTAAGTGTATGCTTACTCTTATAATTTATGAACAGCTAAATCTCCCAGGAAGAGCTGCTTTCTCATATTATGTGAGAAACTGAGTTTAAAGAAATATTGATTACAACAGTAGTCTTGTTGAGTCTATGCTTTTCTTTTCTCTTTATTCATTTATGACTGTGGACCTTCTTCCTGTAAGTGTTCACTTCCTTCTGAAATGCACATAAGAAATGCTCTCCCACATGGTCTTTTTGTTTCTTCCCAGCTCCCTAGTTCTGTCTTCATAAACCCAAAGACTTGCTCAGGAAATTCTGTTAAAACATCTCAGTAGGAGAGGAAAAGATGACAGTGCCACCCTAAGCCAATGGTTGTTGAGCAGCTGTTACTTTGGATACGGCTAACAAAGGTGGGTTTTTTCCAAAAGAACAATTTTCAGAAAACAACATCTAGATGGAAATAACAGTTTTGTGATTTTGGTGCAAGCCAGGTGGATAGGTCATCTGAATCCTGCCTGTTTATCTGTTAACCTCAAAAGGTTTCTGCTTTCCTGACAGCCATGGGATTCCCAGCTCCTTGCCTCCTGCCAGTTTGCTCACTCTTCTTTAGTTTGCCCATCCCCTGTGCCAAGTATTTTCTGGGTAGGCAGCAGGGAAAGGGTTCTGGCTGGTGCTTGGATTATGGTTCTCTTCTTGTCCCAGCTCTCAGGGACCTTCGCAGGCCAGGTGGGCAGGTTGCATGTTCCCAATCTCCTAAACTCTGTAACAGATGCTGAGTGTGCTGAGCACTTTTGGAACTACCGGGAGTGGGACGGGGGGAAGGGGGACGCAGTATGCACCATTTGCAAAGCATGGTAACATAGCTTTTTATCCTATTTTGTAATTTATTCTTTTAAAGTAGAATTTTCCTGTGCAATGGAAATATTGCTTTTCTCACAATTATGCTATCACTATTTATCATTCCAAAGGAGGTAATTTTACTAAAGTACTGAAAGAAAAGACACTCCTCATAGCTGAAATCTGATTTCAAATGTATGATAGATTAGACCTGGAAGCTATGCTCAGAAGCTGAAAGAGATTTCAAAGACTCATGGTCCATGGACACTTTAGAGAAGTAAACAGCAAAAATACAGGCTTGTGTGGTAGTACTGCTAAAACAGGAACACTTATGAAATTGTAAAATGTTATTATCTTCTGAATAGGGGCTGCTCTAGATTAGCTTGTAAAACTATTTCACTCAGAATAGATCTTGATTTATATCCTTAAGTGAATTGTCTAGCTTGAACAAAACCACTCGTGACTTACGATTGATGTGAGGCTGGTTTTGTTTGGGTTTTTTGGTTGGTTGGTTGGTTGGTTTCATTTGTTGGTTGGAGGGGGGGGTGTTTTAGGGTTTTTTGGTTGGTTTTTTGTTTGTTTGGTTGCTTTTTTGACTAGAACATCCAAATAAACTTTCTAAGCATTTTCCACTTCTTTCTTATATATTTCAGATACTATGCCTCCTCCTCTAGTGCATTTTGCATTTAATACCAGTATATTAGGATAGGTGACATGGGAAAACTCTTATGGTACTTTGTATACATCCCGATTTTCTGCTTTACCCACATGTGGCAAAACAGGTTACAATAACTGGTTTCCCAGAACCTAGACATTTCATTTCATTTGAGCTTTTTACTGCTTTGGGATGGTGTTCGCAATGCTTGAGTGACCTGAACATATTACTGCCCAGCTCTTTATGAAGAGGCTATATTTATGAATTGCTTGCTTTTTGTATTATTAACTATTTCAGACTAAAGCAGTGGCTTTCCCAAGTAGTCAGGACAGGTCCCTGGTACTTCACTAAATCTGATGCAACATAGGTAGCATGAACCTTGTGCTGCTGCAATCATTATCATACTGCCTTTGTGGAAGAAAAGTGTAATTCAAGAATGAACACAGCCTAGCTCTGAGCTTGATGATAATATAAACTGCACCGAGGCAACTGTGTGAGCATGAGATAAAGGAATCCAAAAGTGCTGGCAATGGGAAGGAATAATAAGGAGCTGAATTATAAGGTCCTTAATGGAGCAGTCTCAGTCACAGCTAATTTTGTATGTGAGAAGGTGCTAAAACTTTGAATGCTTGTGAAACTCTGTAAAAACATCACACTCAATTAATTAACACCATCCAAAAAAAACAGGTCAGGATACACTCTGAGTGATTCCATGTTGTTCCATCACAGAATTAGTGTGGTTCTGATTGGAATATGAATGAGCCCTGGTCTTAACATAAGAAAGCCTAATACAAAATAAACTCATTTACAACAGGAGGCTCTGGACTTTCTACAAGCACTCTTATTTTTAACAACCAATACAGTATTTGTCCTCTGAATCCTATGATAATTGAAGCCTTGGGAAATGCTATAGATTTAGAGGAGCAGAGAGACAAAAGGAAAAGTACAGTATTTGTCAACTATACCACTAGTGAACACATAACCAAATATAGAGGGCTGGAAATTGCTTCTGGATGGTGAAGCTTTATATAATTGTATCTCACATTAATCTTATTTTATTTTACTGTTCACAATTAGGAATTTTGCAGCCTTAAACATGTGAAATTAAAACCATGGATGATTTCTTAATTGTGCAACTGCTCAGTACTCAATTAGAATCGCTCTCCTTTCCCCTAACAACGATGTAATACTGTACTAATGAAAAACAGGGCTTCTTTATTTGCTGTGGCCTTGGGGTCAATTATCAATTTATCATTGTGTCCTGCAGGTTTAAAATAAAATACTCTGTGCAGTGTAACCGTTGTACAAAATTGACATTAAGTAGATTCTGCTAGTATGGACTTAATAAAAAATACAAAGACTGCTGCCTAAAAGGGTTCTACTCCTATAAATTCTATTAAGTTGCCTTTAATATAGGACAGTAGGAAACTGCAAAACTAATTTAAAGGGTTCTTTTTTTTCTTTTACAATCTTTGTGTATTCTGTATGAGAATAATCACGAAAGAGCTAAATTAAAAATAGCTTCGGTTGTGTATTAAACATTTCTTGTTATTAGAAATTTAGCTTTGGTAATAAAAATGTGGCTGTTCCTCTTTAGCAAATGATGAATTTAGAATCTCTATCTTATGACTATCATATACTGCTGCATATTAATGTATTCATAAGTCAATGAAAAATTACTTAGATATGTGAAGTATTAAAAACATCCTATTTAAATTAGACAAGCAGAAAGTAGTTAATTAGAAATAAAGTTTCTTATTAAAGGAAACACCTGGTTAGGAAGTTCATTTGTAGTTCACTTACTGTAAAAACTCCATCCCTGTAAGGTCCAGAATTGCCCTTTCTTTCTTCAGCTAGGCGTGTGGATTGACATGTGCTACTACAAGGAACTTGGGAAAAGCAAATGAAAAATTCAGATCATTCCTTATTCCCATCACTTGCGTGCCACTTCCAGAAGGATGTATTCCCAAAACTAGGTCTTAATCTTGCTGGCTAATGATGAATCTTTGTGGAACTTCTCTCTTAACTGTGACATTAAGCCTGGGACCCCATATATCAGCACCCAACTTGTTGCTGCATGTCTTCATCCAAAATTCTTCTCATCTGTGCTTGCTCTGGGAAGAAGAATCTAATTTCAGCCCTCTTAAATCTCAAGACAACCCATTTTTCCTTTTTATTTCACAAGACAGCAACACAACCTGATTGTCACCTTAGAGAAGAAAAACACTAGGGCTCAGGACTGAACCTTTAGACCTCATCCTATTAGATGTTTTCCTCTTCTCTTTCCTCTTACTGGTGAGCCACTGCCATACAACCCAGACTCTCTCATACACTTGTATAAAATACTCAGGTAGTCATGCTGAGATAGCTGGTGAAATGTCAGCCCAGCTTTGCCACCCATGTGTGTCACTGCCTCTCTCCCCACCGCACACTGGTGATGGTGTTTTTGTGCATGAATCAGGGGTGCTCTCCCAACTGTGTCAGAGTTGAAAGAGAAGATAATAGGCCTTTGTCACACCTTTCTTTTCCGCTTTCTAATTTTAATCTTGGAGCCAATAATTAATCCTACTTTCCTCCTATTCTCCTGGGATGCTTTTCTGCCCCTCCATTATGCTATGGCTAGTACTCAATAAACTCAACAGCAGCCACACATGTACAAAAGGGCGGTGGAAAACAGACAGTGCTGAGAAGTAGTTTTTCACACCAGACAGGTTTTCCCACCATACTCTCATAGATCTAATTCAAACCTCTTGTGGCAACAAGAGCCTGAAGTGTATATCAATACTTTCATTCCTGAAACTAAACCAGCAAATATCACAAGAGCAGAGTAATTTTTCAACTGGCGCCTTCTTCTGCGGCAGCACACAGGGTGGCATGACTGAGATACAGCCCGTTTAATTGATTAGTGCACTTGAGGGAGGGCTGGGTATGGTCCAGTACAGATCATTCTAAACATTGATAAATTACCACCTTTGTGTGAAATGGTTGAGGTGGGACCACTGCCCTTTGACAAACCAGAAAATGAAATGATTACTATTGGGTTCTATTGACTTGTCTGGTTAGAGCAGTTGTGCTTCTTCCCAAAGGTTAATTGGACTTGAACTCAAGAAATTAAGAGGTCAGCTGGGGTCACAGTGACAGCAGGCAAACTTTTAACTTACCACTAATAATATTTGTCAGGGAAAGGACATGCTGGAGTTCTTTAGCCATGGCTCTGCTCAAGGATTTGCTATAAAAAATAACTGTCTACATTATTATATAAGCTGTAGGTTTATGTGGTAAATATGTTCATTAATGTTCTGATTTTCATCAGATATTGTAGCTCAAAGATCAAGAGTATGATTCTAGGCTCCAGAAAATTTGTTCTCATAACTTGTATGGATATATCAATGTGGATCACATAAATTTCCTTTAAGAAATGTTAAGAAATTCAATGCAAAATCATCTGAAAAAAATTTCAATGAGTATAGTGTCTGTGGCACAATCTTAAAGCTATCTGCTTTGGGAATTTTTATATTAACTTTGGTATTGTCTTGATTTTGTGTGTTTGATACTTTCTCATTTTGTAAATACAGACTAAGAGTAATTCTAGTAATACCCTAAAGTTTTATTGGTAAAAAAACCAACAGCATTAGTTAGGAGAGGATTGAGCACTCTATTAGAATCATGGAATTATTTGGGTTGGAAGTGACCACAAGGATCTTCTAGTTCCAACCCCCCTGCCATGGGCAGGGACACCCTACACTAGACCAGGTTGCCCAAAGCCCCATCCAGCCTGGCCTTGAACACTTCCAGGGAGTGGGCAGCCACAGCTTCTCTGGGCAACCTGTTCCAGTGCCTCCCCACCCTCACAGGGAAGAATTTCTTTCTAATATCTCATCTATATCTACTCTCCTACTGTGTAAGGAGGAAAGAACTCCAAAATGTCTTCTTGGATTTCCTCCCTCTAGTTATTGCAAAAATTGGGCTATATGTTCTTCTCTCACGTATTTTCACAACTTTTAAATAATATCATATTATTCATATATACTTATACATTTCTCTCTTTCAGTCTCTGTGTGTATATATGGGATATGTGCATATATATACAAACACTTCTTTTTCAAAAGACACTACATATTGTTTATATTTAAAGATAAATGAGCATTAATACTACATAATGAAAGGTCAGGATTATACTCTGATGTGATATACATTTATTTTAGTTTATCAAATTAATGGGCCAGAATTTTACTTCATCAAACTTATCCTTAGTACAAAAAGAGAAGAGTATAACTCAGTTTTGTGGTTTTCACAGGATGGAATTTGTTGTGAACTGGAATAATTCAAGACTTTTTGCTTGTACATGCTCTACATATAACTGTAGAATATTTTCTTTCGATAATCGTCTGATCTAGAGAATGGAGAAAAGACTATGATTGGGACATAAAATTAATATGTTTATTGTCAGAAAGAAATCAAATTTATGATGGACTTGAATGTGGATTTCATTACTTTTAACTGTGGGGATTTGCTAAATGGCAAAGTATGAAACTATATTCTATTACTTAGAAACTAACATAATACTGTGCTGAATAATTTTCCTGGATATACATGTAGCATAGGCAATGAAACAGTGAGCTGAATCTGGTGCAAACAGACACCATTTCATTGAGAAAATTGTCCCAGAGATTTTCAGATAATTCTCTGAAGAGGCAAAAATATTGTAAGATTAAGTTAATTAAGGAAGAGTATGATGCTCACCTGGAGAGATTGCTGCATTGTGTATACAGCCAAAGAGACACCTGCATTTTGAGGGTCTACATTTTTTTTATTTGATTCATATAGCAAGCCATGACTGGTGTAGGTGGGCATGAGCAAAGTCCATAAGAGCTGGGACAAAGCATGTGGAGATGTCAACAAAGAGCCACTCAATCTCCTTTTTTTAAAATTGAATGTTAAATCATATTCACAATTTTACTTTCTACATACCTCCAGAAATGTTATAAAACAAGGCAGAGGAAGAAAAAAGGCTGAAAAAAAATCTGATAACTAGAAAGGTATAGACCGAATGTGGACACTAGTAGTGACTGCTGTGGTACCAATTATAAACTTTTCTGCAAATCTAAAGGGGTCAGAAGAATTAGTCTATTAACACTTGGTCTTTACTTACTTGTTGCAAAACCTAAGGAAAACGTTTGTTTTCAGTTAATGATTTTAATGCCTTTTTCAGCAAAGGATTTTCCAATGTGAGAAAATAAGGACCTGCAAAACAGACAGAGACAATCAAGTCTGAAGATACCTGAAGAGGCAGTTGCAGGCCCCTCACATACCCGGACTCGAATAGATCAAGTGCAGACTAAATGGAACCAACTGATTTGGTGAAAAGGCCTTCATGTCAAAATAAAACGTGTATCTATTTCTTCAAGGAAATACATACAGAGGAGCAGACCAAATGCAAGAATTACCAAAAAAAGAAGAGATAGAAGGCAAGAGAAGATTTTTACACTTTCTGAGACACGTTCACCTAGGTGCAATGTTCCTAGGAAAAAGAGTTTAAAGAAACAAGAACAAAACCCTGCTTTAAAAGCTGTGCTCATAGATCAGAACATAGGCTTCAGCATGGAAAAACAAGAGCCTTACTAAATCATTTATAAAGAGAGAATTTTGGTATCTTTTTTTTTTTCCACAAACACAAAGCTAACAAATGATCAGATAATAGTCATAATACAGCAAACATTTTTAGTCAGTGAGTAGATACTAAATGGATTAATCTTTTGGTTTTTAAGCTAAAATTTCTTCTAGAATTACATATGAATTAGAAAACTTTAATTAAAAAATTTGATTTAAAAGGTATCGTAACTGCAATAACCGTACTGGAGTGGCTAATGTTACTCACATTATACAATATATCATAAAAAATCATAAAGGAGAACATGTAATACCACTTCTGAAGAATGTCTTATATGACCAGAATCACAAATGAATTATCTGTCTTGAGTTTTGCCACTCATAATTATGCACTGCTCATTTAATAAAGAAGGCTTTTTTGAGCATATTCAATATTGTGAAATTTTCAACATCTGCTATTTACCTCTGTTTCTGATATCACGGGTATCACAGATATCTTCACATCACAGAAGATAATCTCTTCAAAGCAACATACAAAGCACCTAACCCAGCACCTCTCTTCCTTGCTCTGAATGAAGCTTTAAAGGTGTCTTATATTCTCTCCATAGTACTTATGCTGAGATGACCTAAACACTTCAGTTTAATTTCTAGAGTAGGAAATAGGAATATTCCTCCTCTTTTTTTCCGATGGGAGTATTCCATAGAAAGGTGCCAAACATCAAGAGAAAAAGTGAGCAATATATAACCTTTTGTTAGCACTACGCAGAAATGTTAAACTCAGGAAAAAAGTCTGTTAAAAAGGTTAGTACTTCAGTTTCTGAGTTATAACCTTGACTTCTCTGTGTTTAGAGAAAAATCACGTTATGGCTACATGGGGAAAAAGTTACAAAAGTATTCTTATTATATCAAATTGTCTCTGGGTCAGCACTTAATGCAATTTACCTTTGAAAAGAAGTAGAGTTCCTTTAACTTAATTTTCTATTTGGGAAGTGCAGCAAAAAAGCCTTGCTGGAACTGGTGCATTAAAGAGTGGAAGGAAATAGTGGAGCAGCAATGAGAGTGAAAAATAGAAATCTTCCATTCAGAAAGCATAAGAAATTTTACTGTATTTGGTGCTGGCATTGCTGGCTCTCATATGACACTCTCTTCAAATAAAAATAATGGCCGAATTGTTTGTTCTTGTATTTTAGGCACACTGTAAATCTTGATATTAACAGAAACAAAATATTTTTGTCACATTTTCTAAATAAATACTAAGATTAGAAAGTTCCAAGGTCTACCTATCACAAATGTGTTCTGTTTCCTTAAAACAAATCCAAAGTCTTACCCTTATATCTTTCTGAGTAATATTTTTCTACAGAAATTTGGTTAAGGCTTTAACTTCTCAGTGTAAAACAACACGTTGCATCATATGAATGGCACATAGTGACGAAATTATGTCTCCTGATGATGATCTAGAAGATCATGCACACAGGAAAAAAAAAATTCTGCTTATATATAGCTTAATTAGTTTTACAAATCTTCCAGAAGCAGCAACAAAAAAAGAATAATTGATTTTAAGACTTGTACAATTTAGTTGTAAATACATGCTTGAATTAAACAAAGATAAAATAATCAACAGACAGTGAGTGTTCTGCTCATGTACAATAGGGTTTTTCTGACTGAAACAACTTTGCTAGCAATGAATTGTAATGAACTATTTATGTATATATTTACTTAATGTGACTTTTGCTACTGTCATTTTTTAATAAAAATAGAAAACTTCATTGTAAAATATTCTTTCTTCACTCTCCTGAAGAGGATTTTGAGATATTTTTTGAAGAAGTGACTTCCTTATTTCCATATTTGCCCTTTTTCACATCCTGTCTTCTTTTCTAAATTCCTGTTACCTCAGACTTTCCTGAGTGTTGATTTCATGTTCAAATTCAGCTATAGACACATGAAAACTGGGTTGCTCCACCTAGTTTCAGTTTGTCCATTCAGAACAAAAATTTCTTATTGCACATAAACTAAACAAAACTGTTATATTCGGGATTCTGCTATGAATGGTGGAAGTGTAGTCAAAAAGGAAATCTAAATCAAGACGTTAATCCTGCTATTCTTGTTATCTCTCTGGACATTTGTTATAATTTTGATTTGGCAAATCAGATTTCTAAGTCATAGTTTTAGGACTGTTTTCATAGTCAAATTCCGTTAACACTTATAAGACGCAGGAATGCAATAATGACACACAGAAAAGAAATAACTAAAATTATTAATAAATATAGCAATAACCATGGGCCTGCTGACCAACTCCAACTTAGAGCAGTAGGAACAGATATATGTGTTTATCAAACCTATCCATTGCAAACGCTTCATGAAATATTTTTAAATCTAAAGTGAGATAAATAGTACTACACAGAAGTTAAAATACAGATGTGATGTACATCTTTTTGCCCCTGAAGAGTCAGGTTCTCCCCACAGGTTCAGTGGCATTGCATGGGGTTTTCTTCTTGCTGAGGAGGCCAGGACAAGCTGATATGTGCACAAGAGGCAGACCTGTGCCACATCCTGGCACACAGGAAACTGATTTAAATATTTTGATTTGATATACATTGCAAATATAACTTCAGTGTCATCATGAACACGTCAATGAAATAAGGAGAGAAATAAGCCTCATAACTGAGCCCATTCTGATAACTTTATAGGGTTATTTGTTCATGTTGTTTAAGAACAGATTTAAATATTGGTGTTACAATCCCCATTTCAAAAGGAATTCAAAGAGGAAAAAAAAATTAAAGCAGTAAGGATGTGCTTCTCTTTAAGCACATATAAAAACTCATTGGATCCCATGGTTTATTCAAGTAAAAAGGCAAATCCTTGCTTAAATGCTTGCTGTAGTCAAGAGGTTAGTAACAATTCATGAGGTAACCTTAACAAGATTAAAAATATTCTTAACGGTGAATTTCAATCACCCTGATAGAGCTTATGTAATTGTATAATTTTTCTTAGTCTTTCAATAATTACTTTACTGGTTTAGTTGGATAGTTTCCCTCTTTACCTACAGCTAAAATTCAGTATTTGGAGCAGTTATTTTTATACAGAGCACTAAATATTTTAGTGCTCTTGCATAATATCCATCTGAATGAGTTATTTCTAATCAGGTTTAAAGTGTAAAAGCATTTCAGGCTGAATATTTTAAAACTCTCTAGACGCTAGATATATGTGCCATGTGTAATGCAACTGAATTCCGGCCTGGAGTAGGGCTTCTTATAAACCTGTGAAATGCTAATATTAAAGATAAAAACACAAGTATCGCTATACTGATTGAGATCATGGGTTCAGGTAGCCTAGTACTCTCCAAAACTGGATGGACAGATCTGGTGTCTATGACAGTGACTACCAGGCATCTGTGTGGAGGGTGACCTTTGAGGGAGACTAAATGGGGTCTCTGGCACTTGTATGCTTTTCTATGCTGCTCTGGCTTATGCCAGTTGGTAGCAGTGCCCTGGAGACTATTTGTCTGCTGGAGCATAATGCGGCTGGTTACTGCCCTCTCTTTTATTTATTTTTAGTCCTGGCTCCAGGGTTCTTTTGGAGGCAGAGAGAGTAGCAGTTCTTCTTGGTGTTGAATTCCTCTTGTCCCTCACCATGAAAGTTTCTAATAGGGAAAATTCCTTGGTGTTTGCTCCTTTTGCTTTGCTAAGAGGCAGAGCCAAGGAACATAGTTTGTGTGTATGTTCTCAAACAATGGGTTCAGCTGCAACTGGAAATATATTTTTACAAATTTTCAAAAATCTTTTAATTTCATATTCCTATTTTCCATCATCAGAATACTTTTTGAAAACTACATGGAAAGTGAAAATTATTTTTACAATACATTTAGGCACTTGTGTTGTTTGAATATCGTACCAATTTTGATCAATTTTTTGAAGTATGGGTGATAGGACCCATCTATAGATTCATAAATATCTGAGCAAAACACTGGTGATGTTGCTAGACGTCAATAAAGAGTAGATGTTATCACTACTCACAGTATTTTCTGAAGGACTGCACACTCAGAAAAAGACAAGAAAAAATTAGCACTGCAGTCAAAACCTTTCTGAATATCAGGTGACTTGTTAGAAAATCAGTGTGTTTTAGAAATCTTGTCTTAGAATGCAGCAAATACAAGCTGAGTTTACTGACTCAGAAATGAAGCCTACTCCAGTTTTCTTCTTCTTTTT
This sequence comes from Psophia crepitans, assembly GCA_013399095.1. Lineage (NCBI taxonomy): Eukaryota > Metazoa > Chordata > Aves > Gruiformes > Psophiidae > Psophia > Psophia crepitans. The sequence continues at coordinate 92,800 of VWZZ01008244.1, forward strand.
TTTTAAGAGTAAAAACTTCCCTGATCTATAAATCTCTCCTCCCTGTTGCAACAAAACCGTTCTTCTGGAAAGGTTATGGACAATTCATTGACGTTGATGATTATTCTTCCCGAGGAAGGACTTCCAAATCTGGATATCATGTATATTTCTGAGGTGTAGTTCTGGCAAAATTTTTGGGCTTTAACCCATTCTCACTCTAAGCAGAGGTTTATTGCCTTTCCCTTTCCCAAGAGATATATATTAAAAAATTAAGAGCAATAATAATTTTTTTTTCTTTTTTTTTCAGTGTCACTTCAGCATCTCCATGGCAACATGTTTCTTCCAGTGCCTGTCCGGTGTGAGCCATACCGTTCCCTTCTCAGGACAGGGAGAGACAGAGAGAGCTGGCAAGAGGGTCAGGGGATTCTTCTTTTTTGCTCCAAGTCTTCCTCCAGTGCCATGTGCAATCAGATTGGTGGCATGTCATTTCAATCTGTTAGCATCCTCTGAGTGCTACTCAGTCAGCTGTAAGGAAATACCTTGTGTGTCGACAGAGGATGTCCTTTAACAACACCCAGTCGCTCAGTCAAGCGGCCTAAATGGGGCAACAGACAGCACCTTCACACCAGTGTATGCTAACTGAGCTCTCTGTTGATGTGTCCTGACCTCACAAGAAGACACAGCAAAAAGGCCACGGTGAAGAGCAGAAAGACTAACCTTGCCTTGTCTGCTAAAAATGGCAGCTTCCTTTACTCCACTCAGTCAGAAACAAACATGTTTGATACATGTGTGTGTGTTCGTGTGAGTGTGGGTATATATATATATATATATAAATAAAACTACACACACAATTTCCTTTTTTGCAGTATGGGAATGTAACCACTAGATGACACCAAGAGATAGTTCCTATAGACCTGAATTTTTATCCTTTATTCATCTGCCTGTTCGAAAGGTGACATTCTTGCTGAGATTGTAATTAAGATTACAGAGGTAAGGAAATTAAGTGATCTGGCAAGTATTAATAGTTACCTTACTTTAATATTACCAATTACTGTCCTAGAGTGCAAAGAGCCTGGAATTTATGATCATTTGGACAGTGGATCTCAAACATTACCTCTCCTTCCCTGCTGTGCATGCCTTTAATTGGCTATTACAGAAGCATAATTTGTATTGCCGCAGCCAAGAGTCCACCGGTGCTCCTCCAGGAATCTTCCCAGTTGCAGTGGTTTACAATTCGTCTCTGAGAATATACCCAGGGTGAAAACTTGATATCAACAAACCTTGGTGCAAGATCACATATTTATAGCAGGCCAGAATGAAATGTTTTGCCCTTTTCTGCTACTTTTATCATTCTCTCAGAATGACCTAAAGATGCAGGATTTGATAATATGAACTAAGAAATGTTTTTCCTTGCTCAAAGGAATGTCAAAATTGATAATTTGGTATGAATTTCTGAGATTTAGGTTTTTGTAATGAAAAAGAAGAAGCAGGTTGGAAATTACCCTCTTATTTAAACAATTTTCAGTTACACTACAATTTCAACAAAATAATGTATAAATATCCAAGGGTGATAGGTCTGCATGGATGTTACAGTAACACAAAATGGCCTAAATTTCTAAGTGGTGGGCAGAAATTTAGTCCCATGTGTCTGTGTACAAATTCATAAAAGCAACACAGTATGACCAATGTCACCTCTTAACTGTCAATTAGAGATGTAGAGCTTGTTTGTTAATACAGGGAGTTGGTCTGGTCATACAAAAATATGCAAGTCTTAGGGAAACAACCCTCTTCTAATCTTTTTAGCAACTCCTTCTACCTCCTTACCCCACCTCCAAGTACTCCTATGACTAAGTAATAACCTTTCACTGAAAACAGTAATTCATAAACACTCACTGACTTACAACAACAACAAAAACCTGGAGTAGTGTATTTTTTCTCATATAAGCATGTTTCAAGTATGTCCACAAGTTTCATACATCTCAATATTACTGCTGAGAGATTTGAACTAAGGTGGTTGTCATTAAACTTCAGCAGTTCCCTGCTGTGCCTATTGTGGTCATCATGGCAGTGATAACAACAGGAAGACAGTACTTATGAAGATCTTACTGGTGAATTCTACATATGTAAGCAACAATAGAGAATTCAACATAAACTCCCATTGAGTACAGTAAGAGCAACTGGGATTTTTAACAGTAAGTGGGATTTTTAAGCATGCTTGCAATGAGGCAAAAAATTCAAATCCCATTGATGCAACCTTTCATTCACAGCTTGCCTAAGTGACTCAATGTGATTGCTGCCATTGCTGCCCTGCGGCCATATCTAAGCTGGGAGATGCACAAACATCCACCTGGTGCCTTGTCACCCACAAAGGACACAACTGCTATGGATGTAGCCCCAAGAGTTGGAATTGATTGCTGTCGTCCCTGCTCTGTGGCCAGGTCTGAGCTGGGACATGTAAGAACATTCACCCAGTGCCTTTCCCCTGCACAGGAGACAACTGCCATGGAGGCAGCCCCAAGAGCTGGGTGCTGGAGAGGAGTCCACTGTCTGGCCCAGATTAGGAGCTACAGGGAGACACCCGCTCCATGTGTGTGTGGTCCTACAGAAATCCCAGTGCCAGCCATGCCATGAGTGAAGGTGCTAGTGTGAGGTGCTGCTGCCTGCCCAGCTGGATGATGTAGTGGAGTCACCAGCCCAGGGCTAAACCGAGGGTAATAGAAACAATAAATTAATGAGTGTATGAAAGGGAGAGATAGAATGCCAAGTCATCCTGCAAGGAGAGTGTAAGGGTTACAAGAAGAGGTCACATGGTTCTTGGATGTGATTGAAGAAATAAAGTCCTACTGCTCAACGTGATCTCCTCCTGTAAAACAAGGAGCTTACTTTGGTACCGTGATTACTGAGAACACACAAAACACAGCATCAGCTTTGGTGCTGTACTTAAGAAAGGCTTTCTTTTCAAATTACTTTATGAAAGTGTGCCTTGTACAATGTCTTAAGATTCTTCAGAATAAAGTGAAGGATGCATGCGAAATATTTCTTCTATGAGATTGCTGTAGTTATGATTATAGGGACTCTGCAACTATTAGTTTGTGAGTATTTGAATAGAAAAATTGACACCTTCATACATTTCTTATAAATAAGACAGACTTGACCTCAGCTTTGTGTTTTGTCTTGGTTTTGGTTGGGTTTTTTTTCAACAAACCACTGAAATACTTCCTGGAAAAGAGTCATGGAGGTCATGATTTTCATACAAATAGAATAAATATCATATTTGTCTGATGTTTGATTTTGGTTTTTGTTTGTGGAAATCAAGCCCCCTTTTTATGTAAAACAATTACAATTGTCAGAGAAAGCACCACATATTCTGTTTGACTGAGTTGTTAACCCAACTAGTTTTGCCCCCATCGATTTTACAGGCCATTCAAATTGCCTCATAAAAATCTAATGGCTTTCCTCATACACAAAATGTATTGTGTGGCAGGCACAAAAACCACACAGTTTCTACTAGGTAAAATGTGTATCTAATCGGATCACTGTTCCACCTTTAACTATTTCTATTGTAAAAAAGTTGTAAGCAATATACTATCCGGTAACACTTGCTTTTTGTTGCCTTTTTAAAGTAAACTACAGAAATTACTTTAGACTTAATGCTTTCGTTTTTTTCCGGGGAGTAAACTTAATGTCTATTAAAACTTTTTTAGTTTCTATAATATTGTTAGATATGAAAATTTTAACAGCCTGAGAAAATCACAGAAGATTCTTTTTTAATTGTCAGTGGTCTCATTTTGGGAGAGAAATAAAAGTCATTGGGGGGAGGGGCCTTTAGACATAAGCATCAGCAGTAACAGATTTCTTACAGTGTGTTATTGCATGTATTCAGGAGGGATGCATAGGCCATGACATTTTCTAATGCCCTGAAATAAATGTAGGAGAGACGCATAGATAAGAATTCTCCCAGGCACTTTCATTTTTTTGCTTTCTAAGTATGATGAATACCAGTATCAAAAAACTAAAATGCTCAAAATACAGAAGTTACTTCTCAGAAATCAGAACATCTACTTAAAAGTCATGAAGTTTCTGGTGATGGTGTTTAAATTATCATATTTGCCAGGTTATTCTCATCTGCTGTCTGCATTCTTCACCGTAAAGGACACTCTTTTCACAGTTTCAGTATTTTTGCAGAACTGTAAGGTTTAAGCATTTACATCTTTTCAAATTTTGAGTTTTTACTAAATCTTATCAGGCCAGTAGTTATGACTGTTAAACAAATAATCTAAAACACAAATTCCTGACACAAGTACAAGATTTGGCTCACTGGAGTGAAAAACATTGTTAAAAGTTTGTGTGTGAGCTGAGACATCTGGGATAGGATCAGTCAGTCTTAGAAAGCTGAGGGGGGGTTAGTTTAGTTTTGTGGTTTAATTATGTTAAATTGCCTTGATGTGCTGCTGAGTTGTTCACTCATGTCAGCTCCACCCTGCTGGGGTTGGCTGCTCCCTTTCCTTGTCTAAGAAAAAAGCTATGACTATGAATGTACAGTTCCTTGTACAAAGTACATAACTCCGAAACTGGCATTTCATGCTCGCCCCTGGGCCCATATGTTTAATCAGAGTCATCTTCCTAAAATCATGTAACATGGATTCTAGAATTCAGCTGAATGTTATTAGGTGTAATTGTAGCATTAATTATGTTAGAGATTATCATTAATAATTATTGTTATCATAATAGCTGTTGATAGTCTAAGATATAAACAATGCAAGATTCATAGGGAGAAATGTTATCTTTTTTTATGAGTCAGCTAATATAACTGAAAAAAACAAACCAGGTTGCACAAGCCTTTATTAGACCTGAAATAGAAGAAACAAACTTCAAAGCTAACCTGAGTTTATCTTGACCATATTTTGTGTTAGCACCTACAGACATGTGTAGCGGAGATCCATTGTGCAAACCACCGTACAGACAGAAAATAAGACACAGTTCCCATTCAACTGAGTTCACAAGCCAAACACCTGAGTGGAGGAAGAGCTGGAGAGCAAACAGACACACGACAGTGAAGATTTAACAGCTCAATAACAGAACCAGAGAGGAAGCACATCTCCTGGTCTGCAATCCAGGCCCAGATTGCCTGGACCACGTTTGAAATGCAAAAGGCAAGTTACAGTTCCTCCTTCATAACCCTTAACAGGAGAGACTTACACGTATGAAAGTCCAGGTGGACCCTACGTATCTTCCTGTGTGGGGCCCGGTTCTGCAAATAGCTTGTGTGAGCTACAAAATTACTCCCCTGAAAACTCTTGGAAATCCACTAGCGGAAGTTCACTGGTGCAAAGACAGCAAGCCCTATGGAAAAGAAACAATGGACAGGATGAAGCCCTTAACCTGGAGCTCCTCATTTTTGCTTGTTTTATAAACACACACCATAGTTCTGAAAGATACTCAGCCAGCATTTTCACTTGTTTCTTATTAACAGATCATTTAAAATCAGCAATTTGCAGGACGTGATATATCAGAAAGTAGGTTAAAAATAATGTAATCATCTAGTCTCCTTTTTTCCCCATTTTCTGTTAGGGATATTTCTTTATTTTTTCTCCATTTACAGGTGCAGAATTAAAGAACGTGTTCACTCACTATATTATTGATGCACTTAAGTGGAGTGTTCCAAAGCATATAATTATCATGTAGGCTTATGGCCCTGAAGTAGATTGGGATAGTGGTGCTGCATATCCATGATTTGAAGGACATACAGTGATGATTATAGAGGCAGTACTCTACATCCATTCCAGCCCTTTTGTGTTTAGCTGGTTGCCATGGCAAATAATTGGATAGAATTTAAGCCACTTTCTTCCAAGTGGGAAATTCATAATTTTACCCTTCACCTAATTTTGAACATACTTTTAAAGAATCTTAAAGTTTCTGCAGAAACGGCATACAGAACTGGTAGAAAAAAAAATAGTATTGCACATGGGAAAAGCACTTCATTTGGAGGTTTCCTTTTTTTCTGAAAGTAAATGAGCTTACTTTAGCAGTTAGTATCAATTAGAAACAGGGGGATAATTTTAGGCACTCCAATTTTCCAAATTTATTTACCCCAACCCTTTTTTAAGCTTTGAAAATACTAATGATTTGTTATGGTTCATGGTAATTATCTATCACATTCCTTTTTTAGTTTGTTTCTTTTTCTGAAGACATGGATAAACTTTTCAAAAGATTCTCTGTGATTTCACATCAGTGCCCAATGCATCAAACAGATTCCAACCAGCAGGTCAGCCCCATTGGGGGCCCAACTGAATGTCTCTATGCGAATGCAAAGGTGAATAAACAAGAGGAGCTGGAGACCCGTGCACGCCTGCAGGGCTACGACCTTATTGGCATTACATAAACATGGTGGGATGGCTCCTATGACTGGAGGGTAGGGTGGATGGATATAGGCTTTTTAGGAAGGACAGGCAGGGCAGGTGAGGAGGGGGTGTTACCCTCTATGTTAATGACCAGCTGGAGTGCATGGACCTCCACCTGGGGACAGAAGAGGAGGCAACCGAAAGCCTATGGGTCAGGATCAACAGGAATGCAGGGGCAGGGGACATTGTTGTGGGGGTCTGCTACAGGCCACATGACTGGGAGACCGAGCATATGAGGCCCTCCATAGGCAGATA